>VWZZ01002124.1:396337-445355 GCA_013399095.1 Psophia crepitans | reverse complement strand
CTTGCCAGTGAAGACTGAGGCAAAGAAGTCATTGAGTACATCAGCCTTCTCCGTATCCTGGGTGACCAGGTCGCCTGTTTGATTTTGAAGGGGACCCACATTTTCCCTAGTCTTCCTTTTGCTATTTACATATTTATAGAAACTCTTCTTGTTGCCTTTAACATCCCTGGCCAGGTTTAATTCTATCAGGGCTTTGGCTTTTCTAACCTGGTATCCCTGTATTGCTACCTGCCCTCACTTCCACCCTCTGTAAGCTTCCCTTTTTTGTCTGAGTTTTCCCAGGAGCTCCTTACTCATCCACGCAGGCCTCTTGGTGTTTTTTTCCTGACTTCCTCTTTGTCAGGATGCATTGCTCTTGAGCTTGGAGGAGATGACACTTGAGTACTGCCCAGCTGTCTTGGGCCCCTCTTCCCTCCAGGGCTTTATCCCACGGTATTCTAGCAAGCAGCTCCCTGAAGGCCAGACTCCTCTCCTGAAATCCAGCATAGCAAGCTTGCTGCGCACCCTCTTAGCAGCCCTGAGGATCTTAAACTCCACCATTTCATGGTCACTGCAACCAAGGCTGCCCCTGAGCATTACATGCCCTACCAGCCCCTCCTTGTTGGTGAGAAAAACGTCCAGCATAGCACCTCTCCTCGTTGGCTTCTCTACCACCTGAAGGAGAAAGTTATCATTGACACATTCCAGGAACCTCCTGGGTTGCTTGTGCTTAGCTGTGTTGCTCCTCCAACACATGTCGGGGTGATTGAAGTCCCCCATGAGAACCAGTGCTTGCGGACGTGAGGTTGTTCCTATCTGCCTATGGAGGGCCTTGTCCGCTCAGTCCACCTGGTCAGGTGGCCTGTAGCAGACCCCCACAACGATGTCCCCTGCCCCTGCCCTCCCTTTAATTCTGATCCGTATGCTTTCAGTTGCCTCCTGTGCCCAGGAGGAGCTCCATGCACCCCAGCTGGTCATTAACATAGAGGGCAACACCCCCTCCTCGCCTGCCCTGCCTGTCCTTCCTAAAAAGCCTGTATCCATCCATCCCAACACTCCAGTCATAGGAGACATCTCACCACGTTTCTGTAATGCCAATAAGGTGGTAGCCCTGCAGGTGTGGGCACGTCCTCAGCTCCTCTTGTTTATTCCCTATGCTACGTGCATTCGCATAGAGATATTTCACTTGGGCCCCCGATGGGGTTGACCTACTGGTTGGAATCCATTTGATGCGTTTTCCCAGAGTTACCCTGCTGGTTCTTATTATCTCATGAGCCCCAGGGTTGCCCCTAGACTTCAAGTGTGCTGCAGTGTATCCAGCATGCCTCCGAGCAATAGTCTGAGAGTCCTCGCCAGCACCCCGTCCTTCCAACCTGGGCGTGTCACCCCAGGGCTTGTCGCAGGCAAGGCGGCTGTTATCCTCCACCACCTTTGAGCCTAGTGACAAAATTCATGAGAAGTCAGCCTGCTGATATGAAAAAGGGTCTGGCAGGCATCAAAGAAAGTCTGGCAAGCCATTTTAGAGAGCTGAAGAAGAAATAATTGTAAGTTGGTTTCCTGAATGAGAGGAGATTCCACAGGCTGGAGGACAACCACAGGCAAGAAGGAAAGAAGACAGAGAAGAACCTGGAAAATCTGGGCCTCAGCCCAAAGTGTTCTCCAGAAAATAAGGAAATGGAGGCATGGGGATACATGGACGACCTGCATTATTTTATCTAGATTTATTCTCTTTGTACTAAAAGAAAAAACAGTCGATCTAGAATCTCTTTTGAAAGGCCTTTATATTATGAGCTTCAAGTGCTGTGTAGCCACAGAGAGGCTAAAGCAAACTCAAATTGCTCATGTGGATGGAGATTTTGGAAAGGGAAGTCCTAGTTTTAGTGCTACTTCATGAGACTCTACTTGTGTAGCGTATTCATACCAAGAAGCTGCACGTTGGAGAAGGCAAGGAAAGAGTGGGCTGGACTTCACCCAAATCAGTGACAGTTTTGAAGTGCATTGGTCCAATATATGAAACTAAAACACAGGTATCTAGCAACTGTTCAGAAGAGGAGTATTTCACACCCTTCTTTATTTCTTTCTTGCCTTCCCTAACCAGCCTTGTCCATCTTGAGGGAGAAATGAGTTAGTTATTTATGATTAATAGCCTTTTCTTGAGTGGATCTTATATATATGGGTTTGCAGGCCTGCATGTGGGTGATTTACCCCATGTCTGCTAATTGGAAGTCAGTGGAAGTTCATAGTGGCTGAGATGCAGTCAGATCGACTTGTGTGTGAGTGATTGCTGGCCCCAGTACAGCCAGAAGCTAAAAAATAGACCAAGACCTTCCAAACAGCCTGTAGCGTACAAATGGTACTCAAAAGCTGGAACTTGCTATGGGGTCATTTAACATTTTGAATAAGCTTTTAGTTAGCAACTGTTTAAACCTTTAAGCTTATTGAAGACATACTGAAAAAGTCTTTGTCCCACATTGTTCTTTCCAGTTCTCTTTCAGTAGATTGCCTTCCAAGCATCTCCAACCACAAAAATCTGTTTTCCTGCTGATATTTTATAGAAGCACATTTCTGACTTTTCAAATCCAGTGCTGACCAAGTGCCCTTTCTTGCCAGAGTGAACCACAGGATTCACGCACGCAGCTTCACAGAGTCCCAGCTGATGTCAGACCCCCTCAGATGTGTCTGTGTACAGGATGGAAAGCCAAACTCTTTAACCTCAAGAGTGGTCTAGCATGAATTAGTGTTGTGCTTCTGACTTCTTCTTCTTTACTGGTAGGCCAAGTTGATCTGACTGATCAAAACTGGCAACTCCTTTGCCCAGTATCTTTATGACTGTAGTTATTTACCACTTAATGTTTCTTCTGCCAGATTTGTCTCCATATGATCACACTTCATGCCAACATGAAACACTTTGTTAGGAATTCATAAGTACTGCAGCCAAGACATTCCTAAACTCAGCCACACTGTGTTCATAATTCTTGTCTAAGTTCTCTGCATTTTCTATCTCAGCTATTGCAAACCACCTCCTTCAACCTTGACAAATGTGATCTTGCCCCACTGGTTTTCATTCAGGATGCTTTTGTTCATCCTAACCAAGCCCTTTAAAACCTCTCATCATTTCTTCCAGTGTTGGCTTCTCCTACCTGGGCTGAAACATAGATATTTGTTCTCAAAATGCTTCCTAGCATATCTATACTCTGCCTACTATCTCTCTGTAACAAGACATTGACATGTCTCCCCCCAACACATTTTCCCACTTCAATCAACCGTGATGCTAGCCTACTTCACCTTCTTTGGTGGAATTTCAAGCCTGCACCATTCTGCTGTTACTACCACCTTTTGTGTTTGAGAGGAGTTCCTTATAAACACCTCTCACTGAAGGTACCTACTTAATATCCACTGTTGTACTTCATGTCTGTATCTAAGCTCTTTCTTGCCATTAACGTTACTGTGATAGTCATTATATTATTAATGTGCTATGACCATTTGTCCTGGTTTCAGCTGAGAGAGAGTTAATTTTCTTCACAGCAGCCAGTATGGGGCTGTGGTTTGGGTTTGTGCTGGAAGCAGCGCTGATAGTGCAGAGATGTTTTTGCTGTTGCTGAGCGATGCTCACACAGAGCCAAGGCCTTTGCTGCTTCTCGCACCGCCCCGCCGGCGGGATGGCTGGGGGTGTGCGGGGAGTTGGGAGGGGACAGACAGGGCAGCTGACCCCAACTGACCAAAGGGACATTCCATACCATATGGCGTCATGCTCGGTTTATAAGGGGCTGTGGGAAGAGGAATAGGGGGGAAGCATTGGCATTTGGAGTGGTGGCATTTGTCTTCCCCAGTAACTGTTACACATGATGGAGCCCTGCTGTCCTGGGGATGGCTGAACCCCTGCCTGCCATGGGCAGTGGGGAATGAATTCCTTGTCTTGCTTTGCCTGTGCATGCGGCTTTTGTTTCACTTATTAAACTCTTGTATCTGAACCCACGAGTTTTCTCACTTTCACCCTTCTGATTCTCTCCCCCTTCCCGATGAGGGGGATTGAGGGAGCGGTTGCGTGGTGCTCAGCTGCTGGCTGGGGTAAAACCACACCACCATTGCTTAGCATGACTTCCTTGTTCTCTCTCACCTCTATACATTATCTGTTGTCAGATACTTGCCATAAGCTCTTTGCATCATAGAGTAATTTCTTTCCCTGTTTTCTTGGCATATAAACCTAGGAGAATCCTTTTCCATACTTGTAGAAATAGCAAAATCAGTTACAACATCAGCACCAGTTCTGTTTTATTGGTTATAAAGCAGTAGCTGAAACCAATTGATGTGATTAGAATCAAACTGTTTTGGTACCTGCTGGAAACTCAAGTGAATAGATATCAATTATGGAGCACTAAGGATTTTCCTGTTTGGACTAATGAGCAGATTTTCTCAAAATTCTTGCATATCATCTTTCAGAATGAAGCCATCCTTATTACACCGTATTTGGCCAACAATTTCTGAGACATCCTGATCTTTTTTTATGCATTGGTCATCACTTTATTTTCACTCTGAATATACTTATTTTTTCTTCCCTGAACATAGCCATGCTCAAAATTTAATACACAGATTTGTTCCCATCTTTAATTCTTACTTTGCTGCCTTACTATTCTGCAAGGTACATAACAAACATGATTCTCGCTGATGATAAGGCTTTTTTTTTCTTTTTTTTTTTTTTTCAACTACTCTTCTATCTAAAAGGATCTTAAACTTTATGGAAACAACCCCTTGAGAATAACCCCTGCATGAAAAGCCCTGCAAGCAGCAGAAGAGCTCTAACTCTCTGGCCCTGCTGTCAGGGGGGAAATACGAAGACAGGAATTTGTTGTGCTGTACAAATTCCTTGCTTTGCATGACTGTTAGTAGGTGATGGGAATCAGAGCCTTTGGGTGCCTCAAATTCATGGCACAAGCATACCCAGTTGAGGGCAGAAAGTACAAATGTTTCACATTGAGAAACATGCACATGTTGTTGTCAGGTCCCAAGTTAGCTGCTGTAGCTTTTCCTTATTATTATTATGGTTTTTTGAAAAGCTGTCATTTAAGTGGTAATTTTCATAAGCCAAAAACTGTCAACACAGAAGTACTCTTTTTTTGTATTCTGAAAACGTGACAAGGCCTGCATTTTTTTCTTACGTTGGCTTTGTGGGTGTGATGCATCCAAACCATTCAGACTGTGTTTAGTACACCATTATTTTCTAATAAGCAATCATAGTACTTAATGTTTAATGAGAAATGATAGACTTATGTTTTAAGGTATGCCCAGGCTGCTTTTTTTTTTTTGGTCTGCAGATGCAGCTGTCTTAAGGATCTGAATGTGATATACATTTATTTTCTGTTGATTTCACTCTTTGATTTGGAAGCACATTTGCTAGGCTTTGCAGTTTGTATGGCTGTCATGAGTTTTGCCAACAAGCCTGGCTTAAAAGACCATCACCCTATCAAAAAATCTACAAATGTAACAGATTTAAAACACAGAAATTTGTTTTGGCTGCTCCATCATATTCCCTTTGGTCCTATTTGGATTCTTTTCTTGCTGAGAATAGTACTGTCATGCATCCAAATACCATGATGGTAGGTGCATACCAATCTTCTAAATGAAAATAACCAATACATGTAGTCAGTGGTAGAAAAATATTGAATAAAGATGATATGCTTTGGCCAATGATCACAGGAGATTTTCTAACAAAACATTATGTGGTTTCTAAGATCAGTGGAAAACAGGACTAGGGGATTAGAAATTGAAACTTTTTTTTTTGGTTTAAAATTTTGACTAAAGGATGGGTATGCAGCTGTCAAGCCAGAGCTTACAGGCTGTGGCCAGGCAAGTCAGGATGGCTGAGATTGGAACCTGTTAGTCCATAGCACTGACATGTTTGAAAGCAATATTATTTTATCCCCCAGCAGAGTAATTAATATTATATATAAAACAAGCAAACAAACATTCAAAGCCTACTTCTCTTAATGTGTGTCCCCCCAGTCTTACAGAACCAGACTTGAAGATTACGAGATGATAGAATCACTATTTCCCAAGCAAGTTCTGTTTTGATATGTGAGCTACCTGGTGCAGGGGCTTCTGCTGTCAGAAGAAATATCAACAATTTTAAACAGCTTTTTTTCCAATAGTACCAGAAAGCCGATGCACTAGTGGCAAACTATGATTGCACAGCCAACCTTGATTGTGTAATTTTCCAACTTTTGAGTAGTTTACTTTGTAGCTTCAATTTTAATTACAGTGAAATTATATAATTTGGAGGTGTTATTTTTTAGGAATATTTTAAGGTAAGGTTAAAATTAATTATAATTTGTATATGTGATGTACATGCACAAGAAAAGAAAATGGGTTAATCTCTTTAATAGTTTTTGCTCAGCTGTAGCAGAGGAAAGTTTTAGAGGAAAAAGACACTTCTGAAGCTTGAGGGTGTTTCTTTTGCAGTATATCAAAGCCTTAGAGAAAACAGCAAAGCTGTGAGAGATTCGTAATGGAAAAATCGCAAGACTCCTTCATCATGGAGAGTTACCATGGAGGAAAGCAGTTTCTCTGTAATAGTCCTGTGAAAGATACCTGTGTTACTTGAAGAAAAAATAGCATCCTAGTACATGTATTACACTAATGAAAAAATTACTGACAGCTTCTAAAAGTCATGATGTCAGTTCCGCTGGTAGAAGAAACCCCTGGAAGCTCTTGCAGCAGCCCTTAGCAGCCATGGCTCCATGATACGGGTGTGAGAGCCCTAACCTACTGGATCACCAGGCTGGGCAGACTTAAGGCAGCTCAGAAACCAGTACGAGGCGTAGCCACATTAGCAAAAGCGTGCAGTGGTGATTTTCTGCCAGCACGTGTCACTGGTATCCCAGGCAGCTCCCTGCCTGTCTGCCCTGTGCATACCAGGGCACCAGCCCTGCCGCACAGCAGGAATATTTTGGGGTAGTTCACTCGCGCAGGGCCAGCTTTCCATTTCCAAGGTCAGCTGGTGACCCAGGAAATAGCTTCATAAAAAGTACCATGCCACTGGCAGGCCAAAATGCCCCGGGAATCTTGGCATTACAAGTGCCACGCACTATTTTTGCCTCTTCCTTGAGCAACAGAAATAGCAGCAACAGCGTGTATCCATGCCTGGCAGGACCGGGCAAATGATGCGGTTGCATCGAGGCTTGGCATCAGCTTTCTGTTCACCGTGGACTGTGTAGAGAAGGCAGGAGGCAAGAGGCAGAAAATGGGAAATACGGACCAAGAAATTGAAACCAGCACACACAGGTGTGTTCTGCAAGAACTTCTCCAAGGCAAGGAAGGGAAATGTTTAGCTCTTCCCAGCAGAGCTGATGTATATATGTGTTCGATGCAGCTGGTTTTGGCCTGGCGCTTGGTTCTGGCTAGACAGCAATGGCATCTGCTGTTATTGCTGCGTGTAGACATAATGGCCCAGGTCTGATGCCAGTGTCCGAAAAGAGATGCCACAAGGCTCTGGAGCCTGCATTGTGGAGGGAAAGCAACAACTTTGGGTGAAAAATGGATAATGATGGAGGAGCGGAAAAGCTTGTGACCTTATTGTGTCCATGCTGATAGAGAAAGGCAGCATTCCAGTGTCTTTTCAGCACGTCAGTCTTGCCAGGATGTTTGTACCAGATAGGTCCTTGCTCCTGTGGTATTTTGGATATGGTAGTAGAAAACCTGAAAGTGAATTAATGGCTTAGGAGAACCGTAGCTGTCACTGAGCTGTCAGTGCTCGACACCTCTTGCCTCATGTATGTTGGACTATGAACTGCTGCCAATGGAGAATTTGCAAATATTTGCTTTTTCATCCTTTGCTATAAGGGATAAGTTAAGCCGTCTGCAGGCTGGGCTGCTGTGTCTCAGACCACTGCAGCAAGACCTGACAGAGGTCATCTGTATGAACTCTGCTCAAGCAATACAACTTTTTTTTAAGGAATAACTTCTATATATTTGCTCCCATAAACATGAAAACTTAGAAAAATGAGAAATAAGAACTGTTGTAGATCAACTGCTCTCACTGAAGAGTAATCAGCTCACCAATCCGGACCATAGGGTCAAAGATATATCTGTAGGCTATTAATATGAATATAATATAAATATATTAACATTGCTGTAAACAAGCAAAGGTTATTTACCCCAGATTTACAAAACAGAGTAGCTCAATTCTCAACTTTTTGAAGCTTAAATATCTGGAAATTCCAAAATTACAGACATAAAAGTGCTGTGCAAAACATTTAGAAGTGTTGTATGAATATCAGAGTTTACACATCCTATTTCTGATCTAAATAATGTTTAACCATAAAGCAGGGCAACACTAAGCAGGACTAGAGAGAAGATAATTCTGGGGCCATGATGGATTTATCCTTGTTGTAATATTGGTGGCAAGGAAAGAATGTGAATTACTAACCTCTGCTTTACGTTTTACGTCTTGTAGAAAGCCTGAAATATTATAAAAGAGTTAGTGACCTGGCCAAGCCTTTAGGAAAGAGTTAAGAGCTATTTTTGTATGTCACATAGCCAGCAGGGATCTTCTTAAAGAAGGGACTCATTTTTCTCGAGAGTTAAGAAAATCAAAGGAGTTAAGAACATCCCTGCTAAGGTGGACAGGTGAATTTTTTTTTTTGTTGCTCATGCTCAGAGCTGTCTGGATTGCTGACTGGTTTTGTTCGCTTCATGGTCATTTTCCTCTTAATTTTTTTGTAGATCTAGAATTATTCATTTCCAGACAAATTATACCTTTTTTTAAAACTCAAAAATATTACAATTGCATATCTGATGTTGCTAACAAAAACCCCAAAAACCCAGAACAAAAAAGTCCACACCACCAAAACCGAAACAAAAAACAACCATCGAAAAAACCCAAACCCCAAACTGAAAACAAAGGGAGAATTCTCAAAACAAAAAACTAGAGGAAGCAGCGATGATCCTTGTAACTAGTTGCAATAGTTATAATAAGGATATATTTCTAACCATGTACACATACAGTTAGGATATTTCCTGGTCTAGAGGTGATGCAGGTTTAGATTCCTTTGTGATCAGGTACGAGAACTAGGATCTTCTTCTGTGCAGGAGCTTCTAACTAGGAGGATGTAGAGTGGGTTTCTCTCAGTCCTTGCTGTCCAAATTATTCCATTTTACATACATACAAAAAAAAAAAGATAATTTTTTGGTTCAGTTACTCATTTTTTATCTTGGTTTTTATGTTACTTGAGTGAGATCACACACTGGTTTTAGCCCACGATGAGCATTAATTGTCCAGATCTGAGACCTGACCTGAGCAAGCTGAGACCCCTTGTAGTCTATGCACCTCCCTGAGTTTCCTCCTCTGAGCATCAGACCACAGAGACAGAGATGGGAAGCCAACGCTTCATGTTTCCCCTCAACACTTGGAACATGGCTGCTGTGGGTGCCTGGAGCTGAGAAGTGTTTCTGAGTCCCACCAGGCTCTCTGAGCCCATTCCTGCACAATCTCAGTCCTGAGCCCTGCAAGCCCCAGGAGCTGATAGCACTGGTTCGAGGGCAAGCACTACCCGATCTAAACAGGAGAGCTAAGCCCTGGATCACAGCTCCTCACAGCAGAGTCAGGCCACTCTTGCCTCGTTACGTGACTCACAGCAGGCACCCCCATTCCTGGCACTAGCATGGGGACGGGCCTCAGAGCACCGGCAAGGGAGAGGGGGATCTGGGGGAGAGAGGGAGGTCACATCCCCCTGGGCCATCCTGCTAAATCCACACCTGAGTTTCATTACGTTATTGCCTCACAGCTGACATCTAATTATGTAAGCTCACAGAAAGCCTGGACTTTTGAACTGAAGAGCAAAGGTCAATTTTTGTCACTAAATCAAGGTGGCGGAGGAAACACATGGTCCGTGGTTGATCCCTCCTCTCTGCCTCAATTTATTAGAAATCAAGAATTGATTTTTGGGAACAACTATCTTTGTATTTATTTTCTCTGTATTTTGTGTGGGGGGTAAGTTAGATATCTCTTTCAAAAAAAGCCACACATAAAGAAAGCAGCAAACCTTTATAAGCAGGTTTCTATTTACGTAGCTGATATTTTGATTTTTTTTTTTACTTCAGAGAGCATTTTAAGCTGTAGTCTCTGATATTGCCTTCTGTTGAACTCTGCTACTGTCCTTTCTTGCAAACCCTTTAGAATTTAGTAAGTTTCCATCCTCTATCCATATTCCATTGTGGTTGGTTTTGGCTCAGATCCTGCACTAACATGGTCAAGAAATGCAAACACGATAGGAAAAAACAACCCGTAGATGAGCTGAAAGTCCTTTTCTGGGTAATTTCTATGCTCTTTCCAGCTAATTGTGATAGCATCAAATCTAAGTGATAAGATATCTAAGTGATACCGGTAAACTTGTTTGAATTAATATCACCTTTATTGTCATAAATCATTATTAATTCACGTTAGTTTTTGGAAGTGGCTTAGATTTTTTTGGCCATTGCCGTAGTCTGTCTGGGAATTCTCCCACTTGTGGCCCTCCGCTTGTTCTTCTTACTCCTGTCCTGATGTTATCCCTGCCAGGTTAAGCTTCCACTTGGCTTGAAGGTACACTCGCTCAAGTAACTCACGGAAGTTACTCTCACTTTTTGAACAATAACCTAACTCCAGTTCTGTCTGTGCCTGGCCTTTTTCTAATCCCAAAGGTAGATGAGATGCTGGAAGTCATTGCAGCACTGCCTTTCAAGACACAATATCGTTGATTGGCAGTTGTCTTCCCATATTAGTGCATTATCGCAATTCAGCCATATCACTGATGTCTATGGAGAAAGGCCGAGCACATCACTAATATGTCTGCAGAGCTTAAGCTATTCCTTTCAAATGAAATACAGCCACCGACTTCACTGAGACTTCCCGCTTCCAGAAATATTAATGAAGGTGAATAGAATATTCAAATTACTTTACAGCTCACATATTTTACTAGATGATGACTTTCCAGTGAGTATTTATCAGACCTTTCTTTAATTCCATTTGGGAGCTTGGACTAGTTTGTCTTTGGTGTTTTATAAGTATTGACAAAATTTACTCCTGCTGGACGGAATTAATTCTTTAGGAAGGCCGTGATTCTCTTATGGTTTCAATTTTGATTTCTATTTATACACTTCCCTTAGTTAACATGGTTCAGCCGCCCTGTTTGCTGTGTCATTTGTATGCAGACGATATTCGGATATCCTCTCAGTCCCTGCAGAGCCTACAAAGAAGTTTGATGTTTTGTTTAATTGCCTCTGTGATATTTAATCACAGGTAACTTCAAATTTTGTTAAACTTAACACAGACAAAACTGAGTTTCTATTGATTAGTTCACTGGCGCAGAGGTCTCAGGTGTCATCTGTGGTAGTTTCCATTTGTGGAAGTTCTTTTATCCTTCAGATAATGCTTCTGACCTTAGGGTCATTGTGGATTCGGTGCTTTCTTTTGAAGCCCACATCAATCATGTAATTAAAGTGTCTTACTACTGTCTTTGGAATCTAACTGGGCTGAGACCTATGCTCTTTCTCGCCTGCTTGCTAAAACTTTAATCCATATTTTGTTTGTCTGACTTGACTACTGCAGCTCTTCTGTATGCCCTCCACTGTTTGCATTAGGGACACAACCTAGCTGTTCAGGAATATGCAGTGCTACAGTCATGAATTAACAACGTTCATTGACTTCCATTCTACGTAGAGGATTTATTTTTAAAAGGTGGTTAGGCGCTGGGTATCACTTGGCTTCTTCTTAGTTGGAGGCTTTTAATGATATTTCATTTAACAGTATACTCTTTCCAGACAGACCAGTAGAATTTTTACTTGAATCATGTCAATTCACTCTGTTATTTTTCAACTTGTTTCTGAATGCAGATAGCTTCAAAGCATCAGAATTTCAAGATTGCTGTCACTTTGTATTATTAAAAGCTGTATATTTGGCAAGCTGCAGCAGCATTGGTTATGATTCCATTACAATCCCATCTTTACTTACTCGTCACTTTAGGGGCTAATGTTTTCCAGAACAGTGTCTACTAAAAGATGACTTGTTTCAGTAGAATTTATTTGAAACAATCTTTTTTCTCAAATAGATGTTTTTGCCAATACAATGTCATAGGCCACATTCTGCTCTCACTTATGTCTACAGAATTCAGTGAGATTGTACAAGATTAGCAGAAGCCTTGAGCATGATAGACAGTTGTAAAACAACAATCCAGATAAACCAATAAAAGTACATATGTAAACACTTATTTAAGTTTAAAATTTAACTTTATTTAGGTCATGCCAATTCCCAGTAGTCTTAAGCCTCGCTGAAGCAGATGAAAAATAAAAAGTGATGCAGCCTATTGTCCTGGTATAAAAATCATGCTGTATTTTTGCATTTTTGAAAGTTTCATGTGTAAACTTCGCTTAATTGCAGCTACTGCCATATACACCTAATTATGGTCCATACCTCTTCTAAAAGGTGAAGTGCTTGATGTGAAGTATGCTCTGACATATGGTGTGTACAGGTAAAAGCTAAAAAAGGGAATCCATGGAGAAGCAGGACAACTGCTGTCTGCATCTGAAATGATTCCCCTTAAAGTCTCTTGAAAAGAAGAGTAACATGGAACACCAAGTTGGTTATCAACCGTGTCCATGTCATGGTGACGAAGCAATGCACCTCTGCTTCTATTACTTGACACTAAGAGTCACTCTGAGACTATTGGTTTCAGGAAGCTGTCTAGCATTCAAAACCAACAATGGTACAAACTTCTTTTTTTTCGGTGTTAGATTCTGTAAATAAGTGTCTGAAACTATTCATTAGCATTGCTACACACAGTCTCAGTGTTTATAAGGCAGTCAAATGGGTGAATTTCACAGCAGCAAACTGCTACAGGAAAGATTCATTTACACAGAGCTAAGTGGAATAGTCTACTGTCTACCTTTGCTATGATGCTTTTTGTCTACATGCCCAACTGTAATCCAAGGCTGTATAGGGTATACTTAGATATGAAAATCAGATGTATGGTATAAACTTAATGTTTTATTTCTAGCAAGAACATTAATATACAGCACGCTATTGCACTCTGTGCAAGGATGGTCTGATGGCATTCTGGAGCAGCTTGTTCCTAGCTGAAACGTGAACTTTCATCTCTGACAAAGAAGTACTGGAACACTACAGCTTCCTCTGAAGTTGGATGCTCTTCCTGAATCATTACAAAATTGTCTGGCAGTCACTGCAAGTGTTAATTGCTGCAATGAGAAGAAAACTTAACCTACCTCTCTAATTTGAGAAAGTACACTGGCCCAAGCGAAGGAAATGTCTGAAGTGTTGCCTAGTCTTCTAAAATGGATCCCAATGATGAATAGATTAAACTTTCAGTACCTCAGCAGCACTTGTGACTTTTCTTATGTCTCTCCGCAGCCTCTGGAGGCTACTGGACTTGGAAAAAAGGGTAGGTGTTCTCAAACTGCAAGGAAAAAAGGAATTCTGAGACGACGCAAGAAACTTTCCAGACAAGAACTTTCATGGGGAGGTTACTGCAAAGTCTCTAGAGCAGTGCAGGTTTGTATCAAAGATGTAAAGCCTCATTTAAAGCTTGCATAAGCAACCATTTTTTTTTAATTCACCCACAAATGAAGCTAATTTATTTTATTAGGTCACGTGTTTGCTCCAGTGTTTATAACAAAAGAGCAAGAATTGTTCCAAAACATTATTCTAAAGATATTACCCACTTCAGGAGGTATTGCAAAGTCAGTTTCTTCCCTTTCCATCTGGGCTCAAAAAGTTTGCGAAAGCCATTCCAAAACCAGGAGAAGCTGCAAACTTTTTCCCACCACATAATGCAAGGGTCAAACACAAAAATAAAGGGGATATAACATGAAGAAGTATTTGTTCTGCATTATGATGTTCTGCTTTTTGGCAGCAGTGGAAGTTCAAAGAGAATTACTTTATCTCTAATATGGACATGAGTAATAGATGGCAGAATGTACTGAGACTTATATAGGCAGATTTATGAGGCATGCCAGAAAACAGTGGCCCGCCGAGTTTATTTAAAGCCGTAGAATCTGAGCAAGTCTGCAGCAAGGACTACAGCAGTCACTGCCCTCCTTGCAGTAAAACTGCCTCAAGCTTGCAAAGGTGAGTGTAGCACCACAGCCTCCTACCCAGAAGAAACTGGAACCATTCAGTAGTCTCAAAGGCTCCAACAGCTATGTGAAAGCTCTTCAATAGTGAGAAAGCAGACTTCGGTTTTCAAAGCAAAAGTCTCTCTGTTCTAAGTCTTGGCTGAGGGTACAGTGAAACAGAGCCCTACATAACTACAAACTTCATTACAATAGATTTTTAAGATGGTTTGCTCACTTTAGTCAAAATAAGATATCTGGCACTTAGTCTGTTGGCACTTTGGTGTATATATCCTCTAGTTAGTCAAAAAAAGTTTGTGTGACTCCAGAAAAACATGCCCTAGGAAAGTATGAGAAAACTTCAGCATCCCTGAGGAGAAATGTAATGTTCAGCTGCTGTAAATGAAGAGAGGTGGAACTGGTAGTGGAGTTACCGTGCAGTAAAATTTTCAAAACTCATAATGTTTCATGGGGCCGATGCCCCTGGGAAGAGAAATAAACTCTTTTCTATGGCAGAGCAATAAATATTTATATATTACATTGCCCAAAGACCTCCATCGGAAGGGACTGAGAGGGAGCTGAGTTTGCGAAAAAGAAGAAGGTGCAAACCTTGTCTTGCATTTACAACCTGAAGACACAGACCGGCAGAGAGGAAGAGCTTGTTCCTATCACACTTAAAGAAATTAGCACATTGGAGAATTTGCAGAGAATTTGGTAAGTAGAAGTATTACAGGAGTGCTGCTTTTCCTCCTTCTTTGTCTTCACATTGTTTAGCAGCAAATAATATACAATCTTTGAATCAATGCAGCTGACAGGTTACAAAATTTTACTTTTTTGATGGAGGAAAAATTGATTGCAATTGAGGACTTTTCCTGCAGAATTTGGGTTATCTGACTAACCATTTAACGCTTAAGGACAGAAGAGAAGGAGTCACGTCCCTCTTGAGCACAGAACATTAACTTTCCCAACTTTCACAAATGCCCATTGACACAGTCCCTTCTTAAAAGAACATAATTGGTTGAGAAAAAGAAGAGAATCAAAGATTGCAGGGAAATCATTCTCTCCCACACAGACTGTGTTAAAGGTATTTTCCGAAAGTACAAGCCTCGTATACTTAAATGCAACACCCACAGCACCTATTCATAAGACACCACATGAAAGAAATAAGTTTCAACTTGATTTTGTACTTTGGGGAGTTTAGGCTATCTCCTTAAGACATCAAAGCAACCCAGCTACAGTCTTCAGACAGACAAGTGAGGTCTGGAGACTCACAGAGCATCGCAAAGAATGCATCGGCTATTACAGGCATGCAGAGAGAAATTCTTTGCACATCTAATAACTCTCAAATTCTCCTCAGATATTAATGAGATTGAGAGGAACAATATTGATCTAAGAAGATGTATTCACAATTTACAGATAAGGAAACTGAGGCATTGGTATAATGAGCATGATTTCAAAAATCAGTCTCTGATTTTGAGGTGTTGGTAGTTGTTTTCCATCCTGAGTCAGGCAAGGTATAAAGATGTCTGGGAATTTCCAAACAAAATTGGCTTTGGTTTTCTGTTCCATTAAGTGTGTCAAATAGTCAATAGGAGAATGTTTTGCAGAAGTATATGACTTTAGATGAACCTCTGCTAAAAACAGGAGGCAACTGGAAACTGCTATGCTTCCTGCCTACAGGAACCCCGATATCTAGGGCTGAGATTTCTGTAGCGGTCCCTCTGTATGGATTACCACAGACTTAGCAGCCCACAAATTTTTAAGGTTCCTGCAGCATGTTTGGGAGCCCAGGAAACCAGGCTGTAGCAGAAGTTTTTCAGTATCTCAGTTCTCCAGTTTCCAGAATCTTGGAGACATCCAGCTAACATCTAGAAAAATGAAAAGGCTCAGCCTAAACTTGAAAGGCTTTCGGTCTTCTCAGAGCAGCTCGGTAAGAAGCACAGAAAGCAATTGTTCAGAAATATTTAGTTAGCTAGTTAGGAAACACATATTTTAGTTTTTCTTAATTATGTCTAGGGAGTGGAAATATATTTTCTGCAGAGGAGTTCAGTATGTGTTGCTTTTTCCCAGTGATGGACAAAGAATGTCGAAATACCAGAATTGCTTTGCAGAACAGAAATGTTCCATTTCGATCCGCTCTTCCTCGTCGCTGCTCAGCCTTCAGGGATATCTCAGCTCCCCTGCTTGCTTTCTCCGTGCAATGACCAACTTTTGAAACTGCTGGATACTGAAGATGCTGGATACTGAAAATACTGAGCGAAATCACTAGGAGTTCCTATTTCACCTCCCAGGTGTGCATGACCCCGGTGTGAAAGACAGGTCTGAGAGTCCAGAGGGGACCCAGGGCTGCACTTGGAATACGAGTGCTGAGACTCAAAGAACTGAAGACAGAAGCAGGAAAGCCCTCTTAGCCTTCCTAGTAGCCATCAGCCTTCCTTGTTTCTAAAAAAGAGACTCAAGGTGGAGTAATCCTCAGATTTTGGCAGGAAGAAATTGGGACACACTGAAACCACGGGCAGATTTTGAAAATTCCAAAGTTTATAAATGGTACAAGAAAGCCAGAGGGATCCCGCTCCCAGGGATGTGAGGGATGCAGCGCCTGGCAGGACGGTAGGAGGAGGGGCTGGCCATCACCTTGGGTGGCCTAGGGTTGCTTGAGGCACTGCAAAAGGGAGTCCACCTCTGGCATTTAGGACTTTATTATATGTGTGTGAATATTTATCACTCTGAGCAAAACATTATCCACATTTCTTCCTGGCAAGATGCTATCCTTTTCTGAGGTGTAAGAGAGAGGCTTTCAGCTGGGAGGGCTTAATGATAAGCAAGTACAATTCAAAGGAGAATTGTAAATTGAAGTCTACTCCAAAACACTTCTTAAAACCCTGAGTCATTAGAGGCTGAATCACATTATTCCTGTCAGCAAGGTCTCTTCTCTAACAGCATCCTCTATTTACTGTACATTACCTCATGGTCCTGGTCAAACTGTGCATCTTTTACATGAACACGAAGAATCCTAGTCATTAGGATGAGTTCAACATGATGAGAGCTTTATTTTCTGATGCTAGTTAGAAAACAACAATCCCAGTTCAAGGATTTACTTGGGCTAACTGTGCACACAAAAGAATATTTTCCTAACAAGGAGGTCAAATAATAAGCCTTGTTTTCTGTTTTTCACATTTCACTTAGTTGCTGAAGCTCATGGATGTCTGTTACAAGGGCAATTCTAAAAGTCAAAAGGTTACAGAATAAAGCATCACCCTTAAAAATTCATCATTTATCTGTCGAACAGTGACCTCATGGTGACTCTCTCTCAGCTACAAAGCCATTGATTGCATGGCCCTTTGGTCTCCTGTATATCCTATAAACAAGCCCCTCTGAAATGCCGGGAGAAAATTTAGCATGCAACTTTGTCACATATTAAAATAATGATGCAATATTAGATTAGATATTAGACTAATTACCACATATTTATCTCTTTCCAGCAGTTCTTCACATGAGATTAGGGGATAAATTATCATAAAAAGGCATTATTTGGTTAATTTTCAAATGTTTTAAACTTTGCGTATAAGAACATGTACTTGAATATATATAACTTTAGGCTTATTAATATGACAGGTATAATGATAAGGAGATAAGCTCCTCCAATCCAGATATGTCTATGAATTGTAGTTCCTTCAGGCACAGAGCTGTTGATGCTGGAAAGGCAGAGGATTAGAAAGTTAAAGCAAGCTGAAAGATAAGGATCAAAATTAAATTGAAAGTTACTTCGGTTCATTTGTTTCAGTGATGAGAGAGACCATACTATTAAAATAGCGAGTCAACTGTTTCGTGCTGCATATGACACCAATGGGCAGAATTAACAAGGAAAAGTTTAGCTATTAGAATTCTAATCTTTGCTGAAAGAAAATGCTCAAACTTGCAATCAAACAACTATATTTACAGTCTGGATGATGGCAAACATTTCACAGGTTACTTCAGGGAAAGCTTCCCTTCCGTTTTGCCATCTCACTGACAGTATACATCTCAGCTTCTTAGGCTGACAGAAAAATTCCTTTAGGAAATCTCCTTCCTTCAGTAAAGCCTTGTTGGACTGTGGTCTCACTATTCTTCAAGATTAATTTTTATTATTACAAAAGTCTTGTCCCAATACTACAGAGAAATACTCTTCTTTCAACAAAGTATGAGATAATGAAGCAAATGTATAAGCTATGGTGAAATTTTCCTTTCAACCATCAGCTTGATCATATTCAATTGTTCCAGTAGGAATCCTCATGGATGTGAACAAAGCTTGCTGTGACTAAGGCTTGCAAATTACAAAACTGCTGCATCTTACAAATGGTTTGTCAAATTTCTACAGAATTCCTTCCCTCTCTCACTCTCAACACAACTTTTAACCACACACTGCCTCTCACACAATACTAAATCCTCAGAAAAACATAAATTTAAAAAATTAAAACCCAGAGTTGTTTCACCATTTGAATTTTAAACCATTGCTGATTGAAGCTGATGAGAACCTTGAAAGCATAAACTAATTCTGGCAAAGGAGGGACCAGATCTTGGACATCATGATTACATACATTGCCTCAATAGTATGATGATGTTCAATATGCCCATAGCATTAGACAACTGCCAATGCTTTGTTCTTTAGATCAAGGTAAAATCATTCCTGTTACTTTCCTGAGTCTTCTGGATGCACTGCTCTGGCTCTTGAAGTGAAAACAGCAACTGAAACTAGTAGAGAAAACTGCAGAGGAGGATTTAGGGTGTGAAATCTGGGTACATGGGCATCGTGGTTAGCCTACAGAAATATCTACACAAGTTCTTAGAACATCTCTTAGAGGCCCTTGATAAATAGTAACTGGAGAGTGTGTTAGAGAAGAAATAGTCATGAGACAAAGCCTCTCTCTTACACATCAATGAAATGTATGCACTGTTTGGCTGCACTTAAAAAAACCCCAAACAGAACACTAAGGGCAACATAAACCCTATATTTGCGAATAGGTCAATATCAAAGATCATCTTTAGATCAAAACCTGGAAAATGCAAAATGTTCAGATTAGTATGCAAAATAAAACATCAGTGTGGAGAGTGGATTTATATGATTCTGCTATGAATAATTCATTAGCACAAGAAATACAATTAGCGTTTAAAAATTATCTAACTACTACTCATGTTTAGCAAATGTAATGTATAGTAACATCAGGAGGTAAAAGTCCATAATGTAAAAGAAATTAAAACAAATTTCTGTAGTAGTCCAGCTGCCTTATTACTAAGGGGGAAAAGGGCAGTGGCTTAGACGGGTTAGATCATGCCCGGAGAGGTTAACTTGCCTGTAGTCAATACCCTTGCATTTGCAGGTGTGCCCTCAATTGACCTCATTAATATGTGCAGCCCTTGCTGGAAACCTTATTTCAGAAACATTAAGCTCTGGTTGTCTGAAGCGACTCTGACTGTAGTGAAGCATTCCTTAAGCTGGTAGGGGGCTTATTTTGTGGGAGGATGCAGAAGGGCCGAAATATTTTTCATGAGAGAGGCTTTTCTGCACTTCCAGTAGATAGAAATCAGAGGGCTGAATCAGACAGAAGATAATCGATGCTATAGCTGGCATACTAAATCAATACATTACTGGCAACTGTAGCTAGTTTTAGCTGAACCTCTGCTTTCCAGAGCAATCACTCCAAGTCCTGACTTAGTAATTTTCAAGATGAAATTGCATCAGGCTCTTAATCTGTATTGTACCAGCCTGACGTTAGCCAGCCTGATACCGATACCTGGGCGGCCGACTTCCCTCGGCTGATACTACTCAAGACCTGAGCAGAGCAAGTGCAAACGGACAAGAGCTTGCCGTGGAGAAGCCTTCTGGGTGGTGTTTTGCTTCTTCCCTGTATCCTGTTTCTGCAGATCGTTTATGTAAGGGAACACTGGCGGTGCTTATCTGCCCTTTGGTATTTTAAAAGTATTGTGTATGTGTAAGAGTCGTTCTTTCAAGAACGTAGAGTGCCACCGCTAAGTGACATTATGAACAAGAAGCCAAAAGCTGATACAACAATTCAAAAGCATACAAATTAAAGTCGATTGTCAAATGGATTTTCCATTCCATTAAAAATGTCAGGATTGAAAAATTTTGACATATAAAAGATCATATTAAATATTAATATTAAATTAAGTAGGGACAAACCCAAAAAATAATCCAAACATCGTGCAAAATTAAATTCTGAAAATAATTAGTTTGCCCAAAATGTTTAAATCCAAATATGTTGTTGACATTTGGATCCTTCCTTGGATCCTTTGATTTTCTATTTCAGATAGCAGCTGATTCTTAAATAAAGCAAAACTCCTTATGCATATGTCAAAACCAAAGCATTGCTTTGCTATGGTGTTTTGTTTTTTTTTCAGTTGTTATTGTTACCATTATTGTACTGTTATCTATTCAAAAAACATCATTTATATTTTATTATTTATGCAGATAATTTGTCATAATTAAATCTGCCACTGTAAGATAGCTTTACTGATAAGCCTACTCTAATTAACCATTAACTATTACAGTTCTACTGGCAGAATTAGGACTAGCGTAACTATTATAATATGACTATTACGTTCTTCTCTTTAAAAAATATTCTTACTACCAGGTGAGTGCCTAACCCCAGATATACACATTTAGCACAGCTCTTTTCACTGAACAGCAGTGGACTTTTGAGTTTGGCCTTCAAACGGTTTGGATGCTTCTGCACATCCAAGGAAAGGAGAGCCAGGGGACAGCACCTGGCACAAAAGGTGGAGTGGCACCGGCTGGCTCTTCTGAACTCATTAGGGCTATTTGCCCGCCAGAGCAGGCCGGCTGTTGCGTCACTGCGCAGTGCTCGCTCCTCTGTCTCCTGCCCTGTGGGCCGACTCTCATGCCTATTATTATTTGGGGTTGAGGACACTAGTTCAAAGCATATTAGAGTGCTGCAGACTACCAGAGCGCTGTCTTTAGCTTGGAGCTGGAGGGTGCCTTGCGTACCACATGGGTGTTGCATGGGAGTGTGGAATGGTACAAAAGAGGACTGTGTAGGATGGAAGAAGTCAAACTCAGTGCAGTGTGGTCCTCGCCATCTGTTAGCTGAGATCGCTGGTGTGAGTTACCTCCCAAAGTAAATCCAAACTGTCCCCCTGACAGAGCTTGGTGAGAGGTTCCAGAGAGAGACAGATGTGAGCTAACTGTTCAGCAGTGTCACCAGTCTGGAGGCTTGTGCTTAGCTGCTCCCTGGCCCTTTTTTACTCAGCAATATAAATCCTGTAACCGGGGCAAGGCCCTGGTCTTAGGAATTGTGACAATTTAATTAGTGGGAAGAAGTGTCTAAATTTCTTCTTTTTCTCTTTAAGGACAGAGGTGAGGGCAGCTGTATCAGTGCATCCACATCACATGCTGCCTTTATTCCCCAAATTTGCTTTGTCTGTATTAGAAAGCTCTGTCAACAGAAGGGCAGCCAGCACAGTGTTAGTGGCAATATTTGTTTGGCAGACAGCGATCACTGTTGCCTATTTGTGTTGATGTTTTGTTCTCGCTCAGCCGTGGGAAGGTGTCTGTCCCATACTGAGATTTTGTTGTGTTCAGCGCTGTAAACAGCTCTTTCTGCACCCTTTCCTCAAAGAACAGTGGCATATCTGAGCCACGCTCGCAATAGCTCCATCTTTTTCATCCCAGCAGCCTCTCCTTTTCACACCATTTTCTATGTTGCAAGCACAGATACAGCGCTATTCAGCAATTGCTCGTCTGTCCAATTTAAGGTATGCTACATACCAAACGTACCTGATTAAATAATCCAGTTAAACTCCACTAGTGGAATGCCTTTTCTAATTCTTCATCCACTTCAACATGAGCGACCCATAACGGTACGCTGCAGCTGCAACCTTGCCTTGCAGGCATGTCCTGACAATCCATTTGCAGAAGGAGTTGTAGGTGCCTGTGAACTCACCTGAAGTGCGTTTTGTTTGAGGATGAATAAGACGTTACTCATAGCAAGTCTTGACTAGAACTGCTGATGCAGCAGCTTTGGAAGAGCAGCTGAAGACATGGGATGGATTTATCCTTAAACACTTCATAGTAACTTCGAGACTGGAACAAGGATGCAAAGCGCTATGACCCACATTTTGAATCTGAAGTACCAGTGCGATAAAGACAGCTTGGTAACATAGATGTAATGAGGCGAAGGCACAGCAAGGGGAATTAAGGTGGTTTGATCATAATTCACAATCACACACATGAGGAAGAAATTTCTGATAGCAGAAGCTCTTTTAGCTCGTGAAAAAAAGATCCTCAAGACATGCAGTCACTGGAAGCTGAAGCTAGGTAAACATGGGCTGTAAGTAAGAGGCATTTTATTGTATTTATTTTATTGTATTGTAACAGATGATTAATCACTAGCAGAGTTTACACAGGGACATTGTGGATTGTTTGGTGAGTCCATCCTGGCTGTGACTCATATCATGGTCCTTTCCTCTTGACACAATTTTCCACATCTAGGCTCCTGCCTTTAGCGCACTCTGATATGTAAACAATAACTCAACTCTGCTGCACATTTATGAATTTTAATCAAGCATTGACACACTTACATGAAGTGAAACAAATGAGCAGAGTTGACAAATGGGATTTTTGCTTAGAAAGGATTTTAGATTCATATTAATATTCAGTTCCTCTCCAGCACTCTTGACATCAACTGTGTTTCAGCACTTGTATGGCTGCCTTGAGCCTACATGATTATTTTCTATAGCCCAAACAGGGAGCCCATTGTGCTAAGCGTATAATAAAAAGACAGCTGCTCTTTCTGAGAGCTCACAATCTAAGGCAGAGGGAACAAATGGCTGGTAGATGAGGATAAAGTAAGTTTGAACTACATTCAGCAAGGTGAGAAGCTCTCTTGATAAACCGGTTAACTAGCTGTTGGAGCCACATGATTGGAATCCGTTCCAAAGGTGTGGCAGATTTCTGTATATAACACAGTCCTCACAACTGGGATCAGATTTTTTAAAAAACTGTGCATGGTTTGTCAGCTAATGCGATTTTCCCTCTTTTCCCTCTGCCGCCTGAATCCCTTCCTGACCAAGCTCCCCTCAGGTAAAGGTCTTTGTGCCTTTGATTATTTTATGGCATTTTCATCAGAGGTCTTTCCCAGCAGACTAACAGCCCCATGAATGAAATCAGCGGGGAGGCTCTTCATTATCGCAATTCTGGCAGCAAAGTCTCTGTACTTTTATCACTGTACTGGTATCAATTATTTGGAGCCACATTAAATAAATGAAGTCAGTAACATGAATATGTCATGCCCAATTCATACAGAGGCTCATGAACTCTCTTTTAAAAAAAACCTCTTCTCTCTTTTATGCCTGCTGCTTCCCTTATGAATTTTTTGTAAGCTCTGACCTTAGACATTTCTCAATCATGCAAGCATGCTTAGTTCAAGATTGAATACACATCCATTTTATATGGGTTGAGGGAGGCAAAAATCATAAGAAAAGCAGATGGCATTAGAAAAAAATGACTTTTCAAAGAAGGTTCAATGACCTCCATATAGATATGACATGGTAAAGTCACTGACTTCTTTTTAACTCAGCACTTGCGTATATATATTTAGTATTATATAATGTACTTGTAAGGGCAAAGCCTCTTCAGTATTTGATCTACAATATGTATTGCAGAGTTCTGACTCACCTTCCTTGGGTGTAGCCCAGAGTCACCATAATACCAGTAATGACATTGAAATGGGACTGAATTGGCCAGCACGCTTTGGTTGTTCAGTGGGTCACAGCAACATACTGATTGCAGTTTTCTGCAACTTAAAGACAACCTTATTTATTTATTGGTTCTGCTGAATCAGAATTAGGCTTGGCAAAGCCTATTCTGGGAAAAAAAAAAGAGAGAGGAATTAAGAAGTCTTTGGGATTTGAAGAGTTTTTTTCCTGAAAGATTTCTAACCAAAATGAACATAATTTGGTCTTCAGTAATAAAAAAAATGTGAATCTCTGATGCATAGACTATTAACTTCAGAAACCCTAAACCCAGTTCATTTTGCTTGTAATTTAGCTGACCCGTTTAAACAGAGTAAGAAAAACACAGAACTGTGATGGGAAAGGAGATTTCTTGGACATTGCTTTGCACATACTCAGAACAAAAAAATCCCTAGAACCTTTGAGCTTACTGAGAGTAGAATTACACATAAATGGAAGGAGTAATGGGTAAATGCTTTGTGGGAGTGTTTGCAAACTCTGAAGCTC
Organism: Psophia crepitans; assembly: GCA_013399095.1. Classification (NCBI taxonomy): domain Eukaryota; kingdom Metazoa; phylum Chordata; class Aves; order Gruiformes; family Psophiidae; genus Psophia; species Psophia crepitans. Next base: position 421,025 of record VWZZ01002124.1, on the reverse strand, counting down.
CAATTCAGCCACAGCCGAATGTGGTTCAGCCTCTTTTCTGGGAACGCTAATCAGAGTGGCTTTTGTTTAAAGAAATGGTGCAGAAAGGGTATTCTAAACTCAAACACTCTTACAAACACACTTCATTCAAACCTGCCTGAGAAGTGTTTTCTCCGCTTATAATTCAGTCAACCTGGCAGCCAAAAGAATGGCATGTTTCTTAGGTGGCCAATTACACACCCAAAATAAGGAAGAGTGAATAGATAGAAAACATAATTAAAATAAATACAGCTTGTAAATAAGGCCATTCAGTCTAATGAAATGATTATGCAGCCTGCGCCCCATGTTACGATTTGCATAGATGTTTCATTCTTACGCACTCTACTTCTGCTGAAATTGCAGGGAAAAATCCTGTCGTCTTGTAGACAGAGGCGAAAGCATTGACCTCAGGATTTTGGGGAGAGTGCATCAGTTTAGATCTACAGTTTCACTAGACTATTAGTGGTGTGCAAATCTGAGCAGGTGCTTGCACCTTTGCAAGACTAAAGCTGATCTCATAAGAAAATCAACAAAACCACAGTTTTTGGAAAGTTATCAGAAAAAAGGAAGCGTGGGGAGTAGAATTCGGATGAGAAATACACAATTATGTGTAAAAAGAAGAAAATTAATCCTTTCTTGTAACCCTTGAGTTCGGGTGTTTTCTTGCTTTATTTCTAACCAGTTTCTTAAACATAAAGTGAACCAGGAAACCGATTAGACGGGTATCATCTCTGAAAAAAACCTCGACTGCCAAGTCAGCAACAGGAATAATTTGGAAGGCAGTATCATCCAAGAATTTCCAAACAGACCATACCAGATGTCACTGCTCTTTGTTCAGGAAGCAGAACCAAAGCACAGAGAGGGTCTTTATCTCAGTCTTATGTCATATGACAACCAAGTGGAAGAGTTTAAAATAAGAGGTGGCAATCCTGTATTCCAGTTTACCATTTTTCTATCTCTGGATCACACTCTTTCTGTTTTCTGTAGTGCAATGTAAATATCCAATACTTTCACAACGGGCATTTCATCATGAATTAAGCCATTTTTGACAGCACGCATCCTGCAAAGTTGCCCAAGCACAATGGAGATACCAGTGCAAAGCTTCTTGGTTGGTTGGGGTTTTTTTGACAGTCTCTTTGCATGTGTTGTCCAGTAAGATAGGTGTGGGAGATGTAGCAGTGCTTCATCTAAGGTGCATTCTTGGCATCATCATGTTATTTCATGAAGTAAGACTGTCAGGTTTATACTGACAATGACAAGAGAAAATGCTATTGTGCTGCTGTTCAGGGGAGAAAGAAAAAGACAGATGAGTCAAATACACAGCTCACTCATCAGAAATTGCAGGTGTCAGTGTCTCTCAGTTTGGATATATTTCCACATATTCCTAAACTGTTCATTACCATTTTACTGTATGATTGCCCTACAAGTGCTTGTCATCACTGCAGGGGCAACCCTGAAATCAACCTTTCTGAAATCCATGAATTAAAACAAACAATCAGATAAATGCAATGCCATGTATTAAACATGAAACGACACATCTGACTGTCAGTAAAGGCAAAAAGAATTTCCAAAAGGCCTTACTGCAATGCAGCCTGCCACCTCCATTTGTTTCTGATTGCTATCACGCTGCACAGATGCAATGATTGAGAATGAAACTTGAATTTGGTGCTAGAAGTCCACTGTAACATCAATCACTTGAAATAAAAATGTCATGCTTATGATTCTTTGGAAAATGCTGCACTTAACTTCCAAACTGTTGCTTTCAGAAAAGGCTAATTCAGGGTTGGGTACATTAATGTCAATGTCCTATAAAAGTGCCAACTAAAAAAAAAATGTCAGCAAAGACATTTTTTAAGCCTGTGTCAGCACAAAAGGGTGCCTCAGTTGTTTCATCTCACAACAGCTGCATGCTTTCATTGACATTTGTTGCCCTTTCTTTGTGCACTCATCCTAACCTCATAGGTTATTTCCTGGCCTCCCTTCCGTGACCTATGACCGATGATGACCTTTAGCTGGAGAATGTGACATTTTGTTCTCCTCTGGCTGACATGTGATGCCCTCATTATTCAAAGGTATGTGAAAATAATGACCTGTACTGACCTCTCAGTTTCCTTTCGTTTATTGGTCTACACTAGGTGCTTGTTCAGCAGATTGCTGTGACTAGGTGGTGGGGTGTACAATTTCTTTTGAAGAAGGAAGCTCATGAATTGCACCAACATTTTAGCTCTTTGTGTCTGTTGCTCCATTTGAGGAGTGGGAGATGAGGTGGTGCAGCTGGGGGAAGAGGGTTCAGGGTTCATGGTTCAGTTCAGTTTGGCTGTTGGGACCATCTTCGTAAGGCTGGCAGATATGGCCAAAGACTTGTGGTCTTATGGACTGGCGGTTGAGTCCCAGGCTGGATACCTACCTGAGGGCGTCTCAAACGGTACAGGATGCCAGTGCGTGAGCTGCTGAATCAAGTCCTCTCTTCTCAGTCATCTGAAAGAATGGATGGCTAAGTAACCTTAGGAATTCCAAACAGGAGTGACTGTAACTTTCCCATCACCAAGATTTTAGAAATCTTCCTGTTGTGACCACAATGGAAACAGTCACAGTTGCAAGAAACGCAGTATTAGTCTAATATGCTAACAGTGCTTTCTTGAGTAAGTCACTTTTTGCATTTCAAATGGTGGAAGTTTCCATGTTCTTCAGAAATGCAAGCCTGAACACATGAAATTTTTTTCAAGAAGTAGATTTTATCTTCTGTGAGGTGAGACGTGCCCTCATTGACTATAGTAAATATTTCAAATGCCGAAAATCTAAAGGAGGAGCAAACCATTTCTGTGTGGGAGATTTGATACCAATTAAGAGTTTATTCAAGACCTACCCAGCATGAATATTTAAACCTCCTTTCCTTGAAGAAAGGATGGTTACTTCAGGTCAGGAATGAGGGCATGTATGGAGCAGCATAAGGAACAGATGGCTGTTGAAGACAATTTATAACTATGAATAGTCCCTATTAAGAATATAGAAATAATCAGTTAGGGACTAAGCTCTGCTTCCTGTTGCACAGGAGCAGAGGAGCAGAGGAAAACATTAACACATATGTCAGCATGTGTTTCTGGCTGGGAAAAAGATAGAGGGCCCTTTCCTGCGGAAAGCAGGCCCTTTCCACTGAAAGGTGGGAAGCTGCACTGGGTCTGAAGGTTAAGATGGGAGATCGTCAACAGACGACCTTCAGAAAAGGTTTTAGGTTTTTGGTACGCAGACCAGGAAACGTATTGAAAATCAGGATCAAGACTTTGACCTCGTCTCAGAACTGTGTGCAAACTAACAGAAAAACTAGGGGGAAAGTCTGAGTAACAGCTCTCATTGGTAAACAGACATCATTCCCCACCACCTGGAGTTTGTAAAGAACTTTACGTTGGAACATGTCCACTAAAGGTGTAAAAGGTGTTAATAACTGACGTCCAGACGTCAACTTGCAATCTTTGAGGTTTGACCTGGACATCTGGGCCTTCAGGCCAGACATTCATCCTGAATTGCAACCCAGCTAAATAATCCATTAAATGTGCAGGTTGACACCTATGGGACTGCAGCGTGGTGGAAAGGGGACTCTAGGTTTAGATTAGCCATCTAAAATCTAGCCTGGCTTTGGGTTGAAATAGAAGAATTAGTGTAATCTGATGAAGAAAAGTATTTTCCCTGTCTTGGTAGAAAATGCTACCTATAGATACTTCTACATAAGCGGCCTAACTGTGGATATGACTTACCAGTCGTAGGTATATGTCTTCATCTAAAAGAAAATTTTTGAAAGTGCTGTCCTCTGTCTACCAATATCATCTTTGTCTTGCTTGCACTCAGCTTTGCTGAATCAGTCCCAGCAGCAGGTCTGGGCAGAAGGCTGAAATCCAAGAATGGCAGGAAGAAATGGCACCTATGATACATTACATCTATTCTGTTAGTCATTTCACAAATGCCCCTGGTATTGCATTTCTGAGGCCTAGCTACTAATGGATTAACTGAAGGAAAAATAAGAGTATATAAGTGGGTCCTAGCTGGTGCCAGGCAGCCCTCCTGTCCCTGACCTGACAGTGTTCCAAACGCTGTCATCGAGCCTGGCTGTTACATGAATCCTGCCTTTCCCCTTTGGCTGACAGTAACTTTCATATAACTCGCACATGGAATGCTTTTAAAAGGATTCAGCTAAGGAATAGATGCACTTTTACTATGACCCAAGCCCAGATCAGATGTCAGATCGCTTATGACCAATTATATAAATGAACTAACCCACCAGAGCAACATAACTCTGGAAGGTCTTGCAGAAACCTTACAGAAACACATTTATCAAGTGCCCAAAAGATTGTGACACACGAAATCGTGTTACTTTTGACTACTTTGGCCAAGAAAGGTAGCTGGTTTGTATGGCAAGAACATGACTTAAAGAGGATAGCATGAAGGTAAATTTTTAAACCAAGAGCATGTTTAGTCTTTGTTTTTTTCCCAGAAGCACAGTCTCAGAAATACTCTGTTTTTCTTCTCCTCTGTCTCATTTGCCTCTCATTGTTCAGGAGCTCATAGGGTTTCACTCCTCCCAAGATCCATAAATCAGATGATTAACTTTCAGTCCAAGACTGTTTTATATGAGCAGAAGAAATCTAATTGGAATACAATCACCCTCCTACTGCTTTTCACAGCTTTCTTTGCATCTCAATGTGATCTGAATTTCAGATATCTCTTTCTGTGAGATATTTATTTTTCCCCATCATGCACTGAACCCAATTGTGCTGCTATCTTTTTCTGCCCTTTTAAGCTCTGGCTGTAAATTAACCATTATCCAACTGAAATAAGTTCCTTTAGAGTTCATAAACAGTATTTCAGCATGATAGCTTCCAGACTAGTTGCACAGGAACAAAGTGCCTAATCCCCTGAATAAAAGGGGTTAATACCAGTTTCATTTTCCCCTTTTTCAACATGGGTGCTTAGGGGAGAAGCTGTCCTGTAAGATAGGGTACTGGATGGACCGAAGGCAGAGGGAGTCTGGAAATGCAGAACTCCATTTGCAGGTGCTGGATGAACTCCAGGTTGGGGAATCTTTGCATTACGCTTATGGTTACTTGCTTTGATTTATGCTGATAGAGATTCGGTACAACTGAAAAATCCTGCTGATTATGGACCGATTATTGCCCTGTGATTTACTGGCTTGTATTACTCTTTAAATAAAGTCAAAACCTTTTCTCAATAACTTAGCATTTAAGGGAACTGGCAGCCCAAGAGTACAGAATACTAAAATGGTTCCTTTAACCACACAACCCAGAAGTAGCACAAACTTCTCTTTAGTTTCTTCCCTCCTGCACTCCAAGCCTTCCAGACCAAACATGGTATGTCTATGAGAGAAGTTAATACTCATGACTCATGAAATACTTGCATCTCTTCTCAGATGCTGTTGCTGCAGTGATTTGTTTGTGTATGTACATGCTACATACACTATAAAAAAAAACTTTAAATCTAACCACTCTTACATATTCAGATATCAGATGAAAACAACTTAATTATTAACACATGATCATGAACAGAGACAGAAGACAACAGGCATGATTTCTACGTCTCTATGAAACCTGCATGATGGCACAGCTCTCTGTCCCTATCCTCAAGTCATTTACACCAGGGACCTGTCAGAAAGCATCGCAGCTTCCCCCTTGCCCTCTCCTCTTCCAGCAGACACCAGAGTGCCATTCAGACTGAATGGCAAGGTGCATGCCTGGATTTCATCCTGATGTGGGGTTCAGACATGGCAAGATGTCAGCTCCACGTCCCACAGTTCAGACATAGCCTATCAATCCATTAAGCAATTGAGTGTCATCTACCTAACTACATACCAAGCACAGCTTTGCTTCTAATATTTTCAGCAGTCCCACCTGCCTCAACGGAGCTACACGCACCAACATCTTGGGGAATCTGACCTGCCAAGTGTTAGAACAAAACCTTGCAACCAGTTACTTCTGAGTTTGAAGTGTAACATGGATGTTGAATTGGATTTCCAATCTGAAGTAAAATTAATGATTAAAATGATTAAGTCATTAAATAAATACATCTCAATTCACAGCTGGTTGTGAATCAGTGACAGGCCAATTAATCAAAAAGAAACATTCTCATTTTCTGGGCCTTCACATGAATTGTTTTATAGTAGCAGAAATTTTCTCACCTAGGTTTTCACCACTCTGAGGGAAAGGATGATTTGACTGGGTATAGCAATTCCACTTACATGATATGACAAATTTTTGTGCCTGTTTTTGCTCAAACCAGCTATTTTTGTCTCTGAATTTTTGGCTATTTTTTTTTTCCAATATAGTGGAGAATATATAGTGGGGGCTAAGACAGCATTTATCTCACCTTACTTTATGTATCGCTAGTGTAAATGTTTAAATCTAAAGCAATCACTAAAGGCTTCCCTTATAATTTTTTTAATGGGAAATTCACCTGGCTAAATGAAGACTCATGTTTTTCCCATTGCTAAGTGGAGCCAAAGTTGATTAACTCAGAGGCAGGTATCTACATTTAATCAGACTAATCCCATCCATGGGTCTGTCTTCAAATCTTTCTTCCCTGATTTCATGTGTGACAATCTTAGTAGTGCCAGATGACAATGCCCACACTGCTGCTCCACTAGCTGTACCAGAAGGTACTTGTTGTTCAATATTCTCTTGGTTCTTAGGAGTTCATTAGATGAGGTTGTCATGGGGACACGGTCTCAGGGTGGCCTCCCTTTCTTTCTCTCATCCACTCATACACAGTGTGCACTGTACAATACTTTATGCAAATAAGTTCCAAGCAGAGTTGCTTGTCATTAGCACAGACAACTCTAGAGGCAAAAACAAGCAGAATTTGTCAGTGAGAACTCTGTAATTAAGGAATTTGGTTTGCAAACCTGCAGTAATTCATAGTACATTTGGCTGTTTTCTGCCTCTCTCTTCATATCTTTTTTTGTTCACAAAGAGTGAAAACGTCATTTTTGGTACCCTTTCTCCAATTACAGGTTTTACTGATATCTTACCAGAAAGCTGGTTTCAGCTCCTGGCAAACTGGCAGCACAAGAGAAGGTTTTCCTGAATGTCATCTTCATTCAAACACTGTTAAAGTGCAGCCAAAGCAGGGAAGACAAACAAAAGACTTAAAGCAATGCTGGAGAAGGAAAGAGCTAGACAAGAAACTACAGCCTGGTTGTAATGAAGGAGTAAAACTGGACAACTACCAGCACTTACATTTTGTTCTTACAGTGAAAGCATACATACATGCATATGATCTGACTTTGCGGAGCATGTCCTGCTTGAAGCTGAGGGTCAGTTTATGTGATGCAGTACAGATGCCTGACTTACTGTGGACACCTCAGGCATCTTAGCTGAGCACTGTCCCAGAAATATCAGGAGAGCATGCTGACTCACTTGTACTTCCCTGGTATCTGAACTAGCCTGAATGCCTCCATATGAAGCTGCTGCAGGACTGTCTCAGGTCCCTCTACCTTTGCTGGAACTGATATCTGCTTAATAATTCACTGGTTCAAGCATTGACCCCCCAGCCAACATCAGCTTAAACAAAGCCACTGGTAAAACTCCCACTATGCCCAGGCCCTGTCACATCTGCTGCCTGAAATGGCCAAATTTTTAAACTGTGAGCAGTACAAAATCTTTGGTTTAATCTTGGGTTAATTTCAACTACTGAAGGAAAGAAAATATCCTATCATCCATCAGAAATTCAAACTTAACTTTAAGAACATTAGCCACACAGAAATACTTGTGTTATGTAATGTGTTCCTCATGAAACAGTGGGAGATCTGTCTGAAATTAGCAAGAATTACAAAACCTCCCACTCTGAAGGTGAAAGGAGAAGCAAGGTTATAATTACATAAATGACTATGGGGGAAACAGTTGCTCTGTATAGGGTGTGAGATTCAAGAGTGTTGAGCACTACTTGGAGACAGCTTTCCTGAAGCTGGGGAAAGCTTCCTTCCCCCCCTCTCCCTCCTAAGCTTTTCTTTTTGTCTCTTAAGGTTCCAGTCACTTTCCTGGAAGATTTCCCCTGGGGGTACACCCCACCTGTACTCTCATAGCAAGGGATTGAGATACTCCCTAGTCTTAACATGATTTGGTAGGATCACTCTCTTTCACCCTCTTATTATGTCCTTACTCTCTTTCACCCTCATCTCAGTGTGATTCTTAGCATGGACCTATAACACCTGCAGAAGAAATGGACTACAGGGCTTACATATTTTTAAGCTTCACAACTGTATTTACCCAGGGTAAACTAGGATTATAGTACATTTTTCTGGGACAAGTGGCAACAGAAACAAACAGAAATATGACCTTTGAAAGGTCCTAAACTCCAATTGTATCTTACCTCAGTTTGCCTTAATTGACTCAAGAAACATACAAACAAGAAAATATGGCACTTGCACACATTATCGATTAAATTTCCTAACCCTTCAGAAGTAATTGCTGAATCTGAATCAGCAGTGAGTTAAGGTGTCTTTCTTACACTCAGTTTCCCCTACAGATCAAGCAGCGTCTGCTTCCTTTCCTTTTTCTTCTACTCTCTCTGCTTTTACAACTTGCCTGTTTCCTCAGCACTCTCCCAAAAAAGACATCTCGGTTACAAAAACATTTCCCACTTTTCTCTTCTTTCCCCATTTGCACACATCTCTTTCTCTAATCAGTTTGCAGTCAGATCAGCTGACCAAACTCATTTTGTGGCCAAAGCATTCCTAGAGCCACGTGAACTGTGAGGACACTGGGTTTGGGCTGAGACAAGGCAACTCTTCCTCTTTCTGCGTGGCTGGCTTCAGCTTAAATTGAACAGAAAACCATGCCGAGGCTGTATAAGATCTGCTTCTCAGTACATGTCTGAACATCTTTGTTATAGACTGGTCCACAGTGACAATTACAGATGCTATTGGGAAAAAGGAAAAAAAAAAAAAAGAAAAGAAAAAAAGCGCCTCTTTTTCTCTGGTTTTCCCTCTTCATTTTTGTACATTTGAAAATTCAACAGCACGACGTTAGCAAACATTCAATTGGCACAGCTGTGACTGCTGCACATTTAAATGAACTGTTAGGTGCCTACAGGCTCAGACCTCAATAAACATTTCAAAGGACAGAGCAGAAGTCAACATTTGCTAACCATTGTCACGTGTGTGATATATGGTATGGTTATTCTAAGGAAAAAGATGTACAGGTCCCTAATACAGCTGTGATAACTGTTGACAAGCGCTGACATTTAAACAGTGACCAAAACAAGGCCTGACCCTGCAGTGTCCCCACAAGTATCACTAGGCACCTACTCAAACCCGCTAAAATCAAATGGGATTGCTCTCTCATGACTGCAGGATGAAGACCTTAGTGGGAAAAGAGTCTCTCTTGAAGATCCTGCTCCACTCATGCTAATGGGCATAGACAATTGTAGCATGACAGAGCTTGTAGTATAAACATGAAGTCTGTAATTTGAAGGCACTAAACTGTTATTAAGCCGAATATCTAAGGTATTTTAATTTAAAACTTCAAAGAATACCTAGTTGGGCAGTAGGCATTCTTGCCATTAATTAAAACACAGTCAATGAACAAAGCACTGTCCATGAAACTATACAACTGAAACCCCAGCAAATGGGACCCAGCACTCCAGTGCAGAGGAGTTAGAGGAATCCAAAAAAAGCTATAAACACACATCTTTCAATCTGACATATTTTTAAAGGTAAATCCATGTCACACTCTGCCTGTGCCCCACCATTCAAAAACTGGTCAAAAGTTCTCGTCATCAGAGATGACTTGTCACCACCTCAGTGATGTTTGGCGACATTAATTTCTTTGGGTTTTAAGGGATTTAAATAATGGAAAAATCTTGTAGTGCTCAAGACTACAAGTAGAGGACCCTAACAGTTTTAAAGGAGCCATTAAGCTTTCTGATGTAAAAGTATGTTACCTGATCTTCTTTATAATGTGGATTACATAAATTTGAATTAAGTGACTTTTAAGAACATTGATTATTGATCTGATAAACTACAATGGCAAGCCATCAGAAACTATTGTGTAAATAACCATTTTTTAAAATTTCTTATGTCATAAAAATTCTTATGAAAAGTACTTATGGTACTCTACATGCTGAGTAACCACTTTTCAACATTAAGTACCTCAGCCAAAGATACATTTTTAAATTAAGCAGCTTTTAATTTATATATGATTTTAAAAGAATGCTTTTAAACCACTCAGCATATAGTTTTTTGTACTTGTGTAATTTTGAAATGGCCGAGACAATGTTTTTTTTAATCCCTGAGAATGAAGATAATAGTAAAATAGGTGATCAAATGGCTGTACCAGGCTCATCAATGACCATCCAGCTTCTGTGACAACGAGTACCGACAAACGTGCATAGCTCCAAAGAAGAGCCTTTCAGTTCAAATCTCATTAACAACTTCCTTTGAGAATTTGTGCCAGTGGATTTCCAGTAAAGATGGAGATAACAGTTATCTACGTTTGAATCTAGAATGGGCTTGTTGAACTGGCTTGTTGCCATGGAGTAATGGAGGTAGAGGAATTCTCTCCTAACACAAGTGATCTGCCATGTCCCACTAAGAGGAAAAAAAAAAACACAAAAACCAACAACTGAGAAGTTGGAGCTGTTTGGGATGCAAGGCACCAACATAGAAGAGTCTGTATGTACTGGACTTGCTAAAGGCAAGCCGAATGGGGAGCAAGTGAGAGTACATACAAATGATGCTGAAAACAAGCAGTTACACTCAAGGAAGTAGGTGAGCAATGAGGAAGAATGATGCCCACAGCTGGAATGCCGTGGGTGAGCAGCGAAGCCCACAGAGGAGAAAACAGAGGTAAAAGGGCAATGAAGATGTCACCCACACAAATTTCTCCTCCTGATGCACTCACTGGAACAGCAATACAGCGTAAGAGGGATATCAGTTCCCTGTGACATAGCCATTTTGTTACAGCGATTCACCCAAACAGCCTAACTGATACACCAGAAAGTATTTACAGTACCAGCAAGATAACATTAGAGAATGTGGTAGGGAAATGATTTTAGAAACGGTATGGCGTGGAACAAAACCTAAACAAACACATGTAAAAATGGTTGCAGGGGATATTCACTCTAGGTGTTTTGGATACTGTTGCTCTAACTGGGGCCCCACAGCTACATAGATACATGTGCCTTCCTCAGCAGCACTGCCCTCACCACTTGTGAGGGCAAAAGTCCAGACTGTGACCCAGGGCTACCTCATGTTGCAGTGGGGACCTCACTGTCCTTTGGGAGCAGCATGTTCCTACACTTGCATATTTGTGCAGTGGTGTAATGTACCTACTCCTCCCTGAAATGGCATGGCATGAAGTTCTCTTACAATGAGGCTCTGTGCCACAGCATAGCAGGAACCACGCTGAGGATGGCTCCAAGACAGAGCTCAGAGGATATGGGCAAGATCCCTGGGAACTTGAGCTGACCCCAGCCTTACTTATGTTCCTCTCTGGCTTTACTTAAAACAGACTAGACACACTCATCTCGCACACTCAAGAATGACAGGGAAGGATAATTGCACTGTAAATGCACTACAAATCACTGTAGGAAGGAGTTTCGTCAGGATAAACTAGAGTTTATGGAACTCTGTCTGTTGCAGGGGCCAGCATGTACAGAATTAAAAGTAAAGTCAGGCAGAAGTGGCAATGTCTTAACTGACTATTTCTGTTCCTGTTTCACCAACAGCTATTTAGTGATGTTTCTCTCTGTGATGCCACTCATTACCAGGCAGGACATTTTCTACATAGAACCAGAAGAGATATATTTGCGAAGAGGATAGACTTGAGTGTAGCTTAATGCTGCCTCTCTCACGCATCCCTCACCACACTTTATTTTCTAATCTCTGGTGTACTGGGAACATGTGCCAAACAGTATGTGTACCTTTCAGAGATAACCTGGAGTCAAGGTGTCTCACAGAGCAGCCAGCACAAGCAACATGAACTTCGGCCTCACACGGTCCATTCCAATTTGCCCACGCTAAGGTCTCATGTTCCCACAGCAGATGCCAGTGCCTTGTGTTTGCTCGCTACACAGATACTCCAAGTGGGTACTTAGGTATGCAGTATACTTAGGTATGCATTTGCTTTTGCTCAGCTGCTGCATTTTTTTGGTTTGTTTTGGTTGGGTTTGGTTTGGTTTGGTTTTGATTTTGTTGGGTTTTTTTTTTTTGGAGGGTAGGGGTTGGTCAAATAATGAAAATTCCACTTGTAATTTTGGTGGGAGTTTAAAGTTGTGGAAATATCACCCAATGTGCAACCCCATGCTGTTTCAAACTCTGAGAGTAATAAAATGTTGAGAACGTGACTGATTAAACAGAGATGAACGCGTCATAAACTGCTCTGTAGATATTTGGGAAAAAAGATAAATGTTCCATCTGTCTTGACTACATCTGTGCTCTTTCTGTATTTAATTTCTCTTAATGTTCTAGGAGACAAGTTCCCAAACACCTTAGCAGAACCTGAAATTATTATTTTTTATGTTTTTGCAAAAATTTTAGAAAGTATGAAGGAACAGTAGAACCAAAGAATCATAGAATGGTTAGGGTTGGAAGGAACCTCAAAGATCATCTAGTTTCAATCCCCCTGCCATGGGCAGGGACACCCTACACTACACCAGTAAACTGAACATACTTTTACACAATCAGCTAGATTCAAGAGAGTTACACATATCCACTCAGGAAGCAAAACCCCTGGCCTTTCTGCCCAGCAGGTTTAAAAGCCACACGCTCGTGACAGAAGTCTTGAGAACAGTCTAACAACTAATACTTATTTGCAGCAGCTGAACACATGACTTCAAGTGAGGAATATATTTTTTAAAAAGTGCTTGGATCACTGAAATAAAAGCTCCTATTCATCAAACAAATTATTCCCAATGAACTCTTCAGTCATATGTCATAACAGCATAACTTCTTTTTTTTTGTGCATTTTAACAATTGGTCAGGAATATTGTTTAGCATCATTTATGAATGTCTGGTGGATAAAGGACCCTGTACAGTAAAAAGCATGTTTGATGTCAGCAGGAGTTCATGAGCAACCTAGGAAAAGGTCATCCCGGTGTCAAAGGCTGCAAGAAATGTCACATGCTTTCTCTTAATTAATGCAGGCTAGGAGAGAGTCCTCAGGGAGGACCCAAGATCAGAAGGAGGAAACAGACATTGTTGTACCAATTATCACTGCTTATTTGAGCGTCTCCCTCTTTGTGATTACCCCAGTTTAACCAAACATGTAATTTCTAGGCTGTATCAGTTTATCACAAGTGAATCCACTTGGATGAGTGTTCATTCCATATTTAAATATAGATAGACCCATCCTTGCCAGGTGCTGAGTTTGCTCAACTCCTACTGAAATTAGCAGGGGCTCAGCATTTTGTAGGAATCACTTAGCAATGCCCAGAATTGGCTTCTTTATGTGTCGTATACGTCAAACCAAAACCTGTGCTCCTCTGATGCCCATTTGCACAGTAATCCATATTTCTTTTCATTCATTTATTAGCAAGCAGACATCCACTTGGTGTTTCTCCTAAACAAATGTTAGTGGCTGTCACTACTAGATACTTAGGCAAATTGAATGTATTCCCATTCCCTTTTGCACCATAGCAAAATTATGCAGTGTACTTTAGCTTTCAGCTTTTCCTTATGTACAGAATATTTATGGTCCATTTTGGAGTTGTCATCCAAGCACTTGGGGTCATTTTCTTATTAAACAGTACAATATTAAAGCAATGGGGCACAGCAGGTGGTATGTTTCTGGCTATTTTGTCATGCCTCAGGCTGAGTTGCCATCTTCCACCCAAAATAATGTCATACTGGATATTAGTACAAGAAAAAAAAAATCCCAGTAAAAACACATCATGTAAAAAATTATGTTGCATTTGAAGTTCCAAACTTAAAAGGGGCCATTTTTCATGTGGGAGCTCTTCAGAGAGACAAAGTGATTGATTTTTACAAAAGTTGGCATGCATGACCAAGGGCAGATGGTACATATATTTGGGTCCCAGTCTTACATTCTGCTCCGTGTAGGTGGACCACTGAACTGCTGTGACTGAGAAAAAAGAATACAACCGTGAACAGATGCAAGACTCCCAGGTACCATGATCAGGCTGTAAGACTAGGACCCAAACTTGCATTGCAATAACAATTTTAAAGTCAGCTTGTGACAATATATTCCAGCATATAAGATAGATTTTATATGCTGATATTTATATGCTGCTGTTTGATCATGTAAAATGTGTGAGATAGTTCTGCTTAAGATACCCTTTGTACTGTTAGAGATTGTGTGATAGATGTTTGCTCATACACCTGGCTAAACATTAGGTCCCAGCCATCATCACAGCTAAGAAGAAGGTATGAAAAACCCTTCCTAGCTAAACTTATTGCAGTGATGACTAGAGGGATGAGAGAAAGGTGAGGAAATAGAGAGCTGGGCACTGTGGCAACACAAAGGAAACTTCAGTTTCCATCAACAGACAATCCCCGTGGCTCCCCCTGCCAGATGGCTGTTAGGGGGTCTCATGTCTTCTCTTTTACATTTGTTGTGTTCAGCTGGTTTTCTATCACTGTACCAATCTAATACATCAGCTCAAAGCATACTCTCATTTCATGTCTGATGACACTGAAAATACAGCCTGCTCCCAGAATATATGCAACCAAAGCAATGAATCGTGTGAGCCAAATGCACACCATTTCTTTATCATTTTGTAGTACATTTACATGCATAAACCATAGGCTGTCTTCATAGGGGAACAAGTTTATAAAACTCCAGTTTGTTTAGCATTTTCCAAATTAGAAAATGCCTGACATACATATCTTTTTCCCTATGGGCCTCCAGAAAGGTGTGCAAGGATGAAGAAAGGGCACAAGGTGGCCACAGAAAAGGGACAAATAGATGGGCAAGGCTCAAAGCAAAAATCCAGTGTCCCTGGATAGAGACAGCAAAACAATTCAAAGAATTAATTTAGCAGCCTTGGGAAATGAGGAACAACTGTCATACACTACAGATTGGGGCTCTCACCATTACAAGCTTTTTCTAACATCTTCAGTAGCCAATCTACTATTCCACACTGCAACACCAAGTACGTTTCCTTGCTGTCTGATTACCTTGGGATTATCACAGTGCCTCTCTCACAGCAAGTGTATTCTCTGTTTAAGAATGAGGGATAGCAGAAGCGCACAAAATTAGACACCGATGTACTACATCCATTTTTAAAGCGTTGCCTATACCTTGAAATTCCTTCAATTTGTTGTGCCGTGGGCGGACTTAGAAAGCAACCTCAGTCTATATTTTAGTTTCACAGGATCCTGCAGCACTTCCAGCACCACTAAGAACCTGGATCACATCCATCAGCTGGGATGGTAGAAGAAGAAATGCTCAGAAATTAATGAGTCTGACTACTGGTCATAGAGCAGCTGGACTAGATAATTGTACAGGGGGAAGGAAACACCTGGTGAAGACTCCATATATTCCTAGTTAATTCTTTGTCTTACTTGGCTTATGAATATTTACATGAACAGATTTTGGCTCACACTGGGAGACTCTATCATATAAATATCTATGGTAACATAGCAACAAGGGATTTCATGCACAAAACTGGTTTTCTAACTAATTTCTCTTGATTTCTAAGATGATCAGCTCTGGTGGAAAAAAAAATGTAAGTAAGTGGCTAGTTTGTCTTTGAAACCTAAGCTCATTGTTTTTTGAACATTTTCAACAGTAGTTCTGCACAATAATTATTATGGTTTCATTCTTTAGTTACAGAGGCCTTGAGGAGATTTTAAATTTGGCTTTATATTGAAACAATATCATTGCTAAGATGTTCTTCAGGTGACCATTCTATAGTATGTCTTTTTCTAGAATTTGTATTTTAAAATTAATCATTAAACCCTTCTATCATATATTAAATCATTGAGATAAAGTGTAAAAACAAGGGCTGTACTTGATGCTTGAAAGTTGCTATTCCTGACAGCACTTCATCTTTTTCATACCCATATTGGCTTTTATCCCGGCCCATCTATTCCTTAATGTAAGTGTTATAAATTGTTGTAAAGTGTCATAAAATATAATAAACATGAATCAATATTTCTTGGTTAAAAAAACTAAGAAATGCTGATGAAGCTCAGGTTTATTATAGATGTCCTGAACCCACAATGTGCCTTTATTTTTTTTACCTTCATCATTTTTTCAGGTCTTGAGTTCATGTGTGCATAAACATTCATTCTTCACAAATCCAAGAGGCAGTAAAAATTAAAATTACTAATGCAGAGCTAATGAAGCATCTAACGTTTTAACCAGTTGCTTTAGGCAGGATATCCTGTACATACAGGGTTGTTATATTGGATATGTATGACCCAGTTCGAGCAAATTCCTTATGGCTTTAGTGAGTATTAAGCATGTGCATGGCACCAGAAAGTTTGGGGATTACTTAGATGCTTAAAGTTAAGCATATGCTTAAGCAGTTTGCTGAATCAGGGCTTTAATGAAGAAGTATGGCACAGTAATGCTATTTGCCATAAAAATTCATCATTGCCATGGATCCCAGCTCATTAAAGAAGATCCTATGATTTGTGTTTAGAATATGAAAGAAATATGATCCCTGCATGGCGCATTAAATACCCAAGCATACACATGCATTTAAATTCTTGCTATCTTTTTAAGGATATTGTTGTGAATTATGTTCTTGTATATGCAAGAGCATCCTTCATAGTGAAGTGACAGTTCGTTTCCACATCCAGCTGATGCTCTTTACATATTATTAGTATTATTTATTCTCAGTCTGAAGCTAATGATGGATTTCTTTGTCCTCGGTTGGTTTTGTGGTTTCTCCACAGGAACCACCATGGCCCATGGCGCTTCCAGAGCCGTTGGAAGACTCTCCCCAGGGCAGAGCAAACACGGCCCCTTTCCCCAACTGTGAGGGGAAGTGCTGCCGGGCTGACCCAGCACCCAGACACCCCTCTGCTGCCAACCGGCCAGTCTAGGGGTACCCAAACAGCCCCCACTACCCCCTTCTCTCTGCTGCCCGGCTAGGACAGGGCTACCACCCCAGTCTGCCTCAGGGAGGCTGGTGTGCGCCATGTTACTGAAAGCTACCATGAACTGGCCCTGCTGCGAAACCCGTCAGTCTCTGTAAGTGATACAGCCTTGTGAAGGGAAACATGCCCGCTCTGTCCTGTTGATCATCACCCTGGGATTTAAGACCCCTGTTAGAGTTGGTCTGGCAGCTGAAAAGAGAAATACGGTAACAGTGCCAGGGCATTGCCTTTCTCCAGGCCTTTTGCCCTGCCCTCAGCTGGGCCATGCTGCAGCCCGGCCCCCAGGGCAGGGGATGGCTGGGCTGTTGTCAGCCCTGGTCATGGTGCCAGGCCTGTCCCAGCTCACCTCACTGGGGGCTGCGGGGTGGGCTGGGAAGGGCAGGGCACCACACCAAAGTGTTACCAAATGGAAAGAAATCCTGACAGAAATCTGTTGTATAAGATCCACATGCAGGTAAAACAATATGGCTACTTTATGTGATGACAATAAATATGACCCGGTTTTCCTGGGACAGGGAGGTGGGCAGGGCTCAGGGCAATGACTGCAGCCTTGTGCCACATGCTATGACATACCCGTGCTGCCTGGCTGTTTGGACCCAGCATTCGTGGCTGGAAATGAGGCCACAAAAGTGGAAGAAAGATAACATGTCTCTAAACTATGTGGTGTTGTGCATTGTTGTTTGTTTTTTTTTCAATTCAGTTATTTATAAATGTGATAGTCCTCTGTTTCTCCTGCCTCTTTCTGCACCCCAGTGAAGAATGTGTGAAAAGCTCTAATTTCCCTTGAGGAAAAGAGTTAGTATCTTGTGATTTCAGTGAAAAGCTGTGTTCGCACTGCAGTCAATAAATTTCTGTAGACAACTTTTCCTCCTTGGAATTCTCTTATCTTGTTATTTTGTTAATGCTTGAGACAAATATTCCAGCTCAGCAAAGACGTGGTGGAAAGCTGTCCCATTTCTTGTGGATCAGCTTCAGAAGGAGGATGCCAGAGCTTTAACAGACTCTCCTGGCATTAGGTTTCCCTTTTCTTTCATGAAAACTTAAATACTTTTGTTTTCCTTCTGACTTGGAGAAAGATCAAATTTCAAAATATCCAAATCCTCCATGAAACAGCATTATGTCTTTCTCTAGAGCCCCAGTTGTTACTTATTGCAATGATAAATCCCACCAGC
Organism: Psophia crepitans; assembly: GCA_013399095.1. Lineage (NCBI taxonomy): Eukaryota > Metazoa > Chordata > Aves > Gruiformes > Psophiidae > Psophia > Psophia crepitans. The sequence goes on along the minus strand of VWZZ01002124.1, from coordinate 402,764 downwards.
ATCATAAAAAGAAATTTTTCGTTGAGAAAAATGTCTCCCTAGACCAAATCCATAACAACGTCCTTCTTTTGTAGGCAACAATGCAGTTTGAAATATCCAAGCTGAAAAGTTCCTGCCTCAGTGGTTAAACTGAGAGTGGACTCACACCTCATGCCACTATGAATTCCCTGAAAAAAAGGAGGCAGACTTCAGGGATGGCCACAAAGGAAGGCACAGCTCTAAACCAAGTGTCCCCTGAACCGGTGTGCCAAACTGCTATGTGGTAATTCCAAAGCCTTGGGAAGATCCAGCACCCTCCAGGAATCACTCTGATCTTAGCCGCATCAATAAACTCTAGTGCAGGTCTGCATGCAGAATTTTAAGTACTGCCTTTAGGTATGCCATCCTTGTAATAGTATATTTGAAGACTATATTCTTTCTAAGAAGGCAGCAAAGAAAAGTTTGATGATACTATTTTCTCTGGTGATACTGTTTTTCTCCACGTTTTGGAGGCCATTGTATATATACATTTTTCTTTTTTAAATGTAAGATTTTTCCTGTTAGTGAATCTATGTCACTTTGCACTGAAAGACTTATTTTCCAATAGTTAGTTTGGGTTTCATAAGGTAAATGTAACTGTTAGCACTATATCACAGCACCGCTGTACAGAACACCACAGCATTGCTGCTAATCTGCCTGACAGCAGACGACAAGATGGAAAGAAAGGCAAAAGAAAAGTGATTTAGCTTGATGAGAAGCTGCACTCAGGTCTTAGCAGAAAATTCAGAGCAGGAACTGCAGCCACAGTGATTAACAAGGAGTTTCCAGAAGTTAATATACCGGGCAAAAGGGTTGCTCCTTTGGAGGCTGAGCACTGGAGAGTGGAAGTTAAAATGACTTGTGCACCATTGAGCTGGAACATGCTGCTCCTGGGTCATTGATCTGCTCTGCTCTGGCAGGGCACCGCTTTGGTATTGTTAATTTTCAATGACATAACTTGTATTAGTACAGGAAGCAGAATTGAAAGGCCAGAGACTAAAGGGAAGACAAAAGAGAGGCCAGCGGTAAACACAGAGGGTTCCAAAGACTGTGATGCAAAACCAGAAACAAATACAGCTCCTGAACAATGAGAAATTCATTACTTCACGGATCAAATGGACCAGGGCAGATCCTCGGCTGCTATAGGTTAGAATTGTTTCTTTCATATCAGGGAAACTAGGCTTATATGAACTGGAAGAGTAGGTGATCCATAGTTTATATAGGCAGTGAAGCTGTATTTAGGAATGACATTTTTTCCCCTAAAGGTGAGGGTGCACAGAATTGTACAATGCATTTTTTTAATAAATATTTAGCATCTAAAACACACTGCCACTGCCATCCCTTTTTATGACCCTTACTATAATGATAAGTATGAAAAGGTGCATAAACCTCAAAGAGCTATTCATTTATCAGGAAGAGAGATGCTCATTCTAAAAACTAGGGGTAATAATTTATTGTTTGGATCTTCTGTAATAAACTTGAAATAATGCCCTTACATTTCAGAATTTTACTGTCAGTGAGACAGTCATTAGTTCTTATGACTGAATTTCCACGCCGTAACATTCATCAGCGTCTCCAAACAGTCCCTCTGTACTTTTCCCTGGGCTTTAAATTGCAGAGGGTACACAGCCCTGGAGTCTCAGTGGCACAGGCGCACTCAGACCTTCCGTATCTTTTTAACAATCAAGGCATTGTAAGTGTAGATATTTTCCTCTTTTCCTTCGACATGAGTGAAAGTCCTACCATGCCTCCACCTCAGCCAGCTTGGGAAGGCAGCCATCACTTTGCCAGTGTCATGTGTAAGCTGGTTGAGCTGTGTATGGAGGGGAACAGGTTCTACTGAGCTATCTATCACATCAGTCTGTGATAGATTTGATGTACACAAAGAAATGGATTGGAATTAAGCTGGTGAAGTGAGCTTTTGTCTACATATGTTGTGCAGTAATGTACTTGCAAATTGGAAAAGACTGTCTACTTCCTTCAACATAACAAATGTAGAAAATAAGCTGGCATGTAGTGGGGGGGCTGTCGCTGGACCTTGCCTGAGTCATTTGCTGGGCTTAATATAAAGTAGCAATTAAAGAGAACCAACATTTATTTCAAATACCACCAGTCTTCAATTAACTAGGGAAAATGAAGAAAAGACAGTCAAATAGCAGCATGAGAACAGCAGGCACATTCAGACAAACTGGAAGGAAGCAAGAACTGTTGCCTGAATGGACTCAGTGGGTATAGTGGTATGTCTGATTATGTCAGTTCCTTAAGACCAGAAGCAAAACTGAGTGTTTAAAAGGACACAGCACTTAGCATTTAAATACTAATCTCAGATTTTATTCCCAAAGAGTATCTCTAATTCAAAATTTTTTGAACTTCACAAGAGGGGTTTTGTTTTTCCCTCTTTTCATTTCATCCCTTCCTAATTCAAAGGTGGATTCAATGCAAAAAATATTTAAGGATTAAGACATTGCTCAGGCTTTTGGTTTTTGGGTGGGTTTTTTTTTTTTTAAAATAGTTTAATAGCTTACATGGTGTCAGGAACAGTGTAAATCATTAACATCAGCTCAGCTCCACAATAACCTGGAAATCCAGAGTATCTCTCAATTCTAAGAGATGTAAAGAGAGTATCTGCAAGATGTCTCAGATCTTGCATACTTTCCAATCCTAGGCTTCAGGGTGATCTTTTACTTACTCTACAATGAATGAGGGCTCAGTGGTGCACAGTGAAAAAATAAAGAGATTTTACATTAGGAAATGACAGCTTTTCTTTGTAGATTTATATGTAACGCATATGTACTTGCTAAAATACAGCCAGTTTTGCTGTGACTCTGTTTTTTACTTTTTATTGCTATAGCAAAAAAAAGTACTGGATTTCAATGCATGGAAATCACAAAGCATGACCAATTTGGTTTGCATTCTGTGGAGAATTATACCAGTACTGTGTTGTGGATTAAAAATGCTTGAATTTTTTTTAAAACATAGGCAAAAAAACCCCATATATGTGATTTGATTCAATGACTCACTCACTATATCTGGATTAGTAATTGAAGCAGTGCCTGGGCACTGAAACTCAGTTGCCTATAAAGTTAAATAATTTGAATGTGTCTTGACTTTGTTCTGGGCCAGCTCACACTGCCCCGGAGTATTTCCAGGCAGATTCTGAGGGTTAGTGTGGGACAGTTTGTATTCCAGATTGCCATATCTCACTGACCAGTGTGAATGCAGCCATCCTGCTTTGAAGGCTGTGAGAGTATAATAACACACACAGGCCGTTCTGTGCCTCAGTGCCAGGAAACTAGGATAGAAGTAATCTTTCTGGCCATGGGTCTCCTGAAATTGTGCGACTTCCCTGGACGCTCATTGTAGGCTCTGGTATTCACTGACTAGGTGTGACTGATATTTTATACCTAAGCAATTCTCTCCCATTCTTTCTCATGTTCTATAGTACCTCCATATATCTGAAAGCCTCTGTTTCAGGTCGTCAGTTGGAATAGGGCAAAGTCTTCTGACTACATTCTCCAGAAGGTAGAATAAAGAGGAAAAGCATCACTAATTCTCATAACAACACTTAACTGTTTTTCTAGGTCCTCCTTTTCTCTGTCACAAGCACCATATTTAAAGTTCTACAAGGCCGAACTTGGCGAATTAAAAAAAAATATTCTTAGACTCTGTATTAGGGAAAGAGTCTAGTAGCAACTTTACAAAAGAACCTATTGCAGTACTTTCTTCAGAGTCAAGAAAGCAAAATCAGTCACTTCAAATCCTTGGTCTTCCCCAAATGTGTACGGTCAAAGATAAGATTACTAAAAAATTGAAGTCTCAAAAGAAAATTAGAATCCACTGCTTTCTAGTATTTCCTAGGGTTGCCTGGTGTTATCCTTCTTGGCTTCCAACTACCCCTTCAGAAAGATTAAATACTCCTGTAGGTCTTTTCTCATATTTACCAGTCCTGCATGGAACTCTTGGATATCTTTGGGTATCTCAGGTGGTGCTACAAGTTTATATTTAATCCTTAGGCAGGAAGAACCTGGATGGAGTTCTGATCACAGACAAGGCTTGTAAATACCACAGTGAGACTAATTTTGAAAAGCACATTAGGAACAAGCAGTAAAGTTGCTCTACAAAACTGGCAATGTCCAGGCCATACACATTTGGGGATAGATTTTGGAATTCTCACATCGAATAGTTTTCAGTCAGGTCAGTGGTCTCCCTGAATATGTACTGGTCCACATAAAAGATAATGACAAAATAAGATATTTCACATTGCAGCGAGTTTGTTGCTTGGATACTTGAAAATGGTGGATACTTGATAAGACACACCTGCCATCATGTGTGGTTCCAAAGAGCATTGCTTGTAACTGTACTAAGAAGTTATGTATATTTTTAGGTTGTTTCAAGTACCAACAGAATGCTGCAAGTTTCATAGAGTCTTAGTAGATACAATGCACACCATGCCATCTAACGCCACATCTTTTACCTGAGATTTACAGGCTTACATGTGATCTACCAACTGCTTATTTGTGTGGCTACTGCAGAACTATGTCCATATCTTTATAAAACTGAACCCTATTCTTTCCATTCCTAAATCAGCTGAACACTCTACTAGCCCTGTGAGTAAGCAAGGGTGAGTGATTAGATATGTAGGTGTTCAACTACTCCATCAAAATTAGAAAGAAATGAGCCCTGTTGGTGCATTGGATGTATACTGCTCTTTTCCAGTGAGATGGCTAATATCCACAGCAGTTGGTGGAGGGGGGCAGGAATTTAGCTCCTAAACTGAGATCATTCTCCAGGTCTTCTAGGATATTTGAATTATCCAGCCATCTGAGTGCAAAATCTTTGGGGTGCAGAGTATTTTACTGTATCTTTATCAACAGCACAGAAAAAAAATGTCAGTGCTTAACTAGCAATGAGTAATTCCTCAAATGCTGCATTCAGAGCAGGTATTACTCATGGTCGCTGACATCTCCATAAGGTGCAGCTTTCCATTGCATCACAGGGTATAAAAAAATAGTCAGTCCCTGGATCTAAAGATAGCAGTTTTAGCTGTGTGGCTGGTGCCAGGAAACCATTGACAAATTAGGGGTGTCCATCTCTATTCTGAGACCCTTTGGATGGAATAAAAAATTGAGTTTCATGGTGAGACAGTCTTACTGGTTTACACCAGATGAGATTTTATTCAAGTTATATGCTAAGATTGCCTGTGGCAGTTCTAAATATTAAAGTTCAAAAACCCAGCAAGGACTGGAAACTGATCACAGTTCATAAGAGTGCTCAAAGCTCATTATCACTAAAAAAAAAAAAAGAAGAAGAGAAAACAAAGAAAAAAAAAGAAAAAAAGGTTGAATGGCAGCGAGATAATCAAATACTAACATCTACGTAGTTTGAAAATCATATGATTACTCAAACAACTGCCAGCTTGCATTTATTTCTCATTTTCCTTTTACTAAAGACAGGGGTTTTTTCTCCTATATGCAACTTCAGCTGGGAAGGATCCCAGACAAACATTATCTAGCAATTCGTAACTACATTTGTACTTTTATTGTTTTGCTATCAAGGGTTAAGGTCTTCTCAGACATATTCATTTCTTTTTTTGAGTTTTCAAACACATAAAAGAGTAGGAGATTCTGATAAGGCCCTATTGTAGTTATCATGTGATACAACTACAGCTAAGGTCATGTCGACCTGCTCTTGTTAGAGTACATCATCTACTCAGGAGAAAAGAAAACAAATTGTGTCACATTTTTATTCCATCAACGGCTGTAAATGAAAAGGATATTTTGAGAAACTGAATTAATAATACATTAAAATAACTAGAAAGAAGGACCGATAATTAAACATGCTCTGTAATTCAATCCCAGCCTGAACAATGAATCTACTCTTTTGGTAACAATTCTTATTAATTATAGAAGTGACAATTCTGAATGACTCAACCCTTCTCTATCATCTTGCACACAGACAAAGCCAATTAAGGTGCGACGAAAGCAAAAATATAGTTCATTCATCCTACACACAGTTTACCCAGTCACTTCACTTCTCTTTGAAGAATGCAGAAGGGGAGCAAGACCCAGATCTGGTATGCATGTAATGGTTTGGATTCATTGTTTCTGTCTTTGTTTTCAGATACTTTTTTAAAAGGCCTCAACAATTCGCTCTAGAGACACAGGGATGTTTTCAAATACAACACAGAATCATCAGCAAACTCTTTCAAATCACTTGGGCGTTGGCCAAGAAAGCCAGTGGCATCCTGGTCTGCATCAGGAATGGTGTGGCCAGCAGGAGTAGGGAAGTTATTGTTCCTCTGTACTCGGCTCTGGTGAGGCCGTACCTTGAGTACTGTGTCCAGTTTTGGGCCCCTCAATACAAGAAGGACATCGAGCTGCTGGAGCGTGTCCAGAGAAAGGCAACTAAA
>VWZZ01002124.1:332087-392221 GCA_013399095.1 Psophia crepitans | reverse complement strand
AGTCCAGAGGAGGGCCACAAAGTTGATCAGAGGGCTGGAGCACCTCTCCTACAAGGAAAGACTGAGGGAGTTGGGCTTGTTCAGCCTGGAGAAGAGAAAGCTCCAGGGAGACCTAATTGTGGCCTTCCAGTATCTAAAGGAGGCCTACGTTAAAGCTGGAGAGGGTCTGTTTACAAGGGCAGGGAATGCAGTGATAGGTCAAGTGGTAATGGCTTTAAACTAAAAGAGGGGAGATTTAAATTAGGTATGAGAAAGAAATACTTTACTGTGAGGGTGGTGAGACACTGGAACAGGTTGCCCAGAGAAGCTGTGGAGGCCCCATCCCTGGCAGTGTTCAAGGCCAGGCTGGATGGGGCTTTGGGCAACCTGGTCTAGTGCAGGGTGTCCCTGCCCATGGCAGGGGGATTGAGACTAGATGATCTTTGAGGTCCCTTCCAGCCCAAAGCATTCTATGATTCTATGATTCTACAAGCTTTCTGCTGTTAGATCACACAATGAGATATGTAATGGATGCAACATAGATAAGTACCTGTCTTACCTTTAGGCTAATTACTAGTATGCATCATTACATTGAATATTTAGTACAGAAAGAATGATAAGCAAGAGAATACTCAATACAACAAATATTACATTTGCCTGGCTGATCACTGAAGATAAAAAAGGAATTATATAACCTCACATCCTGAACTGAAAAATCTAAAAGGCTTTATGAGGGAAGTTAAATGCCCAAATACAGACATTTAGCAAAAGAGTAAGAGTGGCAGAAGAGTAGACTTAAAAAACAAGAGAAAGTAATTCCACAGATGGACCTACAGACAGATCAAGAGGAGACTCTTCATTGCCAAGAGAAGGTCTTCTAAAATCCCACCTAAACGGAGCTGCTTTAAATAACCTATCCACTGAAGAATTATTTCCAGAGAGATATAAACTGTATATTTTAAACTAAGCAAAAGAGTTTGAGCCCCTTACATATGAGACCGACATGTTCAGGGTGGGATTTTTAGAGCCCAAACCATTGCTTTCCCCACGATGATCAGCATTCTCAGCATGAGAATTACCCCTACAGACGCAGCACATATTCAGTTGGTGCTGTCAAAAAGCTGCTTTCAAGATTTCAATACTACATCTAAAAATACTGCATTAATGGATTTGACTGTAAACATGTGCTCCCCCTTTCCTCCCTGCTCCGTTTCCTCTGTCCCACCCCTTGAGTGCACTGGACCTCGTGGCTGGAAATTGTGACAGGGGCAGGCTCCCCGCTTCGGGGTTAGAGACGGCCGTCGCCTCATCCTGCTGTGCAGGTGGTTACAGAGGCATGATCCTGGGTAGGCAGCAACACCACCTCTCCTGAAAATGTGCATGGGTCTACTGCTGCAGCTGGAGAGAAAGAAGCAGCAGGTACTGGGTGACTTAGATCTGCAGCCTGCAAACGACGCCAGCCTGTGAACCACTGCAGAAATACTGCTGCCAAACTGAGCTGGGTGGGCACTTCCCAAACGCCTGCAACTTGATTCACCACTCTCAGAGCTTCTGTAGCTCTTCCTGTTTGCAGGGAGCAAAATGTAAAGATGCTCTGATTCTTTGTGCAGTTGAAAATGACCACACGCGGTGTAACATAACAGAAAGGAAAAGAGATGTGATCAGTCGCAAGGAACATTCACAGAGGATGAATCTTTATTGTATCAACAGTGGATGAAACCCCTTGGCTAGGTTTCTGTATTAATATCTATATTTATTTTTATTTGTTGCTATTCTACTTTGTACTTTGCATCTTCTACTGCTTGCGTTATACTGTTATAGTGAAGTTATGTTTCCACGCTCCAGGTCTGTAAAGTGCTTTTTGCCAAGAGGCATGTAGTAAAGGAAGGTGACAGTACTTGACCCCAGGAGCTTCCACTGAACACACAAACCAATCTTACAGCTAAAATTATTCAGAAGCCATGACAGAACTATAGCTGCATGTAAAATGGATTTCTATTATTGAAAATATTTTAAATTATGAATCATGTGTGTGTGTGTATTTTAAGACTTTGTATTCCAGTCATATTCCATAGAACACCTCAAAATTGCCAGTAGCTTGGAGGTTCTTTTTTAAAATATAAGAAACCTTGGAACTGAACCCTTGGAGTGCTAAGGCCTCACTTTCTGGTGTACTTTTGGTTATTCTAAGCTCAATTTCTCCTCTTGACCAGGTATTCTTCCCCACCACAATCTGAGAAATGTTTCTTGAAGAAACTGTCATTGAAACAGATACTTCTTGGCACAAATTTCTATGACTAGGCACTTTCTAATGAAAAAAGCCAGTCAAAAAATCTCAGTAAGTTTCACAGAAATAATCACCGAAATTAGACAAAAAGTAAATGGACTTGGCATGTTAAATCAGCATTGTTTCCAAGTACAAAGCATGGAAAATAGAAGCTCCTAGAGTAGTTTGAAAGTGAAAGTGTAATTGAATGGCATGTATCCTAATCCAAACAGTATTTTTCATGCTTTTAATCTACTGGAAATGGCAATTTATATGCGCAAGCAGTTCTGCCCAAGTCGCCAACCTTAAAATGCCTTTGTATTTCAATAGAGTGACATCTGACATTTCTGTGTCCATGTGCTATCAGACCACTGTTTACCCTCTGGAAAGTGCCAGCATAAGAGGAGAATACGGGAAAGTGAGAATTTGCCTGCTACTTTGGGGACAGCTGGAACGCCGATTTGCTATGAAATTTCAGGATGTCCCAATCAAATCAGGACACTTGAGAGATATGATGACTTAAATGTCCCCCCAAAGCTTTAGTCTAATGTAATTAAGCTGGCTGTTTTTGCTAATGATAGAAACATTCCAAATTGAAGAAAAATGATAAGTACATGTAACGAGTTTTGACTGTTGTGTACTTACAAGAATATGCCCCAAAAAGGTTTCAATTCCCTGCTTCCATTTTCTATTGAATGTCAATCATTTATAACTTTTGGCACCTATAATACAATTCTCCTAGAGATACATGATGCCCTTAGCTCTCAGGAACATCCTGATCTTTTATTTTTACCCCTAGACTCCTCTGCTACCTTTTTTTTTTAACTTTGTTTGTTGATTTTTAGATTGGTATGCATTTTCGAAATGCCTGCAATGACTTCTTCATGTGGAAAAACAGTGTTTACACAGTGGGTATTAACTGAAAACAAAATGTGAAGAAAATGTACCACACTACGCAGTATAGTACTGCACAAGTGTGCAGTGCAGCTGCAGTTTTGAATAGGAAAAAAATCCCCATTATGTCCTAAATATCTGAATAGCATGGAGTTGGGACAGCTTAGGGATTGCTCTCAGCTGTTTTCTTGAGAATTATTGGTGAACTGTAAGCAAATATAACTTTATTGCCTAACTTCCACAAAGACAAATATTCTTCAAGAAATGAAAGGGCAAATAAAGGGAAATGGGCATTCTGTACTGCTGAAACAGCCTAAAAAGGAATGAATAATAGAAAGAAAATCCACTTACAAGCTCATAATTTTTAAATTTCTGTAATTGTCTAATGTTATTTAAACACCCCACACACAAATGTTTTAAGTCAGTGATAAGTTACTATTCACGGTAAAATGTGTTTCTTTAGCATGATTGCCTCTGTTTCCCTCCACCATGACAGATTGCATTTAATTGAACAGTTGCCGGTTTAGAACTGTCATTAAAAATGCATATATTCAAATAGTCTTAGCGCAGCGTATTGCCGTTTCAGTTCATTCCCTCCTTTTATGTAGCAGTAAATATCCTTTTGTGTTCTGGTTCTAATTTATTTAGAAATAATGTGTTTCTTTCTAAGAGCAAAGTTTTTTTTTAAAGGATAGACTAAACTTGTGAAGTTGCTTGCTAATATATTTTTTATTGACCTAGTATCTTTCAGTCCTTGTACCACTGAAATCCAGGGTCTTTGTAGAGAGGAGACATTTAAAGGAAAAACTTCTCTTTTTTTCTTTTTTTTTAATTCAAGATGGTTTTAAAAGCAAATTCATGCTGTTACAATAATTCTGGCTTTACATGAGAGAGAAATCTTCCACTTCAATCAGGCAATGTGGATCCTGACTGTAGGTAAACAGAGGAGAGAGGTCTAGCTAACTGGAGTTTTGCCAGAAGGAACAACTAAGGTATCTAGACCGTATCCACACACACTGTGACTGAAGAAAATGTTTTCGGCTGCCCTCTCTCTCAGTTTATACAATCTAAGTTGTCCTTTAAATACAGCCACATGCAGATGTTTTCAACAACATGTATAGCCACACTTCACTAATAACCTGGGATGGAACCAGCAGGACACAGCTACTGTGAAACATTATTGCCTGCCCTGCAGCATTTACTACTTAAATCTTAACTGGTTTTATTCTCTTCTTTCTTTTCCTCTTTTCTTTGTTAGCGGGATGGATCTAAGTACGCAACACATTAAAACTAGAATAATTTATTCTGTAAAATAGGATAACTGTGAAATATCAGCATCCTGGAAGCAATGGGCCAATTGCAATGGGCAATTTGGCTGTTGTAAGCTGTAAAGCTTCATTAGCATAAATGGAGCTATGACAAATCTACATCTACTAAGGATCTGGCCCATTGTTTGTTGATGACAAAATATACATCTGCTGAGGATCTAGCCCATTGTTTGCTGGTAATGAAATCTCCACAAACATATGTGACTTTTATATGATATGTGTGGACGTAGGTCTGAAGTTTTCATAGACTATGAGAGAAAGGAGTTGTTATCACCAGTGAGAAATCTAATGCTTGGAGGACTCTGACATTGTGCATTCTTCAACAGCCTAAATGAGTTTTTACTTTTTTGAGATTTTTCCAGTAATACTGTTGTGTACAGAGAAAATAAAATTAACACTTCATTACTATTCATCATATGACACTGGAGACAAACTTGAGAAAATATACATTATTTACCATCAGCAAACTAACATTATTTGAAATGAATTAAAAACAATAAAATAAAAAGAAAGCATCACTAATCTACTCACTAAGTATTCCTCCGAGACACAGATCTAGAAAAGTAGTTGGATGAGACATAAGAGTACGTTAATTAGGTAAACCTAAAAAACATCACAATTAAGATGAAAATTAGGAACAAAAATAGAGAAATAAGAGACAGAGAAATTCTTTACACTACAGCTTCTCAAACACTTTAAGTTACCAACACTGGGAACAGATCTAAGAAATGAGAATGTAACTGAAGTATTTAGAATCAGAAAGATCCATGATCACTGATGAAATTTGCATGAGAGAGGTATTTTTGTAAATATAGTTGGTTTTTGGCTACGGACAAATTTTAGGATGTATTTTCAGACAAATATATAACGGTGCCAGCCAACTCTCTGTCAAACCAAGCTTTTATGTGCCTCCGGAGCCATGGTAGAAAGATAACACATATAGGCAGAGACCACCATCTCAGTGTCAAAACTGTTAAAATCTTTGTTGAAGGGATAATAAGACATATGTATCACCATATAATATTAAATAGAAGTTGCAAGTTCGTGTTTCTTGGCTGTCAGGCAGATATATAATATGTGTCTTTATTTAGATTTTACATAGATACATAATGACCCCCCTCCACTTCCTTAAACTGAGTCCAAAACTTTAGGTATCAGTGAGGATTAGAACCTGGTTCACAGCCACATGTGCTTGAAGTCTAAGCAAGTGGAAGGTCATCAGTTCTGCCAGGACACCAATGGCAAAACACAGAAAAGAAAGGAGGGACAAGGGCTTACAACTCCTAACACATTTGTGACATAACAACAGAATCAGGGAAGGTGCAAATGACTTGTTAAGCAAATGCAATGACATGCTAATGTACCCTCTGTAAGTATAATTATTGGTCAAGGACAGATAATTGTAAAAATGGTAGTAAAAGACAAGTTTAGATACCTTTGTAATAAGCCTCCACAAAAATCAGTATTAGTCTTCCATGCCATATACGCATATTTTGTACAAAGCCAATTAACCTCTGTATTTGAAAACAAGAGTTTCGTTACTGTTGAATACAGTAGCTAATCCTTTTCAGTAGATAGCTTTCAGGAGGCATGAGTGGAATGAGTTGTAGTCTCTATGCCCATGTTCTTTCACAATTGAAATATTAAATATTTAATTTGCTAAACACTGGTATATATGAAGGTTAGGAAACTTTCGGTATAGGAAAAGTCAAGGCATCATCTGAGGATATAACAAATGTTTGCACTAGATCCACCTTCTCGTTTATTTCTTCACTTAACCAGTTCAGCCTTACAAGTGAAAACATAGCCTTTTTTTGGTCAGCAAAGTTCAACCTCTGTTAAGGAAATAACATTTTTTAACTAGCTTTAAATTAGCATGATGATTGCATGGCTAACAAAAGGTCTGCCAAGAGCAGATATCCTTTTTTACGTAAAGATGTAACGAAGTTGCATAGATACACCAAGGTAGCTGAGCCATCATTTCAATCAGTTAAGATTAATATATTTCACTGAGATGCTTAATACAGCACTATACATATCACAGGGACAAATACTTAATCACAGTACTGTCTTTATGACTAGGACCACACAAACTGATGCAACAGTAATTCCTGATTCATAGCAAGGTTGATGAAGCTAATTAGGAATAAATGGTACAATGAATTAGGAACAAACAGTATGGCAATGCAGTCAGAAAAAACTTTCAAAAATACATTCTTATTATAAGATAATAAAACAGCTATCAGGAGGCAAAACAGGACAGCAGATCCTCTGTTCTAGCATTTAGGCTGAAGATCCATTCTACAACACCCCATTTGCAACCTTCTCATCCAAAAGCAGCACCGATTCTTGTACTCTTTGCGAGAACAGTGAGGCACTGAGAGAAGCTTAACCTTTTGTTCAGCCCCAACCAGACAGCACTACTAAACTGTAGCCTCAACAAGGAACAGGACATTAGAAGAGTCTATTATCTTTTGCTACTCAAAGAACAGAAAGCTTCTTATTCCAGGTAATACATTTAATTTTGAAAACAGACCTATTTTCCTTACATGTAATTGAGTTCTGTTACAGAACACAAAACAGGTAGGTCTCGCTGTCATCCACAATGGAAAGAGGTTGATATTGAAGGACACAGATGCAAGTTCCACTTTATTTTCAAGGGTGTAAGCTTTCTAATGAAAGGTCTCCAGAAGAAAAGAACCTCTCACTTCTGCATTCAGAAAGGCCAAATACTGTTTTCACCAGATTAAGGTACAAGCTGAATCTCTTCTCTGTCCTTATTTCCCCTACCCCACTCTTTCTCCTTCTTCAAGCAAATGTTTCAGTGAGCACCAGCTGCAGTCACATCTGCCGCCACTTAACCCCTGCTTGCTTGGATTTCTCTGCTCTCATTTTGATATTGAACTGGTTTTTGTTCTGTTTGTTTCTACCTTCTGTAAAGGGGGGGGCAGGCTTTGGCCTAAACTTTCACCTTCTTTCAAATACTGAGGGAAGAAGGGCAGGCTGCTAGCATCATGCAAGTGTGCTCTGCTGCAAGAATGGCTGCTAGCCATTCCTGGTTGGCTGATTCAGCATTATTTGAAAATAATTTTGGAGTGTCCTTAACAGGATGTTTACGGGTGAGCTAAAAGTAAGATTGTGATGTTGGAGCTTAAATATTTTTTCACACAGCAGACAAGAGCCATCCAATTAGAGTATAAGTCACTAGTGTCAGGAATTATCAGTTTGTACATCATTGACGTTAGTGAAGAACCAATTTATGAGATGCCAAGATGCCATCTTTTATAATAATAGTAGTAATCATATAATCGTGTAGGACCTTTAAGATCGTCAGTCCAATAGTAAACCTAACACTACCAAGTCCACCACTAAATCATGTCCCTAAGTGCCACAGCTACACATCTTTTAAATACCTCCAGGGACAGTGACTCAACTGCTTCCCTGGGCAGCCTGTTCCACTGCTTGAAATCCTTTTGGTGAAGAATATTTTTGCTAAAATCTAATCTAAATCTCCCCTGGTGCAACTTGAGGCCATTTCCTCTTGTCCTATCTCTTGTTACATGGGAGACGAGACCAACACCCACCTCGCTACAACCCCCTTTCAGATAACTGTAGAGAGCAGTGAGGTCTCCCCTCAGCCCCCTCTTCTCCAGTTTAAACAATCCCAGTTTCCTCTGCTGCTCCTCATAAGACCTGTGCTCCAGACCCTTCACCAGCTTTGTTGCTCTCCTTTGAAAACAAATACAACAACAACAATAACAGAAAAGGTGTTAACAGCAATGGGTTTTTTTAAGGGTTGAAAAGAAACACTTAAGCTCTATATATGTGTCAAGCACATAAATGCTATGACATGCACCAAGTTTCAAAACAATATTGTATTGGATCACCTGAGGCCATAAAAAGAGAAAAATGGCTTTCATTGCATCTGGGAGTTCAAATCATGCACAAAAGTATGTCTCTGCTTTGAAGACATAAGTAGATTGTCTAATTTCTCCATCTACATATTCGTATGTCCTTTATCATTCGTGTATTTCAGCAATGGTATGTCTTGCAATGGACGCAGGATTTCAGCTACTTTTACGCTGAAAAACATGTACATTTATACTCAGAATATATCACTGCCACCTGCTGAACTTGATATTCTACTATATCTTTCTTAGAAACATGAGGTGATAATAAGATAACCACTGATTAAATTTTTCCTCTTCCTCTCAGTTACAAAAAGGTGACAGCTGGGTAGGTGTCTTCACATGGCTGGCTTTAGACATGAAAGTAACGTGCTGCTCAGACTATCTGTATAAGGACTCCTGGCTTCCTGTGTAATGAGCGAAGGTAACAAGTTTTCCTGAACTACATCCAAGCATTTAATTTAGACAGTACACAGTAAGAAAATTTCTCATATAATGGAATGGAATGGAATGGAATGCAGTGGCATAGAATAGAGTATTTCAGTTGGAAGGTCTAATCCCAACTGCATAGTCCTGAAAATCACCACTGACTTTCTTTTACTGTAAAAAAAAAAAAGTAATGTATGTTTTGTGATCTTTATCTGCATTTTGCAGTGGAAAAGCAGAGAGTCTTCTATATAACTATTGTACACAAAATGCGTGCACTGGTGTATATTTTACTTCCTTTTAGTTGTACATTTTAAGGAGCCCTTACTGTGGCTAGACATTATTTAATAACAGAAAATTCAAACCTTCCAAAACAGCAAGAGATAATTGGTATCACCTTGTACTATTTATAAAAGGAGTTTTTGGAGAGGAAGTATTATCAGGAGGTCATTTTCTTACCCTCAGCTGAAAGAATGCTCACTGTTGAAATTAACTCTTGAACTAAACCTAAAATTAACTAATGGTTACAACTGCTCTACTAAAAATCTAAGAAATAATTAGAACATGTGATCCTATTGGAAGTTCCCGTCAACATCACAATGCAAGACACCTCTGTGGCAGAAAACATTGATTAATGTTCTTACATAGCAATGACAGTGTACATTTATGGACAGACTGGTGAACCTTTGCCAAAGCTCACTAAAAGCAGCTGCAAGGCAGGATTGACTTTTAACCTCCCCTGTTTAATACAGGAACTTCTTGGCATAAAAACTGTGCTAGTAGCATACAACCTGCAGGGTTACCATTACAAAAACAGATTTGGCCAGCAGGACATCTCTATTTCCTGAATAAATTCCTGACACAGTACATGAAAGTGAAGTTATACAGGCATATCTGGAAACTGGAAGAAGCAGCAACCAAAAGAAATAAATTCTTAGGATACTCTGAAAAACACATATATGCTGAATTTTGGATGTGACAATCTCCCTTTTCATTGGCTAACAAGTAATACTGTTTGGTAGGAGAAGTAAACAACTACACAGCTGTCTACAGTGGTGAGAGATGTACATATGAATCCTTATTTCTGCAAACTGATCTCTGAACAGTGAGGTGGAGCTTTTGTTTGTCCCAGAAATATATTGCTAAGGTGCAGGGGAATGGTTCTTACTTGCTGTGAAGTCATCTGTGGTTAAAGCTGGGGTGCCAAAAGTGGCTTGTCTGTGAGTTGCAAAAGGGTATTGTGGGAGAACAATGGTATTTTCCTTCTCTTTTGGGACAGGAAAACAGGGAATTCCTTAATAAGGCACGCTGATCAAGGAGGATGCTTTTTACTCCATGTCAAATTTCATTTTCTGAATTCAGTGATATATTACTAGTGTCATTTTCTGGAACAAATGATACTGTAAATAATTACAGCAAGTGCACTTAATATAGATCTGTTTGCTGAGCAGCAGTGTCTCCCTCCAGGGTTAAAGGTAGAATAAAATGTTGTTTATCCCATGGGGAAAAGAAATGACCAGATTTCTTGCTTCCTCTCTTGTTTCAGTCTGTGAGCCATTGTGATCCCAGGGCATAAGGTCTATCACATGCTAAAGGAGAGAATTTTTGCAAAGAGCCCTTTGTTTCAGTAGGGCAGCATCAGTGGCCCATTGTACCATTCATTAATGCACCATCGCTTTGCTGCTGCTACTGTTTCTTTTAAACAAGCCAACTTCTGGAAAAAGTCGTTCTGCACACAGCTGTGTAACTCTGGAGTACAGCCTCCCTGATAACCAAAGCAAAGGTGTTAAAGCACGTGTAGGGGGGCATGTTAGAGCTAGAATAAATATTATTCACAGCGGGGGGTCCCTGAGCCTCTTAGAGGAAATCAATACTGTTAGTGAGGCCTTTCCATTGCAGAAGTCTCACTGTCCCCAGATCACCAGGGTTGGACTGCCAGAGGTGATACAGCAATGGTCCTGTCTGTGTTTGTGTCCCTGGAGTCGACCCAGAGCTCAAGTCTCTGGAGCTTGGGTACTTGGTCCCCCCCTTTCTTGGGCTCTTCCCAGCCACATCCACTGCTGCCTCCTGCTCACTGTCCCTCTGTGGAGCTGCTGTCTCTTCTCAGCCAGCAGCTGGGGCAATGGTTGTTGGACCTTGCACGTTTGCTGCTATTTGGTGCTTCCTTCTGTAGGGCAGCAAAGGAAGGGAGTGTAGGCTTCCAGAAGGATGGGAAAAAGTACCACTGCTGGACATCAGGTGTATGACTTTCCTGGCTAGCAGATGTGAATGTCACCATTTTATATACGAATAAAAGACCTGGCATAGGGTAGTCTGTGGAGTTTATTTCATTCTTACGCAGCTCTGGTCTAAATCTAATGCTTCTGAGAAGAGTTGCGTAAGACATTTTATTTTCCATTCAACTGAAAGCTCCCAGAAATCCTTTAGGCCCCAGTCCCACATCCACTTATACCTTTGGTGTTTCATCCCACGAAAGCCAATGGAAGCAACCCTAGGCAGCTGCATGTGAGCACATGTATGTACAGTGCTTTATTTCATCACTTTGGTGGCAGGCAAAAAAAGATAGAGACAGTTTTGCCGCCATAGCTACTGGCTGTGAAAAAAGCAGCTGCTAACCAGCCTAACTATGTGAATTATCCACCTAAAGGATCCAGAAGATCTTTATGGGTCCAACACCATGTCAGAACATATACTCTTTTTAACAAACACTCTTCCAGTTTCAAATCTGAAAGCTGCTAGCAGGTGCTACAATGAAGGAATGCTCATAAATGATTCATCTTTATAGTGTTTGCAAGCAAATGAAATGAATATTGGTTACAGAAAAGTTAGACATTCCTATTATATGAAAGGAATCAAGATCTGCTGTCTCCAACACACACTGTTACAGGTGCTAAATTTGAACCACAACCTCCAAACTTTTTTTCATTTTTGGCTGAGAAGAAACTAGGCTTGCCATAATGAGATGAGTGTGCTCACACAGATAACACTGTTTGTTAAAACTATGCAAAATTGCAGTCATGCTAACATGCTTTCAAATCCAAAATGTTTATTTTCTGAAGCGTTTCAAGCAAATTTGTTGAAAACAGTTAACCTACTTCTGAAAACTGTTACTTTGCTCCTGAGAACTGGCCTGATATATCACATGTAAGTAGACATAAATGAACAACTTTCAGCCAGTGACTCTAGTAGCATTCTTTCTCTCAACTGGCACATTTTAATCAAATACCCTCTTGTGAGGTAACGACCATGTAGAAACTGTAAATGCATTCTTTATGTGGAATATATGTATGAACATTTGCACAAATTTCACTTGAAAAGTCAGCTTGATTACATGACAATTATTATGAGACACACAAAACTGCATCTAGCTCTCTACCTCTGATCTACCTACCCATCTGTTTTATTTTCAAATGATTTGTCTTGAGAGCACTAGAACACCTCCTGAAACGTGCAAGATTAATCAGTCCTGCAATGGACATATGTAAATGCATAACTATGAGGATGTGAGTTGTGTGATTGACTTCATTGGAACTATTCACTGCCTTGAAACTTAGCCAGTCTGAGCAAGCAAACTGCCGAGGTTTTATTTCTTTTCCCTGCTTCCCTATAGACCAGTTGGATTAATTTTGTTTAGGCTTAAGTTTTTTCTCTCTCTACTGCAATAGCTGTCTTCTCTTCCTTCTAATCCTTTATTTAATTTGTCCCTTTTCTACCTCTTGTCTTTGCTCCTTAGTATAAGTATTTACCTTCTTAAGAAGTTTTTACGCTCCACAACAGATTCTAATAGAGTACTTTGACTGAGACAGCTTTTTAGTGCGCAATGGGGCTCTCAGCTATAGCCAGTGCTCATCAGTACTGTTACAACATAAATACATTCAACAACAACATCCATAACAATGGTGACAGACTATTAACAGTGTCAAACATTCTGATATATCCAGGTCAAAGAGGCTGTTTTCTTAATGTCAGCTTGAGAAAGTGTATTTTCATCTTCCCTCTAATGAGGAATTCAGGAATGTACAAATGAAGTTGGGAAAAATGGGAAGAAGGTTCTTATCAGAAATTTAGAAAAATAGGTGTGGATTAAATATCTGACTGCTTTTCCACTTTTCAAATGAAAGGACATGGCACTTACATGCAGCTGTATCAAGAGACATGTTTTACTGGAGCAGCAATACAATAACAATGTCTTTCCTCAATAAAGAGCTGCAAGTACACACCCTATGACTAGAATCAGAATCATAGAATCATAGAATCATTAAGGTTGGAAGAGACATCCAGGATCACCTAGTCGAACTGTCCCCCTACCACTTATTACCCACTAAACCATGTCCCTAAGTACCACATCCAACCTTTCTTCAAACACCCCCAGGGATGGTGACTCCACCACCTCCCTGGGCAACCAGTTCCAATGCCCGATCACCCTCTCCGAGAAGAAATTTCTCCTAATCTCCAATGGCAATTGATGCATAATTAAGGGCATAAGCATGATTTGGAATCACTCCTACTCTTCCATTATCAATAGAATTTAACTTCTGAGACTTTTTTTCCTAAAGTGATAGCACTGCTTTTCAGAATAGACAGACCTTCTATACAAATTACAACTGGAAAACACAAATGGCACTGTTTGGCTAGCATATAAACTTCAACTGATTGTTTTCAGCTTGATTTACACTTGGTGTGCTTTATTTCTCCCTAAAAATTAATGCCCATTTTCAAAAGGAAAGGAGCTGTGAATAATCCACTTTTTATATAAGCATTGCTAGTAAGCAGAGCAGAATAAAGATGCCTTCATTCCGCTAACAATTATGAAAAGATCATATCAGACAATGACCTTTAGAAATGCTTCAGTGACCACTGTGTCAGACTGTAAGTCCTAAGTGGGAATTCTTCAGACAAGATTTGACTTCACTTTCACTTATATGCCTAATTTTGCTGCATTCATGTTAACATGATTTTTACTGTTGACTTTAACAAGGGAAGAACAAAGCCCCAACATGGAATAAGCTCACAGAAATTAAGAGATAGCCATATGTACAATGGAGAACTGAGATTTTGCTTCCTGGCCTCTTGATTTTCCAAGGACATCCTTTAGCATTTGATGTTGGTGCCAATTAGAGAGAAGGTAGAGGTAGAATTTATAGCACTGCCATCCATAAAACTCTTACTGAAGCAAACGGGAAATATGTGGATGAATTTGGCTGAGAACTGCTATGGTAGAAGAGAGCCAACCGACTGATTATTTTCAGTTTGTAGATGGACTAATAACCCCAAGATAGCAGTGAAAGAGAAATGTCTATTTGTTAAGGCTTTAAAATGACGTTTTCAAGTGAACTTCTTATAACAACACTGCGCATAAGATTCAACAATACAAATCCATAATATTCTCCTGCCATCCAAGGTCACGTTAACCTTCTTGAAGAAGAAGCCAAGAACTCCTTAAGTTAATCATCCTCTACATTGAAGCTGGTACTTATTTGATTCTGAGTTTTGTTCAAGACGGAACAAGCATGTGAAAAATTGGTGAAATGCAAGATTTGATTTACACAAGGTCAAAGTGACCTAGATTTCAAGTGAGGTCCAAAGTATGATCGGTCCTTAACACAAGAAAAGTTTTGTGCGCAGTTCATTTAATATTTAAGACGTTTGCATAACAGAATGTAAAAGAACACTTTCTTCTTGCTCTGCCCAGGAAGGTCAAATAACTGCTAATACTAGATAAACCTTGCGTGTGAGTACTAGTCCCCAGAATAACTTGGATTGTGTTTAGTATTTTCAATACACAACAGTTTATTCAAGGAGGAAATATATCGACAGGGGCTACATCTATCACAGATGCAAGCTGTACAGCTGTGTGAGCTCTGGCTGCGCCTGCTGAGAGCCTGGGCCCACTCTTTGCTAAGACAAATAAGTTCTGTGAAAATAGACAAGTTATATTGCCTGCAAGACTGGTAAAAAACTTTTGAGTATTCAACTTTGTCCATGATGGATCTCAAAAATACAGGTAATTTTATTACAAAGGGGTCACATTTTGAGTAGAACTTCTTTATGACAATATAAGAAGAAGTCTGTGTTGTGGTGTTAATATCTCACTGACTCAGACCTAAACAACCAGCATATGCACTGGTGAAAAAGCTACTGGGTTGAAAATTTACAATTAATTTTATATTAAGTCCGGCAGAATGAGAAGAGTGCAGTCACCAGCTCTAGCAAACATGATTTATAGATCACATTTAATTACACACAAATTCTTAAATGTTATTATTTTAAAAAAAGCACATTAAACTTCTCTTATAAATATTTTAGCAGTAACATAATGGACTGAGATGTTATTTGTCATAAGATTATTTTTCTTCATATTTTTTTCTGTCCTACCTGTTGACATGTCAGTAGACAGATCAGGGACACGGACATTGAAGACAAACGGCCAGTATGAGATGTGTAGCATAACTGATAACTGCAACAGGCAGATATGAGGTAATCTTTTTGCAAAGAGTGTAACTCTCACACTGAAGAGTTACACTGAAGTAGTTACTCACTTTTAGCTTTGAAATGTTTGTCAGCTGCTGTATTTGAAAGAGGAACACCGAAGGTGTGACAAGCTGTGATATTTTTCCTTTAAGTTTCCCTAAGTTAGAGAGAGAGATGAGAAATCGTCAGCGTATAGGCCTCCCAACACGTCTTTGTTACCTGCTGACTTTCCTCATGTTGAAGGTCAGAAAGTTTGAAATTCCAGTTCAGAGGAAGGGCTGCATCGCGCCGCAAAGACAGGCCCCTCACCGGGGAGGCCGGGTCCCCTCCCTCCCCTGGAAGCCCTGCTCTTTCCATCCACTAATGCGAGGACAGAAGAGCCTCTGCTGCACCCCACTCCCAGCCCTACACCACTTTGGCAAGGCCTGTGGTGTGAGCCAGAAGCAGCTCTTGTACTCAGGGAGCATCTGAGCTTATGGCGCTACCTACCTCTCCGTCTGCTAAGTCACTTCATGAGCTTTTACTCCCAGAAAAACCCGCAGAGAGGTCGGGAATTCTGCATCATTTATCTTTAAATCCAGCGCTTGCCTTATGACTGCAAGCCACTGCATTATTTATAAAAGGTATACTGCTCTCTTCTTTTTAAATACAGCCTGTCCTATTCTGAACACCTCTTAAAATTGAATATTGTCTTATGCGCCTTGATTGTGTGTGGAAATATACTGCTTCAAGGTAAAAGGAGAGGAGTTGAATTATTATCCTGAAGGCTGTTTGTACACTTCCATGATCCACCCACTCATCTTACCTTGAGGGCGATGAGAATTGCATGGGCTGGTCAAGAACAGAGCAAAGTACTCAAGTGCTGACTGACAAGGTTGCCCCTCCTAAGTGTTCGCTCTGAGCTCTGATCTCTGAGCACTATTGATACTCGGCAGTGAAGCAGAACTGCTGACGTTCCCGCTGGGCTCCACGCAGAAACCTGAACGTCCCCACTGCATTCACAAATTGGAGCCAGAGTTCAAGGAAGAAAACTTAAAGTAGGAATTTTCATCTTAAATGAAAGATGCTTTTACTCTGGCTCCTATCCCGTAACATATTTAAACATGCACTTTACTTTAAACATTAAAACTCTACTGTATACTGGAAGGCTAGAAGTCAGATGTGTGATTGAACTTAACTTGCTGAACCTAGGCCTGTATCAAGACAGAAACCTCTAAAGCACCTCTCTATTAAAAATATATTTCTCCCAAGAGCTGATATCTTCCAGATACGACAGCAGACTCTATTTCTTAATAGCTACTTCACAATCTCAACCTTCCTAATGACACTATAAACCATTGGTTATCATATCAGATTTAAAGAGTGTATACATAGAATGAAAGCTCCATTACAAAAAGAGCTATCACAATTGGCCTCACAACTCTCATGTTACTATAGAAGAAAGGCAAATATATGTGCATGTGTATCTACGTATCTGTAAGTACTTAATTTATAGAACACAGGGGGTAAAATCCTGGCACCAGTAAAATGAGTAATTACCTTCCCATGGCGTTTAGTAGGACAGGATTTCTCCTCACATTTCTCGTCAGCAGTTTGATCGCTTCCATGAATGCCCTCAAAATGAGGTTTAAACTTTACCCAGTTCCTTTTTTTCCTCTGTCTTCTTTTCTAAAACTGAAAATGCATCCAACTGTGATTATAAAAACTACACATATTCAAAGGCACAATTTCTTCTCCTCATCTACTGGAAATGTGTCTTTAGAATCATAGAATCACAGAATGGTTTGGATTGGAAGGGACCTCAAAGACCATCTAGTTCCAACACCCCTGCCATGGGCAGGGACACCCTGCACTAGACCAGGTTGCCCAAAGCCCCATCCAGCCTGGCCTTGAACACTGTCAGGGAGCTTCTCTGGGCAACCTGTTCCAGTACCTCACCATACTCACAGTAAAGAATTTCTTCCTATCATCTAAATCTCCCCTCTTTTAGTTTAAACCCATTCCCCCTTGTCCTGTCACTACATGCCCTTGTAAACAGCCTCTCTTCTCTCTGTATAAATCTCCTGCCCTTCCACTAAATAATTCTCCCAACAACTTAAGCTGTATGTGTAGTAGGAGTGGGTGGCTAGGTCAGGTTGGTTGGAAATGGGGTCAATAAAGAAGTAAAAATATTGTATCAAGGAAGGTAAGGTGTAACAGGAAATCAAGAATGGAACCGTAATCCTGTGAAGGGAATGCTGTCAAAGGGTTTACCATCGCTGGAAAGTCATTCCCTATCTCTACTACAGGTTTCACAAAGGCAGAGTACGACCCCATCTTATGTGAGATACCGATGTATATCATGCATGTGGTCTGCAGGTGGACATACTGGGAATAATGCTGAAAAGCCCTTCATATGCAAAGCCTTAGACCCTTCGAAAGCTCAAGAACTAGGACTGGTCAGAGAGGTGAGACTGTCCTCCCTCACCCCTCTGAAGTCCCCTTCCGACTCCAGAGTGGACAAATCAACCTCAGCCGCTAAATTAGTTAAGCCAAAAACTGAAGCAGAGGGACCAATGCTTACCATTTCTACATGCATGAAAGTCCCTGGGGGGTATGGGGGGTTGGGGAACGGCTTCCTGATCTGCCAGCTAGACCACTCTGCTAACACTTTCAAACAACACACCTTCAAATCCTCGTCTAGACATGGCCTTATGCAAGCCTGAGATAAGAATCAGCCCCTGAATGGATGTTTTGTTATATAACCAGCAGTGAGGCATGGGGAGTTAAACATTTGCAGTAGTTTGTAACATTCCTAAAGCATTACATTTTCAGCAAAGTGGATTATCTTGTCTCATTTTTCTCTGATGAACAATCAACTGCGATCTTGACACATGAATTTATTATGCTTGGGTTAGACAAACTAAGCCTTAATAAGCTTCAGTTAAAAACCTCACTTTGTGTTTGTGGAGGGAAAACTCAGCGCTTAGGTTGCCTGACAGGGGTATGAAAATGAAATGAGGCTTCTCTACCCTTATCTAGCTTAGGTTGGATGCCTATGTACCAAAGATGTGATTTTTCTTTTTTTTTATAGGTTTTGCTAGATATTTGATTGCTTTGTTGGAACAGTTCCACAGTATCTGACTGAGCTGACCTCCAGATGTATCTCCTCCGGGGCATTATGTTCTGTTTCGCATTATCAGCTGCATGCTCCAGAGGTTAGGTTGTGAGAGCTTGGGTGGGGCTTTTAACTCCTTCCAGCTCCAAGGTTCGCTGCATGACTGTTCTGATGTGCTTGCGTGGTTAATTCTACCCAACAGTGAAAGAAAAGCAATACAAACTCAGCTTGATTTAATAATTGCAGTCATGATTTATGTATAATGGTGTCACTTTATTGAACATTGATTTGATAGATAACGGAAAGCATGTGCCTGGCTTATTTGGAAAGTTTATTCAACACTACAGATCCTTTGAGGAATGTGCAGAGACTTCTAAATATATGGAACAAACTCATCTAGTGTAAATCAGGTGTCTGAATTGACAACAGCAGTAATGGGTAAGGCAATAATTAGTATGCATTAGTATGCATAACTATCTCAAGGTGTGTAAAGTAATACAGTTCCTTTGCTGGCGTGTCATTGATTTACGCCAGCTGAGGATGTGGCCTGTAGAATTGACAAGAAATGGCTCTGCCTGCTAATTACTGAAGTTTCTAACACATTTCAGCTGGTACTGGTACTAACTATTTTTATGTCACTGGAAAATTACAGAAGTGCTTGCTCTTGCAAATCAGACATCTAAAAGTTTTTGCAATTTTTTTTGCTCAAGCGGCCAGAAAAGTGAGGCTGCATTTTGTGTTGTGACAGTCCTCGTTAACATTAAACCCTGCTTGACACTAGCTTCTCACTAGCTTAGGCATCATCACTACAGTTTACAAGGGCTTCTTTCTGGACTGAGGCAGGATGAGAAGTTGATTTTTTGGGTAGCCTTTTGGCATAGTATGAAGATGCATTTAGAATGCTTTTGAGACAATTACAATTTCAGGTAGTCCCTCAGAAAAAAAGTGGCTAATGAGTACAGAAAACTACTTTATTTGGTATTTCCAACAGCAAATGGTTTATAAGTAGCAACAGCTGAAAACACGTGGGAAGTATTTTAAACCCAACAACTCCGAAAGCTTCTAGTTTCTAATTTATCTAGAGGGTATTGTGGGTTATACTCTATGCCATATTTTGTCCTGCCAGATTTATATCTCAGATCACTTCAGTCACAGTTACATCTTTTCAAGGATTCAAATCACAGAAGGTAAAAGCCCTCACAAACACAAGGACGCCAAAGTCCTTCACAGCATGGCCATAAGTTGAGCTAGCATTCTTTCCCAGCTTCTGTTTTGTTCAATTCAAGGCCTGTGGGTATTTTGAAATACAAAGGGTTTTTTTTTAATTCCAGGATCAAGTTTCTTTAGAACATCATTGGTAACTGTTGGTCTGACTACTGGTGGGACTTGACCATGTAAGAATACTTAGAAGGATTTTTAAGACTGAAGTCCCTGACACCTTTATTCTTACTGCTGCTGACACAGTAACAGTGAAGCTCCCTGGAAATTTTCAGGCTCTCACTCAGCCGTTCTTCATGTATTTGCATGCCCAGCATATAAGATGTTGTGGGAAATAAATAAATCTTTGTTGTTACTTCCCTGAGAAGAAGTTCCCTTTGTACAGTTTTGGGTAGGAAGACAAATGAATGAGCCCAAGACTGTTCATGTTTGTAGAGTAACTTGTTTTATTTATGCAGCCAGTAATCCTGGAAAACAGATGGTTACAGAAGCGTGTAGGCAATTCCTTCACCCTCATTCCCAGTTCAGTGCTAGTGAATAAGGTTCTGGAAGCCACCTTACCTCTAAAGCTGAATGTAGTTCATATGATAAGAATTAGAAAGGAAATTTCATCTTAAAGAGTTAGAGTTATAAATCTAACACTTGTTATTCTCAAAAGTAAAAATCTGGCCCACATGCTAACAAAAAAAAATGTATACATCTGTGTACATCAGCACCTTCTTGTGACCTTTTCTAGAAAAACGTAAGTAAAGAGGAGAGCTAATGGTGTTGTGATATTTCCTTGCTTTCACAGTCTAAGCCAAAACCTGATTTTAATTGTGGAGAGTATCTTGGTGTTAACATTTATTTTTCTTCCAATTGACAGGCTATACTGTGTTATAATGTTAATTCATTTTGACAATACAGACAGGATATCTTCATAAGAACCAGACCTTAACAAGACTTTCTATTGACCTTTACCACATAACTAGGTTATTTTCATAATTTACCTTGATTATCCTCACTTCAGCTTTGAAGAGTCACAGTGCTTTAGGAAAAAAATAAACTAAAACCAAATTGGCCAACACAAAAATTTCTCAGATTTGAGATGCTGTTTTGAGTTTTATATTACTAAGTTGGTTGTAGTTTACTTGTCCTAATATTATTCAGTACTGCTGTGCCTGCTTTTACTAACACAGTTGTTAATAAATCATTATGAAAGAAGAAAAAGTATTGTTTTGTGTTAAGCCAGATTGCTTTTCTTAATCTATCCCTCTTTCTTCCTTGGGTTTATTAACCACAGGGTTGGCTACAGCAACATTTAAGTACCTAAATTTTAAATAACAAATAATGCCCAAGTTATTGTGCTCGTCCATTGGATCTCTTACATTTTCGTTATTCTCACATACAAAATAAATATACTAAGCCAATTCTTCATTGTCTACACTGGGAGTATTCATTATGCCCATGTAAAAACAAACACAAGATGGGAGGAAAAAAATCTGATTTGGTAGCATCACAATCTTTGAACTCATCACAGTAATTACACAAGGTGATGAGTGATGAAGAATCCAGCTCATTATTCCTAAGAGGCAACTGTCTTTTAGCTAGTACTGCATATCAGAGATACAAAGCCCCTGGTTTATTGCAGTGATTATTATTAGTCCAGTTGCCAATCCAAAAATTATATTTGATTGTCTCATGTGCAGCAGAATACTGATCTATTTCCCTTCTTACTGCTTCCTCTATGCTTGTATAGACAGGTGCATTAATCTATTCTGCCAAGAGCAATCTCTTTATCTATGCAGAACTAAAATGATTCTTCACTCTTATCAGTATCTGCATTTGCATATATGCAGAGGATAAAACAAAAATGTTTCCTCACCCCATTTTTTGTCAGTTCTCTGCTTGGAGGGCGATCAGATCATCTTTAATTGCATACTGAGCAACAAATATCTGACATTTGAGTTTGAGTGACTAAGAGCTGCATTTTGTTGACAATATTAATATTGTGGCCTATGTCTGTCAATTTTTAGGAGTTCAATCAGATTAACACTTTGCTGAAGACTCCCAAGAATACTTCATTCTGGCAATACCTAATGCTAGTCATTCACCAGATAGCACCAAGCTAAATCCCTTCACCTGAAAGATGCTGGATGCGTCACATCCCAGTCTAACCTGGGAAGGTAAGTAGTAGTGAAAACAGACCAAGTTCTTAGGCAGGAGGTTTCAAAAGACAGGATGATACAACTGAACTGCTCGCTGGCAACAAAAATGGGAGGTCCTGCTCCTCCCCTTCCCTTTCCTCAGGCACAGCTCTGATCTCCTGTCAAACAGATTAAGCGCAGTAAAATGGCCAAATGAATCATCTTCTGAGGGCCTAGCGACCTCACCAGAGGAATTTCACCATCATGTCTTTAGAAGGCAAGATCAAGCCCGTAGGGAGACTCTAAAGTAATTTATCTGTGGGAGGAGGAATCTGAAGTTATATGATGCTTAGCTTGGCTGAAGGGGTAGGTTTTCAGGCAAAGTTTTCATGAGATTGGAAACTGGTCTTAAAATATTATTTTGATAGTGTTTGGCTGTTTGGTTTCTTTTTGAGAGGTACCAAAGGCTCTAACTAAAAGGGAGATAAATAAATGAATGAAGAGAATCTTCTCATCTGTTTGTCATCCCATGAGTCAGCATGATGAGAATAGACAAGGTGTGACCCAAGTGCATCTTTTGGATGACATGTTAAAGCAAAATTCTGACCACTTGTGGTCATTAAAGATCCCATTGCAGTAATTATATCTGTAAAGTATGTTAGCTCTCATTTGACCTGGTCAAATGGCAAGTCTAAAAATTACATTCTCCTTTCCAGCATTCTCACTTTGTTTCAAATGTATATTATAGAAGAATCTTCATTTCCCCTCTGAAACAACTATGTTGTTGTAGGTCGCTAATTTCTTCCTGTGTTCACCACAAAGCTTCAGCGCTATAGGAGATTAAACAATCATTATATGGTTTCTGTATCAGCTTGTAAAGCAAAACAGTATCTCACAAGATGAAAGGCACTATAAAAATGTAAACTACTAATACTTTTGAGCCCGCTCACTGCAATGTGAAATTTGGCCAGTGGCAAAAAGTACAGGCAGCTGAGAAAGGGTTGAGTGGTTCCATTAACCATTGACATGAAACATTTCTCCCAGAACGTTAAGTGTCATGAATGCAGAAGTTTGACCTAAAAATCAGATCTTTATGTACATCATGGTACTGGCTCTACTTCCTTTTTAGGTCAGATTCGCATCTGATCTATGCCGCAAACAGTTAGAAGTCCCAGGGGATAAACTTGTATTAAAGACAAAGAACCTCAAAGCAGTACTTGGGCTTTTTGTGCATATTTAGTTGCCTGTTTTGAGGCCAGTTCAAAAAGGAAGGGTGCTAGAAAAACTCATTGCGGCACAGAGTCAATGCAGTAGAGTAATTTGGCTAGGTAACAGCAGAATCATAAAGGACACAAAACAGACCATCTGTGTTAAAATAAAGTTCTCCCCCGTCTGATGCCAATGCTGGGTGCTCAGAGAGACAAGATAAGAAAAGGGGGCACCTGCAGCAGTATTTCCCCTGACAGTGTTTCCCCAGGTTCTCCCAGCTGCCGGCAGCCGGCAGGACCGTGCACAAAGAAACAATGCATGGAATGGGTAAACCGGTGGCATGAAGATATACAGATGTAGCTGATGCTGAAACTGCAATTTGCATAATATGGTAATGTATGCATTATAGTCCCAACTACATACATGATCAAAGCATTCATTGTAAATGATAATGCAAATTAATTTTAGGCTCATTATTATTAATTGAACCTAAATAGAAATCAGATTCAGTAAAAATAGAATAAAGAAACAAACTGAAACTATGTAGGGAAACAGTCATTAACGTGATTATTCTCCCTGACTTACAGTTACGTACATGCTCCTTCTGTCTGCGTTTCTCCTTCAGCCTTCTCTGGTATGATTTCAGATACAAATTCTCCATTATTCTGCAGCTCATGCTCTTGGTTTCTCTGTTGATGTTCATGTCACTCTCTCAGCACACTTTCTCAAATGTATTGTTAAGGTCTGCATGGTCTAATAGGTTGCCATTACCCTGAGCTTTATTCATCCCTTTTCCAAACTAAATCAAATTTGAGCTTGAATAATGTTGATAGGGACATTTGCCTAAACTAAGTTTGTTACTGCAGTAATGGGGTTGTTTTTGTGAATTAATGGATCATTTGTTTTTAAAACAGAACACCAGTATGTTCCTGATGTTCCTGCCCTTTCTAATAACTTTAAAATGGTGATCTTTTGTCCTGTTGTAATGGTTTCTAGTTTCTGCAGTGTTTTATGCCTGGAGACAGGAGAAGGATAATATACTGGGATTGAGCCATTACCCAGCACTGAAGTTTCTGTCCTAAAGTGAGTTTTAAATCATTTAATCATGTAATGTAATTATATCCTGATTTTCACTAAATACATTTGAATCTGGTGAGACTACATTTCTTTTTTTTTTCCTAGACAGTACTAGAGAGTGTGATCTTCAATGACTACAAAATTATTTGGCATTGATAACTCTCATTAAGAATCATAAGAAATGCATGGTTAGTTTCCTTAGAATTAAAGCCACCATAAGGGTAGGAACATCTTTTATTTCTCTGTGAATATTTTAACTTTATTGTAAACCCACTTTCAGTATAAGGTAATGCATTGGGCTAAGGCTGCATGTAATTGTACATGAAAAATAATATTACATTTCTTTCTAAATTGAGGAAGCAAAAGAGGACAGATAAAATTCGTGATGTAATTCCTAGAAACATTCCTGTCTTTCTCCCCTTGGTAAGATATTAACAGCTTTATTCTGGCATTTTAAAGGAAATGCCATTTAAAGTAATTATTAATCTTATTCTTTTCCTTACTGTTATTTTTAGTTTCCTTATTATAGACCTTATGATTTGTTTACATGTAGCACTGTAAGAAGTATAAACTACATATCTCAGTTTACTTTTTTACAGTTTATACTACACTGGTACTTATAACTGCAGTGAAGTTGCACAGAGCTCATTATCTTTATATCACAGTACGTACTAGTTAAAACCCAATCACTTTCCCAAAGTCATTTTGGAAAATGCGTTGGAGTGATGCTGTATTTGTATGACAGTGGCAGCCTCTGAACTCACATGGCCAACATACCATTGATCCAATACTGCCTGCATCACCTACGGGGAGCAAAGACGGTGTGACAACTGGAAAACTAAAGGGAGATATTTTTGTCCCTGCCCCGTGCTGGTTACTCACACTTTTATGCTGCTGCATTTGAGATGTTTTCACTCTGTCTCCTCCAAGGGAGATACAGGCAAGGAAAAGCTGAAACTCTTTTCCCATTTTCAAACATTAATACATTCTGCTTGGGAAGTCCCCATTACCAAATGTGCCTGCAGCATGTGCAGAGGCCAACAGCATTAGAGCAGGACCAAAAGATTGATTTTGTCATCTTTTTTCATCATAAATGACATTTTACTTAATAAGTACTCACTGAAGTCAGCAGGACTTGAAGCAGAGTATGCAGCTATTGATTTTGAATCCCGGAGCAGAATCCTCTCCTTCTCCCAAATTTTGCATTTTTCAGAAATGTTGGTCAGTGTTTTAACAGCTCTAGAACTGGATGTTACAGGTGTCCCGTACTGACAGCTGCAATGTTACTGATGCTTTGCAGCACAGGATGTCCAGTCTTATTACATTTCAAGACATAGGAAATGCAACTCAGTATCTGAATGCATAAGAAGGAAGGAGCCTTTCAAAGTTCAAGGTAAATGCCATTATTTTTAGGTTGTTGGAGGAGAAGAGAGCATTTAATGCTCCTTTAGTTAATTTAAAGTACTTAATTTTAAAACTTGCTTTTCATTTTTAATGTTTCCTAGAAAATTCAAGATTACTATGGAAAACAGTACATGATGGTAAATAAATCAATTACAGACTTTCATACTTATACAATTCTGGCTTCCCGCTCCCCAAAAGTCCACGGTAGTTAGAGGATGTTCACAAATGGGAAATGCAGAACCCGCCAGAGATTTGGACTCTTCTCATGAAGACAGACTGAAGAGAAGACAGCATACAACATATAGGATGCTATATAGAAGCCTTTGAATCAGAATGGGGTGGGTAAGTAGATAAAATTCTAAACAAAATAGAAATATGTAGAAAAATATGCATGTGTTCACTGCACTCAAAATTAGTCTATTAGCCTTGTTCCTGAGGCCATAATTTACATCAGCCATTTAGCAGCATTCAAACTGTCTAGACATTGATGTGGACAACAGCAAACTCCCAAGTTATAAACCCAAGTTTTCTTAAGTCCTATTGGAGAGCATACACATTCCTGTGTTGTAAGGCATAAGGAGGTTCCTGATCATAAAAAGCAAGGAGTAAATTTTTCCTGAGAATATATGTTTATTTCTTCCTTAGTTACTTGCACTTCTTCTAAGCTTCTGCTCACTACTGGGTCTCACTACTGGTTATGATGGAAAACATGGACTACTGGGGTTTGATCCAACATGGTGATTCCTACAGCTCTACTGAGAATGGATATTCAATAAATAAATAAAATTTCTTGTAACATGCAAAAGGAGGAAAGGGACAAAGCGCTTCAGGCCAAGGTCAGTAAGCCCCTACGAGATCTATTCTCGATTATTCGCTGTATTTTTTTTTTTTTTCACATGACTTATTCTTTCAGACTTTGACTGTCTGATGCCTTTCAGTCTCATAGGAATTTTTTCAGATATTAACAATAGGTGTTTTGCCTTAGATGGCAAACATGACAAACTGTAAAGTCACATACTAGATATTCTGGTATGTGCTCATATCCTGGTATGATCTCATTTTAAGGAATGTGATTGTGACTTTCCAGCACTATAAACCAAAATCAGGATTTGGTTGTAGACTGCTGCATACCATGTAAAATACTGTCTCTCTATGAATTTCAGCTCATGTCAATACATCTTCATAGACAATGCTGGAAAGCATCACCAATTACTGTGGCTGTTTACAGAGCACAAGAACAGAATGTTTAATTTTACCAGCCTCTAAGGACAACAAGGCTGAATTTGAACTCTAGTTAGTTTTGCTGATTACTCTTGACCTTTCTGGGACAAAGACATGAAGGTCACTGGAGTCATGATTTTTTTCACGTTCTGCTTGTCTTTGTCATTCCCCTAATAATGCAGAGGACTAGAAACAAGAGCTGGGTGGTGTTTTTTTCCCCCTGCCTGGAAATCTATTTAGATTAGTCACCAGGTTTTCCAGTCTGTGGTCATTGAAGGTCATTTGGTTTGTAGCTGAAGTTCTCAATTTGAACCTCATGTTGTAATCAGAACTTAAAACCCAAGTAAGGTTTTGTATCTCCTCTGAAAGGGTAGGTTGTTGTATGATTACCTTCAGAATGTTAAATGGACTGTCTGTGTAATGACGGGTAATTTGAGGGGGCTTAAATTGCACTATGAGAAGACCTGTCTTGAATAATAAGTACTGGGCTATATTATAAGGAACAGTATTCTAGGCTTCTCCTAAATGCTAATTCTATTACACATCAACATTTCCTCTGCTGTAAAATGGCAAAAGGCAAGCCAGTAAGATGTAAAAATCTTGCAAAGTGCATTTTCACTTGCAGACTGTTCCTAAGAGCAAGCCGTTTCCTGAAAACGTCCCTTAAATAAGCATCCACTTACGGTGGTCATCATTATATAGTCAGCATCTGCTAATAGCTGTTCCAGAGCCTTGGTTGCTGGCAAATACAGAGCATTTGTTGCAATCTATAGAGTGATGGAAATGGGTGTATAATTTTTACGCTGATTTTTAAAAACTATTCTTTGCCCTAAGTATGAAGCATCAGTCACACAGTGTAGAGGCAGTTCATAAAGTCTGGTGTCCTGTATATTCTTTGAGGTTGCAAGATTATGGTGACAGTCTGAAAGCCCTTTTTAAAAGTTTATTGGTTGATTGATTGATTGATTGATTATTTTAATATCTTTGGTCCATGTGCAAATCAAACCTAAATACAAATACATGGTTTTACATGTATGTATTTATGCACATATATATATATACACACACAACTAAAACCGAAGGCTCTGTGAAGGAATAAACACAACCATGCCATGATATTGTTACAGAAGTTATGATTTTGCTTGGTTAGGGTAAACCAACTTTTTGGCTAACTAGAATTTGACCTTTGATTTCTTCATTTTTATTACTCCTATTACTTCCTAGCTTCTGACACCAGCCCACAGACAGCTTTAGCATGTTCCATCTCTCTATTTAGCCCAGTTGCTGTCTCCCTTTCTGTGCATCCATTTGACCTCCACACAGCTGCTTGGGTACAACCAGGAGGTTATCTTGCACAGGGCTCAGTGTCAGACGCTGCCCTGTGCAGTGCCAGCTTAATGAATGTTGCCTCATGGATATCACCCCACAGTCCATGACCACCATCGTTACACTCTGTGGCGGTCAGCTCATAGCTTGCTCCAGCAGGCATTACTGCCACTCTTATTGACAAGCTGGGGTTTCAACGCATCTCAGCTGGTGAATCCACAACTTATCTGCATTCCTTATGGAGCCTGAGTCACCCTTTGGGCACACTTTTTTGATTCCTCTCTGGATTTGCAGGAGCTGACATTACCCAACTTTTAAGCTTTTCTCCAGAGCCACTAACCTAATGCCAGCTTATCTTCTTTATCTTCTTTAGCCACCACACAAACAGAGCTCCTTTTAACCGATTACTTTTATGTATTCACTTTACATGCAATAAAAACAGTACAGTGGATTTCAAAATACCCCACTCCAGTAGGGTGTTGATTCCAGCTCATCAAGTCCACCAGCTTCCTAGAAGTCACAGACACCAAAACCACACAAGCAGTCCTACTCTCTGTAGGACTTGATCTGTGACATACAAATTATGCTGCTGTTGCTTTGCATCTCTCTGGTGCAAATATGATGGAAAGCTACTGTAACTGAATGTCTGGAAAAAACCCAGCCACACAAGGAATCGATACCGTTCAGAGCTATCTGCATTTTTCAGTTGTCATTAGCCAAACTAGACCCTGACTACTTTGGAGAACAGAAGACAAAGGTGTTAAGCAACTTTCTTTTACTCAAATCCATTTCAAGGTTCAGACACATCCCAGAGATCTGGGCCTACATTTAAAGCAGGTTATTTGGCTGAGGCCAGGCTGACTTTTCCAGCGAGCTTCCTTTCTTCACAGCTGAGATCTCGGAAGAAGAAAAATTAGTTTAACTCACATTAAAAGGGCACCTTTAAATCTAAGTACCATTCCCAGACAGCCTCCTGCTTCTCTCAGGCTGGCAACCAACCACCAGCGTATTAGCGAATGCATTTACTTTTTGATGAAGTACAGACCTTAAAAAGCTAAGCCGGATACAAGGTTCATGACAGACAGCAAGGTCTTTCACTGCAGAGAGAAACGTGCAGCCACAGACAGAGACTGTCTACTGTGTATTGTAGGAAGACTACATTTTGAGATATTCTGCTTTTTAATAGGCCACACAGTCTCTTGGATGTGTGTGGGTACTACGCTGACTATAGGGTCATTTCTCCAGCAAGCGTGTAGGTAGCTGTGTGTTCTCTTCTAGCACGTGATTTAGTTGATGTTCCTGAACCTAATGAATTTTGGCGGCAGGAATGATAATAGCCGACAATTGTTTGTCCCCAGTCACTAAATTTTGTTACAGAGTTAAAATAAACCTGTCTGCTTGACTAGTCTCCTGTGTAACAAAATAAAAATAAGCTTTCACAAAGAATCATTTTCAAGCACCATTTTACTTTTTGTCTTAGGCTTGGAAATGCCTTTCATGTTTTCTGATATGTCAGATATCATAATGCAAAATAAATAACCAAGGGAAACACAGAGGGATATTCTCTGGGTGGCTTGTGATGGAGAAAACGAGCCTTCTGCTGCTTGCTTTACCTCCTTCCTAGTCTTTTTTTTTTCCCTACACTTGCAATAGATGCTTCTTTGTAGCATGTACATGAAACACTAATGTTATTTTAATGCTCTACCATTTTGCAGCATTTTGGAGCCCAGTCACAGCTCAGGACCCCCACGGAGCTAGATATTGTGCAGACAGAACAAAGTCAGCCCTAGCTCTGAGGACAGCCCATCCCACACTCCACCTCCCATGGCCACAAGAGACTGACATTGTAAATGTTGATGCATTCAACACATCTGCCACGCGTGCAGATCATAGAGACAATGACATTGGCTGAGACATTGGGGATTTTGAAGAAATGCCTATTGGTTGCTAAATACATCACTCACATGTAACGATTTTTTTAAAAAGGCTTAAAGCTGGTGTTTGCCACAAGAGACCCATCTGAATTCAGCTTTGAAGGAAACAGACACACAAGCAAGTGGAGCAGGACTTCTTAGATCAAATATGTAAAAGTCCTCCAGTTATTTAGGAGCTCACAGATTTAATTTCAAAAGTGAATTGGCATTGAATTTCAAGTAACAAAGAACTTAGGACATTTTTGCAAGGAGGACTTGGTTGTTTTCATTTCACTTCTTAAAATGTTACCCCTTCTGTTTAAAAAACACACTGACACATACAGACCCACTATGGTCACTCCAGAACAGAGAGAGAACAGCAATAATTCTGTGCTGGTTAGCCCAGTGCAGTGCCTGCCCACTAACAATAGCGATATCAGGGTTGCAGAGGAGAAAAATCCCTCTTACACTCCAGCAACAGGAAATTTTTCCTTTTTTTGGTAAGTGAATCACAATTAAATTTTACTGGAGCCAAAGTTAAACTTAAAACCAGACTCCTGTGCTCCTTGGTCCTTAGCTCTAGCACCATGGCTTGACTTTACATTGAAGCCATCAAATAAAACTTAAAAATGGCATAGGACCAGGGACCTACCATTTAGCATAATTTTGCTTTTTTTCCATAAAAACAAACTTGTTTGTGCTAGAAATAGCTATAGGCATTTGACTCATTAAATTTTTGTTTGAATTACTACTTTTTTCTGATCAAAATAAAATATTATTTCTAAGCTACTCACAAAAAAGGTTGATTAAAGCTCCTTCCTAAAACAAAGCAGACTTTCTATCTTTTAAAGTAGGGATCATAATTAGAGGCTGTTACTTCCTTTTTCTATGACGTTATTTGGGCAATTAAATCTATTCTGAAAAGATTTTTTTCTTCTATAAAACTAGTAATTGTTTCTCTTAACATAACAGTAACTGAGTGGATTAATTCATTCTAGAAAGACAAATAAAATTGCTTTCTCCCTTACAATTTTTTCCTTTTGACCTACAGGTCAAATGAGGATCATACTTGCTGTTAATACTCACATCTAGCTCTTTAAGGGAAAACATATTGACAGTGGCTTAAAAGCATTTTCCAGCAATGAATGATCTAGCATCCTTGCTAAAAATCCTTCATAAAAAGCTCTTACTTCCCAGCCCGTAACCTTTCAAGGTCTGTTCCTGAAACTGGCCTCCAGCTGATGCTGGCTTTGCACTCGCTGCTGTATGGTGCCCCCCTGTTCTGCAGGTGATGCTGCCCAGGGAGATTCCTGGCATCTGTATAACACCCTCGAGTTGCCGCGTGCTATGTTTTTTGAAATTGTCTGCTGGTTCATTAAAATGCAGTGAAAAATTCTGTACTTTTAAAATATCAATGGGGACAGCTTCCGGGGCATGATTTTGCTCGGATGGACTGAGACCGTTGGGACCCAGACCCATAACTAGACCTCTTAACCAGTGAAAATGAACACGGCTTTGCTGATTTCTTGCAGCTGAGGAACACTCTGTACATTTTTGAAGGGCTTCAAACTACTCTTATTAAATACCTGTCACACTTTTTTCCACTGATACACACCAGGGCTACACTCTGCACAATGGGATCAATAGGTGATTTCCCACCAATTTCAGCACTTCCACACATGATAAAACTTGAAGCCACAGAAACCCTGCGGCACGTGAAGTACATTGTGTGGGCCATAGCCTTAGCTGGTAGAAATTTGGCATGGCTCCCTTGACTGCATTAACGTAAAGTCAATTTGCTTCAGCCGTATATCTGGCCCTAGAAGCTGATTCACTGTTTGGCTCCTTAGCCCAGGTCAAAAACTATCACGCATGTACCTAACTGCATGTGTGGAACAGTTGACTCGTAAAGAGAATGTGTCTTAAAAAAACACTAACAGTATGTTCAGGAAGCCACAAGGTCGTTCCTAGTTATTTTTACGGAGCTTATGGCAAATTTCTGATAGGCTAACCACCTGTGAAGGCAAGGCTAACTCCTTCAGATAGAAAGGCTTCCACTTGGTCTTTGCCTTTACAGCCAAAGATTTCAAGGACACGGCTTGTTGCTTAATTCATTTGATCCTATTGGCTAGCTGTCAACAGAAGTGACAATCCTGTATTTGTAACGTCATAAACTTCCAAGTATGATGTTGTAAACTGAGGACCATGACTTTGACTTAAGGGCAGGAGCAGATGGCTTGAGCACTTATGATCTTGTTTTCAGGAAGCAAGACCTTGCAATCGTAATACTAAAAAGCTACTTCATTGGAAAAGATGGCAAGAAATAATTTTGCTGAAGTGCCCCTACTGTTTCTCCAAGCCTTCCCGAAAAAACATAATTGATTTCTAAGATCTGTGCAAGACTGCATATTTATTGCGCTGAATGAAATATGGATTGCATGAATTCTGCTGGTGTGACATTCAACCCACTCGAATATTATGAGTTTGACAGTTTGACTCTAACTCAGTTTATTTCCCACTTGAGAGACTGGAAAGGAACAGATGGGGATGTGAGAACGACCAGGGAGGGGAAGAGCGTGCAGCAGCTTGTGCTGCCGGGCCCCGGTGTCAGCGCACCTCCCTGCAGCTAGTCAGGGGTTGTGACCGCCATCTAGAAGTGGTTTTCCAGACATTATTAAAGCTGCAGAAGCACATGTAACCCTTAAAGCAGGCGTTAGGCAGCCCCAGAAAGTAAGAAAAGGTCTGCTGAGTATGGGCTGCGCCAAATTTAGCGCTGGAAAGCAAAAGGTGATAGAGGTCAGCTTTACAGGTCTTGTAGGACGTTGGCTGTCTCAACTGATCGTCGGTGCCATCAGGCACATCCTTACATTAGTGCTGAGTTAATAGATAACTAGCTGCATCATCACAATATTTACTCCGCCAGTTTGAACACTTTTTCCCCCCCTGTTAATAGCATCTCTCTTTTTCAAATGTTTTGTGTATTTTCAAGTCTTTTGTCTACTTACCACATTTTGTGTCCTTATTACATATACTGCTTAGTCATATGTTTACTGAAAATTAATGAAGAAGAACACTTGGCACTTTTGAGAGTCAAAACACTTTGCAAACATTAACTAATTAATAATGTATCCCTTATTTTCAGGCATGCTAGCATGCTTGAATGCTGAGTGAAATTCTGCTAAATCATTGCCTCCCCACATGTCCCCTGCTCTTTTGCTAACCCATTACATGGCTCGAGAGTCCGATTATTGAGTTTGGTTATAGACAGCAAGTCTGATTCAAACTTCTGATAAGCACATGATTTCCAAAATGCCTTTATAATCCAGACCAGGCTGCTAAACAAAGCTCAATGTGACACATGGCTGTGTCTGAGTGCATGAGGTATGATCTTAAAATAAGCTGAATGTCTTCTATCTGACGAAATACAACCACCATTTTAAGAAGGCCTGGCCCCAGACAGCTGGGGCTTTGCCTAGGAATCAGAGAGGTTTGACTATTTTGTTGTATATTCCAGCGGAGACCCTGAACTGAGACCGCTCCGTACGCCAACAGGGATGCTGCAGTAACGCCAGCCCTGCCTTATGCAGCAGCTTGGGCCAGGGCCTTGCATTAACTCCTTGCGAGCCAAGAGGACTCCGGCGGTTGCTCTCAAGATAGAAAACCAAGACACAAATCTTATAATTAACATCGGCTGTGCCCATGCTTTATAGAGCTTTGTAACCGGTTTGGTTCAAAGGTGTTTGTTTTCACTGCGGAGTTTACAGAGGCTGTGCCTTTATTTATCCCAGGACACCCTTATAAACGTTCGAGTGCAAGGCTCAGTTACTGCAATTCCCTCATAGCAGGAGTTTGCCGTAACTCAGCTGGTTCACGAGGCTTGCTCACAGATCTGACAGCTTGAGCGATATTGCTCCCACCTTGCTTTCCCTGATTTTTGCCAGCATTTGTATCACATTCCTCTTTCTGTTTACTGTCTCCCCGCTGCCTTAGCACGATGCAAACTGTCGTCTTGAAAGAAGCACAGGGCGTTGCAGAAGTCCTCCAGGAAAATATCCCTCCCTGAAACTTCTGACAGACAGATTAAGTCATCTGCAACTCCTTATGCCTCTTCAAGGCTTTGTTTTCGGGCTGGGGGTTGGGGGTTTTTTTTGTTGCTTTGTTTTGGGGGGGTGTTTTTTGTTTGTTTGGCTTTTTTTTAGGGGAAATTGTGGGGCTTAGGGTTTGGTTTTGTTTTACCAATATGGGCAGAGTGCACTGACTCTTGAAAATGGATGCTCTTAGATCAAGAGCACTGAACACTGCTTTCATTCGAGTACTACAGCCAGATGAGATGACTTTTAAAGATCTGCTTCCTAGAATGAGTGATGCCCTCCTAGGATGTACCATCCGCTTACCAAAAAGAACAAAAGGTACAGTATGTACATATTTGTAGGTAACATTACTGAGGAGGGAACAACTAGTCTCTCTTTTCATGGGAGGCTTATCTGAATTCAGTACATCGGTTCTTTTGAGTTTGCGATGTTTAAAGTTCAGTCACAAATTATTGTCTACACTTTCCCCTCACTTGAGTGTTCCAAAGCCTAACACCAGAGCAAGCAGAGTGCTTTAGCTGGTCTGCAAAAACCAGTATGCCCTACTTTTCCCTTTCCTTAGAAAAGACTGTTTTTTTCTTTAGAGAGTGTTCTGTGGCAATGCAATGAATCCTCCAGACTCCTATTATATACTCCCAAGGTCAATCAATTAATATCCTATATTAATCATTAAAATTCTGATCGACTCTTGTCATCCCTGAAAACATTATGGAACTTGCACGGAACAGGTGCTGTAGTGATATTCATTGCTCTCTTCATTCTTCAGGTCATATGGAGTGGTTAGGGGTGAGCCTGAAACCGCTAGAATGTAGAAAACAAAATATATTTTAGGAGAAGAGCAGTGGCATCTCGGCACCGATACAGAAACAGCACCTCTTCTCTGTTGTGCAGAAATCAAACCGCCTGCCTAAGAACTTACTGCTTCTAGGACTCCCAGACTAGTTCTTATAAATAGCAAACTTGTAAATAGTTTGACAGCCATCAGGGACTGCTGACCTTGAATTCCCTTCCTATGAGTATATCTAAAGATTGTGCAAGCAATCCACGTTAAGCAACTCCTATATTTATAAAACTTACAGAAATTAATAAATGCAGAAGACCTGGCTCAGAAGCAGCTACTGTTTTGACTGTTTTACTGTTCCATGGTTGTAATACGGGGATGAAGGAACATCCAGCCCTTAGCTCATCCTTGCCCTTAAGGAACACTCCTATGATTAGCTTAATGCGTTTTGTTTGTAATCCACTCAACCCCTCAGGCCTCCTAATCTAGTTCTCACTCCCATGCTACATGTAAAAATAGGCAGAATAGCCCAAAGTGAAGCAATTTTTCCACATTTTGCCCAGCCCCAGCTTTTGGATCTATTTGTCCCAGATACTTGGATCTGTTTGTCTACCCTAAATGTCAAAGAATCAGACTCCTGTGAATGCTCCCGTCTTTGGGGATTCCCAGCTGCTGCTCAGACGTCTGCAGGCGAGGAGGGGGGAATGATTCAGAAAAAATGGTTGTGGCTGAGGTGCGTTTCCTCAATTTAAAGAGAACATAATGTAAAGCAACCCTCCGGATTTTTTTGACAAGTGCCAGGAACTGGATCAGAGACCACAAAACCCAGGTTTCAGAATGCATGCTGACATCTGTGCCTTTTTCCAAACTCACAAGTATTTCTCAGTTACTGACTGCAAAAAACCACGAGCAAATACAACCACGCACTTCCACCCCAACTGTTAATTCTGATTTTCGACATACTTCAGGTATTTCTCTTTACATAAAATACTATTATCAAGGCACTAGTGTAAACTGGAACATTTCCACTAAACAAAACTGTTGATTCATCGTGACAAAGAATTTAGTCATTTCTTTCATGGATGCTGTAAAATGGAAAGTACTACATTTGTCTGTTCTGTCAGCTGAGCATTGAATTGCTCTGGTGAGGT
The DNA here is from genome assembly GCA_013399095.1 of Psophia crepitans. Classification (NCBI taxonomy): domain Eukaryota; kingdom Metazoa; phylum Chordata; class Aves; order Gruiformes; family Psophiidae; genus Psophia; species Psophia crepitans. Next base: position 356,335 of record VWZZ01002124.1, on the reverse strand, counting down.
GCTTGTTACTATTTCTTCAAGATAACTTTGCAAATATAGCTAAATAGGAAAATTTATAACATTATTATTCATTTAAAATAGAAATTATGTATGTTCTACTTGGACTTGCATTTAAATTTGCTTAATATTCTCTCTGTAAGTTAATGCATCTGGTCTTATGTTTAGAGTCGACTGATAAAAGAATAATATCGGGGGGATCTGTAGTGCATTGCTTGGACCTTTTGAGCTAAGGCCATTTTGGGGGGCTTACAATAAAAAATAGGTCTGGGAGGGAAGGTACCAGGACATAAGGGCACTCTGATTTTCATGCAGGGCTCCAGTCCCCTGGCTGCCAGACTGCGAGCCTGTGTGGTACAGCAGCTCCCACGCAGCCCATGCAACCAGATTTTCCTTCTCATGGAAACCAGGGAGCGGGTTCTCAGACCTAATCTGAACATGCAACCAGATACACTGGGAATTGCTCCCAGGCTCCCTGATTCAGCTGTTAACTGGGCAGGATAGGTAGTCCACTCTGATCACTGCGACTACATTACAGCAGCAAAACACAAGATGGGAAGAGTAGCTCCTCACCAAAATAGCTTCACCAAGGACTGAACGTTACTCCAAAGAATACGAAGGCTCCAGCTTACAGTCAAAAACTAGTTTTTCCAGTCATAGCACTGCAGTCCTGTAATGCCAAAGGTAAATAGGGGAAAAATAGGGCTTTAAAAAGCTGCTTAACTAAAGCAGTTCTTCATCTAGTAAGCCTGTAAAGACAAAATTTATCTTGCACTGTATTAAAGATCCAGACAGAGCCTTCAGTGACACTTTGCTTCAGAGGTGCAAGCAGGACACAGAATAACACAATTTACCAGCCTAGGTGTAGCCTAAACATTAACAAAATTTCTGAAACCTTAGAAACACGAGAAGAGATTCCTTAATTGCTGTGAGTTGAATTTTACTTATTTGGTTTAACAGAACTTCCCATGAAGGAGGGACATCACTCAAGGATGTTTTGTAGAGATACTGCAAAAGGGCAATTGTTTTGTTAACGGTTTTGTTTTATTTCACTGAGTGATGCAAGAAAGATTGGGACTCTCAATCCCCATCAGACGTAACAGGGATGGCTGAAGAGGTTATCGCTGCCAGCTGCCCGCCCTATCCATGTCCCAGAGGCTACTGCCACCGTCACTAGCTAGCACAGGAGAACAGGCATCACGTCTGCACCTCTGCCACCAGAGTTCGTAACCCAGCATATTAACTTAAATTGCCACTTCTGTCACTTTAATTTGCCAGACTTTAATTTGTACAGCAGGAACCGTGGTGAGTCCAGTCCACCCTGTGGCTTCTGCTGGGAGAGGGGGGCACCCAGCTGAGACCCCGGCAAAATCCAACATGAATCACAACTCAGAGTCATAACTTTCTGATTTTTCTGGTATGTGTATGTTATACTGTACCATTACAACTATTACTTATGCAACTCCCTCTGAATGGATCTGCAAAGATTTGTTACCAGTATTGGCTTTTAATTACAGCTCAGTTTTCCACTGATAACTACTGATGCCTCCAATTTGGAGATTCCTCCAAAACAGAGCTGTAAGCAGAAAAGGGTTAATTAGCTTTTTGAAAAGTAAATATGTTTCGAGGTGAAAAGGGCTGGAGGAGAGGAAAGAGATGTGAATTTGTCAAATGGGGTAGATTAGATGCATACGTTTTTAACTGCTGCGGTTCAGAAGGGAGGATATGTTTTATATGATGAAGGATCTTGTAGCAGAGAACTGCTGCTCACCCAAATTCAACATTAACCCAAAGCAGAGGGAAACACAATAACTGTTGGTCTCCTGCAGCGTTTCCTTTGATCAGGCCGAACCCTGGCGGGAGCAGGTTTTGTGATGACAATGTCTGTTCCGTGTTCTCCACCTGCAAGGAAGCTCCGCAGCACGCAGATCCTCCTCACCCCTCCCTGCCGATGCGCCCGCTGGCCTCCTGGGCTTCCTCCATCTTGCCGTACGAGCATCAGCAGGCACGCTTTGCCATCCCGCCAGCGCCACTGCAGTCCTTTCAATAATACATGAGCAAGGCTTACGCCCTCATTTTTTACAGCTCTTAATCAGATAAAAATTAGATGTTTCTTAGGCACTGCTGTGTATTCTACTATGGGACCACCACAACAGTTTGGTTTGTGTTGAGTTTTGCATGTAAAAATGTCACTGAACATTTGGGAGTGGGTGCTGGACTCCGGAGAGCAGCCACCCAATTAGGCACACCAAAACGTATAATTTCCATTCTGAGACTACAGGTAAACCCTTTAATTAAAGGAATCTTACATACTTCAGTGGTTGCTTCTGGAACCACAGGATCCTCCTGAGGACACAGATGCCCTGCTCCACTTCTACAGAGTCCTGTTCCCAGACCTCCCCCTTTTTATTAATGTGAGCATGACAGCATGGCTCTTGCCTCATTTGCATTCAGGGTTTGACCTGCAGTTGGGGGTCACTCAAGGACACAGCCGCAGCAACTTCTCTCTGCCCTCCCTGGTGACACCATGGTGGCCAGTATGCAAAAGCGGCGTAGATGAAGCAGAGCTCCTGACCCTGAGGGTTCATTGTGCCTGCTGCGATTTGCCTCACAGCAGGTCATTTCCATCCACCTCTCGCTCCTGCTCCCTGTTTTTCCTGCTCCCAAAAGCGGGTGTAACACACCAGACATACCCCGCGGAGCCCAGCTTGCGCACGCCAGGTACACCCGCTTTCATGGACAGCCAAGCCAAAGGTACAAACAAACAGGGTTTTTAATGAGATCCCGGGCAGAGCTGATGCAGTGTACGCTTGTGGCGCTGGCTCTTCATACGTGGTCCTGAGATGAGGCTCAAGCCTGCCCCGCTCCTCCCGGGCACTGCACCGCCTTACCAAGCTCCCTCCCACAGGCTCTGAGGAGCAAGCTGGATTCATCCTGGGCAATAACATCTCCTTGCAAGAGGCATTCATTCAAGCCTTGAAATCGGACTAACCTGTAGATGCAAAGCTGCTTAGCCTACCTATTAATGAGAAAGGCAGCAAAGTTCATCCATTCAGAAAGGAGACTGATTTTTTAAATTCTTTTCCCCCACGAACTGTCTATACCAACCTGTTTAAAGAATACTTGCAACCAAGATTTATTTTCAAGCAGTGGCATAAAAGAGACTGAAGTGATTTTAGCTACTATTAAATGATTGCTATTTTTGTACCACATGAACTTGTACTTGATTTTCTCTTTTCTTTTTTCTCTTTAACACAATTTAGCATTTCTGCTACTCTGCAGATGGCTATAAAAATTATTCAGGAAAAAAACATTTGAGGACTTTTTAACCTTCAAAAAAATATCCCAGAACTTTCTTTTGTAAAACTTTTCTGCATATTTAAATGTATTGGTAGGTCATATTAATATTCAAATTCCTACTTAAAATAGTAAAAATATTTTGACATATTTCTGGGAGTAGTCAACCCTGTTAGCTTCCACTTAAAGTGCAATTATTCAGGAATATTATAGATCATTATGTGGCTTTGGGGAAAAATCAGTACGGCTTAAGTGCCCATTAGTGAAAGTAAAATGGTAGTAGAACACCTAGGAAAGCACATGTGGTGTTCCCATGAATATAAAATTAATTCATTATGATAGCACTGGTAAAGTGTTAAACTATTTCCTATTTCGTGGCACAAGATTTATTTTCCGAGGCCGAAATATAAACACTGTCCGGCAATGTTGCACGAAAAGGTTTGTCATGGAGAGGTTTATGTAAGAGATGGCCTTGGGTGTCTGTATTATGGTGTCAGTGGTGGCTCATTACTTCTGTCTCCTTTTCTCAGTTAGAAAAACTCCCCTGTGGTGTTTGTATGACGACTTACACAACAAAGAGTTTTTTTCCCTTCCCAAATTCTGCCCCAGTGCAAGGAAGAGCAACTCTCTGTGTGAAGTGAGGCTTCCCCTGCTTGGAGGTCAGTGAGAGCGCGTGTGCTTTAATACACGAAATAAAGGCACATACCCAATGGGGTCAGGGAAGCGGCTCCCACGTCGCAAAGCATGTGCCACACTCCGCCTCTCCCTTTTCTGGCTGGCTCAGTGCCCCGAAGAGACACACATGGGGCAGCATCACATGTGATCCCCTTGCCCATCCCAGAGCAGCCACTGCAGCCACCCCAAGCCATCAGCACACCAGCCCCTGGAGGAGATGATCTTCTGCCCCATCCTGAGCTTTAAACAGGACTCTCACAACTGGCTACAGCCTCCTATGAGCCGGGAGTATTTGATGCCTTCCCATGGCACAGCACCATGGAACCTTGATTGCTTCAGGTCCTCACAAGTCAGAGGCTGTCCTTCAGATACCGAGTTTCTGGCCCGATCTCTTCACACGCCTGACGGTCAGGGAGCAGGCAGAGGTTATAGCACAGTGGAGTGACCAGGAATATGACATTTTCTAACATCTCTCTGGTATATTATGGTATATTTAACCATTATGGGTAGATGAACAAAATGTATTCTCATCTGTTTCTCACTCACTGCTGCTTAAGTTCCAGCATGGCAATAGGAAAAATCTACATCTCAGGGTGGGGTAGGGTATACGTGCTCACAAGGGCCATAGCATGGGCAAGGAATAAAGAAGCCTGGACAATGACAGGCTGCTTTGAGGTATCACAAGTAGGAGAGAACTGGAAAAGAAAGGACAAGGACCTCCTGACTTGCAGCGGGCCTCAGGCTTGATAATCTATGATGTGTTCTGGTTCCTGATAGATGGGAAAAACACAGTGTGCACGTCCTTTCCTCTGAAGGTACCTTTGAACCTTCTGAAGTTTCCCTTGAAGGCTTCAGACATGTCAAAATTAAAACATACTTCCAGTCCCACATCATACAAGGAGGACATGCAGTGATGCTTGTCTGAAAGAATGATGGTTTTCTAGACCTCAGACAGGTATTTGCAGTGTGACCACGATCATTACATGAAGGGAGGGGAATGATTTTGCAAAATACTTGACCTCAGAGAGTTATTTGCACAACATAGTGTTCAAAGTTGAACCAATTGGTAGTTTTCAATACTGTTTTAATAAAAGCTTTTTAACCAAAATATCAACTTTTTGCATTTCTCCTGAAGTTTCCCACTTCCTATTACCTAATATGTGGTTTTATTCAATAAAAACAAAACAAAACAAACCCCTCAAACAAACCACAATCTTTGAATGTATGATAAGATTTAAAGACACATTTCCAAAAAGGTTACAAAGAATAGAATCTTTCATATTAAAGAGATGGGGGTGGCTTCCTAAGAAAAAATTTTGAAGACCACTTGCTAAGAAATCTCTATGATCTCCAGTTAAAAGCAAGCTTATTCAGAAAGCGACCATCACACTTCAAGGCACCAGTGATGTAGCTGTCTCGGTTCATCTCTCATTCTCAGGAAAAATTCTGCAGACCATCCCTTGCCCTCTGTTTCCCCTTCAGTCCATCACCCTTCGTTCAGTGACCCATTTAGCTCTTCAGTTGCTAATCTGCTCCTTTAGGAAATGTCTCCCAGCTGTCAGGGCATTCACACCTATTACCTGTTTTCACCTCATCTGATATATATTTCGTCACCCAGAAGGTTCTCCAGTCAAGTGACACCCAACTGATTCATCTCTTCAATGCTGTAATTAAAAGTCTGCCAACCTTGCAGGGGGTTGGGAGTGTATTTTGTTTATGAGTTAGGTGCAATTTCCCCTGCAGGGCCTCCAGAGACTTTCCAATGACAGAGGTCTGCAAGCCTAATGTTGTGCTGGGGAAAGTGTTCCCCAAAATGTTTCAAAAAATGTTCAAAAATTGTTCCAAAAACACACTTGGGGAGTTTTCAACTAGGAATTTTTTCTTCAGGGAAATTTAGGAATCAGCATGCAGGAGAATTAACCCTGGAGGATGCTTAAGATAACTTAATTACAGTCATACCAAAGCCAGCATCTCCCAGACCAATAAAACAGAGGAATTAGGAAATGGAGGGGAAACAGCTACAGCCTAAAACAACGGGGTACACATTTGCTCTTTGCAAGGTGACTCAAAGCTCTCACGGCATACTTTTGGCCAGGACAGCTCTGCAGAGGTTCAAGAAGCTACCTTAGAAACATATATAATTCTGAAAAAGCCCACAGCTGAATTAAAATCAAGCACATGGAGCAACCCATCTAGTTTAAGGCTTCTTAAAAATAAATCTAATGAGTTGCTGATGGCACTGTAGAACTAGATGCATTACTATTACCGCAATAATTTGTAGGGGGGGTTGCTGGGTAGTAGAGGGGCATAAGAGCAATTACAAATAGAGGAGGAAAACTGACCTCCCAAATGCAGACCACAAGAAGCAATTCTGACATCTCGCTTTGATAAATTAGATAGATATATTTTAGACAGGGAAAACACAGAACTCCTGTATCTAGATTTTAACAATTAATGTCATATGTTAGCACATAAGAAGTTAATCTAAATAAGCCCATGTTAGTAGCAATTTCATAGATGTAGTTAAGAATCCTTCTGAAGAGTGTCAAAATGGAAAGCGTGAGGATGCAGAAGAATGGTGCAAGGAATGGTCTTGAAAACTACCCATCTTTCTTTAAGGATTTTGGCACACAGGTAGGAATGCACAAATGAAATTTGCTGATCACAATGTTAATGTTGAGGTACTGTTAATACAGAGGGCTATTAGGATATCACATGAAAAGAAATAAATGACAAACTGAGTAATAGAAATTGGATTAAATTCAGTTACACCAACTGCAAGGCCACACGCTCAGGGACAAGTAGCAGAAATCTCTTATAAACTGGGAACTTTCAAGTGGAAACCCGCCGAGTACCCAACAGCCTTTGATATAGTTATTCTTTCTGCATAAATACAAAGCCTTTGTATAACACAACCATGAAAGATAGAAATGCAACCCTAGACTGGACTGGACAAACAGAAAGAAAGGAACATAAAACCTCATTTGGAATTCTGGGCATCTGACTCTCCGTGTTCAGGAAAGATTATTTCAGATGAAACAGATGCAGATAATGATTGGGGAAAGAGAACAGTCACAAGTAGACCAGAAATCAGAAGAAAAAATTTAAGTGTAGAGCAGAGAGATTCTAGAAAAATACAGGCAAAATTTGTACCTAGTATTAAACTGGAAATCAATCAGCTTATGAAAAGGATTGTATGATAAAGTTGTGGTGATAAAGGATTCGAGCATAGGACGCTCACAGGAAAATCCCTACATTTAATCAGCTGAGCTGGAGAAAAAGAGGTCAAAGAGGAGAAAGAACTCAAGAGGTTGCCAAATAGTTTCTGTGTGGGTCTTCACTCCGAGGAGGATGGGGGAATACCTATCTTTGGTTTGTGAAGGTGAACTGCTGTCAGAGGAGTATAAGAAAAAGTGCTGAAACAACTTGACAAATTAAATTGCAATAAATCACTCAGACTGGAGCCTATTCATCTCAAAGTTCTGAAGGAACCAAACAAAATAGCTGAGCTATTAGACATATGTAATTTATCATTAAAAACAGCTACTAGATCAGAGATTTGGAGGGGAGCCAGCAGTATTCCAGATCTATAATTTAAATAGGTACCCTGGGTGAGCCTAAGAAACATTGCTGTGGTCCTGACACGCCTGGCCGGAGGAAGAGGCACCACGTCAGCAGCCACGACAGGGTTTCCAAAGGGCTGCCACAGGAAGCGCCTCACATGAACCACAGCACCCACGGGGTTGAAAAGCTTTTGTCCAGCTTAGATTTGGGGCTACACTGTTTAGAAATACACCAGATCAAAGCTAAGGAGGGAAGAAATCACCTTTACGAAGATGACAAGCTCCCGGTGTTAGCCCACGGCACCATGTGGCTCCACACTACGCCAAGGCGCTCTGTAGGGACTAATGCATGCGCTTCTCTCATATACTGACTTCAAGGAGCCTACTCACCATTAAAGGGTTTGTGTGTGCGCGTGTGGTGGTGTTGTTTGCTTTACTGCAGTCCCTTTTATGGATCAGGATCCCATTATGCAAAATGTTGGACACGCGGGAAGGACAGGCGAACACTATCCAATTACGCAGCAGAGACATGAGAAGCCTGGGCAGGCAGAGGGGGCACTACAAGTGAACAGCAGATCAAGGGGACGAGCAGACACCTCTGCGTTCCCACAGCCAGCTTTCCCCAGAGCTCTCAAAGGCGGGTTGGAGGAGAGGACTGCGGCTGCACCCTGCTGCATCAGGCGTGAGGGGCCACCGGGTGCAACGCTTTAACGTGCTTATTTGGAAGCTGAGCATCCTGCAAATGAAAGATGTAAGACTGGCCGACAGTCAGCCATCATCTTCTGACAACAGAGTCCGTCACCTTACTTTTGGGTGCAACAGAAGTACCATTCTGGACAGAATGTTTTCAGCTCTTTCGGTTTCTCAGAGTTTAAACATTTCCTGGGAGAGAGGGAAACAACGTATAACAGATTTGAGCCTAATGACAACAGGCTTGCTTTTTGAGTTCATTTTCACACACCATTTAATAGCAGTTAATGGAGCACAAATGGAAAACTACTGTTTTATACACTCATGCATGTTAAAGAAGGGAATATAGCATTATGGAAAATAATCTATATTCTGATAACTTGTATATTATAAACATTTGAACATATGCATACCTAGTTTCCCGGACAGATTACAGCTCTTCTGCTTATGCTGGTGAACTCATAAAAGCAGTCTTACTTTAGTCTATTTTTTAAACTGTTACTCCAGGAAATTACTTTTTTTTTTTTTTTAGACATACAGAGTCTGAAACAGATGTTATCAGAGAAAGGTACATTTAAGTAATGTCAGAGAGATATGTTAAGTGGCACATGTTTTACAGCAAACTCAACCATTAGAATTTGAATACAGGACTGAACTTTAGGTAGATTTATCCTGAAGGCTTTTCCCAAATCTCTTCTGCAGGAGTTGTATTGAACTGAATGCAAAATAAGGAATGTCAACAAAAAGCCTGACTTTATCCTTCAAATGTTGGCAATTTCAGAGCTCTTGCCCTGAAAGAAATATACAGAAAGAAGTGGAGTTGACAAAAAGTATAACTGATGGAAGTGCACAACACTTGTGCATTCACGATCACGCTTAAGTGCCTAGCAATCCAAAATAGACCATAGTATTTTAAATACTCATATATAATGGCATCCTGGACCAGCAGCTGGGGAGCTGGGCTGAAAGTCAGAAATATATCTTTGTGACTGCCACCAATACATATTCTGGACTGTGGAGCAAAAGCAGGCGTTGGCTGCAAAACTCTGCCATGGCTCTGTCAGCTGAGAGCCACAGAAACCATTCACTTCAGCTACGCTCACAAACCCCACAGCATGGACACAGTGATGGCGACAGAAGGGTGTATGCGTCCCCTTCACTAACGTCGCTGAGGGAGATGATGTGGCTGTGTTGCCAGGAGGTCTCCTTTCACCGGCATGGGATGCGTCCCCATCCACAGGTGCTGCCAAGGCATCCATCCCCACAGCACAGAGGGACACTCTCCCACTGCAGGCAGGTCCTCTGCCATCACGCTTCACCGTGCCTCTCTGCCCCTCACACCCCAAGTTGTCTCCTCCCTTCTATATCTATAGATACAGACTGTTAACCTCCAGGGTTGAGATTCTCCTGCTGGATGTTTCTACCTTCTTGGGCAGCTTCCAGAAATTGCCTTAACATACATAACCTACAGGAAACCTAAAAGGATAGAGGAAAGGAAAAAGCTTTCCGTTCGCAATGCGATTAGCTTTGTAATGCAAGATTTCACAGTATTTCCATCACTGGAAAAGGCACAAGGCAAGAATAAGGACTAAGAACTACAGCTGCAGTTCTGGAGATGGGAGAACAGATAAGCATCCTTTGAGCTCTAACAGGATTGTACAGCTAATTTCAAATATTATTTTGTACATGAAGAAAAAAGTAAAAATATAAAGACTCTTATTCCAGTTTAAAAGACCCTAAACAACCCATGAAGGTAAAACATCATTTTAAATGTAAATGAAATGTTATTTGCTGCTCTAGTGGCATCAATGAACTTTTGCTTGAGAGAGAATTTCTGCCCCAACTGCAAGTTCTGCAGTGCTGATAATTCCTGATGCACAGACTTGGAAGATTCATTGACCTATTTAAATGCATTTCCCTGTTAAGAAGCGTGATTACCCAGGACTGGCCAAACTAGTCCCACTCTGTATCTAAATGCGACATCGTAACTCCAGCGTGATTCATTACTACAAGACTGTCAGGAAGCAGCAAACACACGAAGTGGGGAGGGAATGCAAGCGGGAAATATCTGACATTCAGAGAGGGTGCTTCAAGCTGACTTACTGAATGTTAATGAACAGCCAGTTTGGCCCATTTCCTGCTTATGCTAATAAAAGGGTTGCTTTGTCAGAAATGAACCCGGTTTAAATCCAAGACAGGTGCAACGCATTAGCATGTTTGAAGAATACACCCAAAATCCCTTTTGCTTTAAAAAAAAAAAACAAAATGGTGCTATTTTGGAACCAGGTCAGGAGACAAGTCTGCTGTAACTGACTCAGTTATAATTATAGTACAGATCAGGCCCTGACTCCACTGTAATTGTATAGCATGACAGGCTCGTGCATGAACGAAGAGTAGGAGTCTTGGCTAGAGCAAGACAAATTCTAATATCACAAACATAACAGTGAAAATCATAATTACAGATACGTCACTGCAGATCAGGGATGTAGCAGGCATGGACTGATTCCCGGTGACCTGGGAGGGACTCACTCAGCCCCGCTCTGCTGCTCAGCCAAGCAGCCAGGGTACGATTGCTGCATTTTGCCGAGAGGGAAAATGACCAGTGGGGGGATGTTCCTTGTGGATCGTTGCCAGCTGATGGTGACCCAGGGGCACATCTTTTACTTATACCATGGTGGAGTGATCTCTGAAGGCGGGCAAGTGCCTGGCTCCAATGGCAAAAGCCATGACACTGGCAACAGGGTACTTCTGTTGCTCCTGCAACACGTGAGAGACGCAAGTGGTTCCAGTGGATCATGCTGGGGTTATGCGACACACCACCATCCTCCTGCTTGCTCTGCTCCCCTACCTCTCTGGCAGCACAAAAAGGTGCACCTTCCCTTCAGCCAGCAGGTGACTGCAAAGCCAGCATATGCTTTCATCAGCTACCTCTGCAATGCAAAAGGTGACCTACAGCAAAAGCACAAGACAGACAGCCAGTGGTGACACTCTTTCCCCTGCTGGATTCATCATGCTCCATCTACTAGACTGCTTTGATGCCTCAGGGTTTGGTTCAAAGCAATCCTGGCACCAAGGAGACAGTAGATGCAGAGAGCCACCAAGAACAGGTATCATCAGCACCTCAACTCTTGGGCTTCTTTGGCACCAAGCACCAGGCTGCAGGGAGGTAGTGAATATTTTCCTCAGTGTACATTCTCCTGTTACACCTTTCCTTTAGGATCTGGTGATGATATCAGTGCCTGTTATAGAACAGAGCAGTAGTTAAGCACTCTGATGGGCTTCAGGGTCCCCCCTTCACAAGTTCAGGGGCCTTCTCAGGTTTATGGATTCACATCTGACCTTTCCCGCTTCCCAGAACAGCATCCTTGAGTCACCGAGCTCTAGGCTACAGAGAACAAGTGGGTCCTCCCCGTCCTTCCAGTGCTGTGTGGAAGGTACTTTTTTTTATATCCTTCCAAAAACGGGTGAGAACGGGAGACATGATTACCCATTTACATTAAACAGTTACTGGAGTTGACATTTGAGCGTACAACAAAAAAACAACAGATGGATATTGACAGATGGAGGAGCATGAAGAAACAATGAGACATCTTCAACCACTCTTCTCTGCTTTTGAAACATGTTATTGTTTCCCTTACCATCTCTTTTGACCCTAGCCCCATTTTCAAGTGCCACTCCATATGTTTCCTTTCTTTGCCTCCATATGTCTTAAACATGTTAAAAAAATATATAAATAAATAAAATAAATAATCCCACTTCTTCTGGCCCTACTCAGCCAATTTTCTCCCCCTGTAAAATCTGCTTCCTGTTCCCTCTCGTCCATGGAAATGGCTTACGGCATTACCAGCAAAGTCACCAGCAAGCTCTTCCTCCCTTCCGTTTTAGGGTGACTGCACACCCTCCCTTCCTGAAAACCACCTGTTCTCCAGCTTTCAGAAACACCATACGCTTCTTGTTTTCCTCCATTCCCAAGCCATGACACACTTCCACATCTTCAACTACCCTTTACAAACTCAGCAATTTAACTTCTTCATTCCCACCCTGCTTTGCTAGCAGCTTGCCTTTACCTCGCCAGCTGAACTTCCTCAATATCCCGCTGCAGAAAGAAAACCACATGCCAATGAACTGTGAAACTCAAGCACTTTCATTAAGTTCCTTCTCCTCCTTGATGCTTGTTAGGCTTGAAAATGTATCCTCTATTTTTGACTGACTGTTTCTTCACCAACTTTTTCCACTGTCACTCAGTCTTAAAATTCACACAATAGTATTTTCTCCACTATCTCCGACAAACAAGCACGCCAGCACTGCTTAAGTTATAGATAAGCGATATGTTCTTTTTTGGCTCCTGATATTTTACCTGAGCCCACTTCTATCTTACCTTTCACTTGGATCAAATCCCATTCTTCTTCAAGTTCTTTTGCTGACCTTCCTATCAAATTTCTTTCCCTCTTACCTTCCTGGACATGCCCATGTCAGTGCCTTTTTGTATTTCCTTCTAATACACTTCATCTGCAGAAACACTTCAATCACCACTTTCAAAGATCCCGTCCTGTCTTTTCTTTCCCTATTCTTGGAACTGATCCACTGGCCCAATCCATCTAATTTTTGTTGGCTCTTCTTTGAAAAGAGCTATAAATCCTACCTTCCCTGCTCTCAATATTAGAAATTGCTAATAAAGATTAATGGAGGCATTAGCCAGATACAAGCAAACTTCCCTGCTTGTTTACTTACATTTCATTGTCTATCTGAAAATTTCATTTGTGATTATAAGCTGTGACAAGACCTTTGCCTTTCCTGATGCACCTCTAAGTGATGCGTATAAATTACACTCAAAATGTCATGAAATTGAACTAACATTTAAAGCTTTGCAAAATTCGTCTCCACCAAATCCTGATGTCTGGATTCAGTGCTTCATTTGGAGTTTGGCATGCAATATAATTACAGTGAAAGGTGAGATAAAGAAGAGTAGTATGAACATTTCGCATACCTGCTATTCACCATCTGTTCTTCTCTGTGACAGAATGATACAGCCTCTCTTTACAGAGGAGCCTTTGACTTGATGGAAAAGGGAGAACAGCACTTTCATTATACTGCAGGAATATTTTAATTTTATTTTTAAGTATTAAATAAACTTAATATATCTTAGTGGGCTGTGATGATATATTAGATGGCTTCTAACTTCAGAAGCCATAAATTAGTATGACATTACCAGGAAATCAGACCTTAACAAGTCTGTGAGGTACCAACCATAATTCCCCCCCTCACCTTTTGGAGTCTTCATCTGGACTATGGGCCCTCAAAGGTGAAGGTACGAGCACTGGAAGTCATCCTGAACACGTACTGAGGTTTTCACATAACCAAGGTCTGAATCATTAAGGAAAAAAATGCCATTACGAGATTTGCAATAATTCCACGAACATTTGCAAAACCAAGAGTGAAAGGCAGCGTGGGCAGAGCCATCTCAAGTGACCAACACCTGGGTTGGGTCATGGTGAGAAATTTGCTTTACTTTACAATGTGCATCCCATAGTCCTGCTAAACGCAGGAGTAAGGAATGAGTAACTGATTGTGCGAAAACTGGCTGCGGGTGTCATTTCTCTGCCTTTGTAAAGCGAACGCTCCCTACAGGCACACCCCGCTTTTCTTCCTCCCACCCCCTTTCTGGGGTGCGGAGCTGCCGCGGCAGCCGCGGTCCATCACCCCAACCCCCCCGGCCGGCGGGTTGCTCCCCCGGGATGCCTGCCGGCCTCTCGCCCCACAGTCCGTAGCCCCTTAGAACCACCCCTAATAACGCCGGGCGAGGGAAGGGTTAACTGTCCAGACCCAGACAGTCCCCTGCTGATCCGGTAATGAGTAAGCAATGCAGCTGAATGTCAATAGCTCGGTGTGAACCCGGGTAACCCAGCTGAGCCCTGCGTGGGGAGGGGGGGCTGGCGGAGGTAATCAGCTTGACCCCCCCGACCTTCCCCAGCCCGCTCGGGGTCCTGCTGCCCCAAGCCTGTTTGCAGTATGACTGCTACGTGCTGCTTGCCCGAGCGTGATAGCCTTTTACAACAACTGGGTCTGAGTCAGCTGTTGGAGGTAATATAATATACCATAGTCAATAGCTATATGTTGCACAATATACGATGTGGCAGTTCCTTTCCAACTTGGGGAGCCACCCAGTCTTTTTAGGATTTCCAGGAAGAGCTGTGGCATCTGACCTTCAACTGTTATTAAAAGAAATCAAAGATTGTATAACAGCCTGTCAGAGCTTTGCATTTCTTAGTAGGGTTATGTTTCATCAAATGCCTCCACATTTCTGAGCTTCACAGGTTCTTTATTCCTTCACTTGTTTATCCTCTGGTAAGCATTTATTAATAGAGAGACTTATTCCTTTACTGTACTTGTTTATCTTTCGGGGGTTTTGTTTTGTTTTTCAATTTAGAAGCAGAAGGGTCTCCCACACATTTCACATTTCTGTCTGCGGGTGCAGTCACTGCGTGGCTTTGATAGCAATCTTCCAGCTGTCCGTTTTCACCCTGGAATCCCTCCCTTCGGCTGATTTTCTGCATTATCACCATAGTTTTTGACTAAGACTATTAATCCACCTGTCTTTCTGTGAAAGCGGCTAGATTGGCTTGTGTAAAAGGGGAGTGAGATGGTAAGAACTGTAAGTCTGCTATTAATCCCATTAATAAGGGATTAAAGTGAAGCCCAGTGAGTAGGAAAGGCTGATTTGATTGTTTGGGGCTATAACTTAGCTCTCCCTTATGAAACCAGTGTTTGCAGTGCATCACATTTTGTCATTTGCATATTTGGTCTCTGAGGAAATCAAGGTTAAATATAGCAAGGAGATTCTGCTGGCTTAAACTGGTAGCACAGCTCTGCTCCTTCAGCCTAACCGTCCCTCAGATAGCAGCAGAAGAAACCCTGTCTGCTCTCGCCTGGCAGTAACTGCATCCTCTCACACAACTTACATTGTTAGCTTATGCCTTGCCTCTGACCTTTACATGTGCTCTGCTTACGTACCAGATAGGCTGCATGCCTTATTTTAGAGGGAAAGAAGCAAGAGAGGAACTGGAATAAAACAAGTATCTTGCCACTGCTATAGTCAGTAAAAGACTTACAAAAGCAACAGCACCGGAAAGCTGAACAGCACCATACATTCCCGGTGCGAGGCTATCATATAGAGCAACATCAATCTCATTTATAAAAAAAGGAGTTGATACTGTCTCTGTGTTAGAGCTTAGCATTCCGCTTCTTCCTCAGCCTTAAGAGAAGGCCTATAAATTATTAATACTAACATCAGTGTGAGACAACAGATGGTAAAGATTACTTGGAAAAAGTCTTCACATTAACATATTACGGCCTTAGTTTCACAGCACGTTGGGACTGTTCCCTGCTGCTGCCAGCCAACCTGGCTCTGGGAGAAACCTCCCAGCAGAGGGGAATCCTTGGGCAGCAGCAGAAAGGTCCTGCCCTGGTTCAGCTGCGCAGATACAGCGACCTGGCCACCACCGCAGAGAGGGATGGTCGTGTGTCACGGCACCCCTCTGACACGGCACCGGCCCCTTGAGGGTCCTGGCATCTGCTACACCAGGGATAAGGCCAAGAAAGAATGAGCTTGGGGTTAGGAAAACCTTCAGATAGCTAAAGAATGTATTCTTTGCTGAGATGCTTCCAGGTGGGATCAGCTGCGATGAAAAATAAGAAATATACATTTATCAGTTTTGAACTGTTCTTGAGCCAGTGGTGATACGAGACCCAAAGTATTCCCTGATACATATGTGTGTTATCCAAAAAACTTGCAAGGAATGAAATTTTTTTAATGTTCTCTAGAATGAGTTACATAGCTTCTTCAGATTTACAAATGTACGAAAACTGATATTAAGCAAGTAAATGAGAAATTTCTTTTAAGGGAGTAAGTGTGTTGCATTGTCTCACTGGCTGGCACTTGTTACAGCAGAACATGACCTCTAGGCGTGTTTTGGAGTTACCGGGCTATGATCGTCCTGCCCATCACTCTGCTCACACCATTTTTGATGATAACTTCGGCATCAGAACCTCTGACACCCAAGGAATTTATCTAGCCTTTTAGGAACTTACACAGGAGACGTTTTCTCATGGTGCATTACTTCTGCAAATGCATACGCCATGTAAGTGTGTCGTTGTGATTGAATCATGACTTACAACATAATTGTTGTGGTCCTACACCCTCGGGACAATTTCCACAAAGCCTAAATAGTGAAAACACAAGCGAGCACTACCGCTCTCAGGTTTACGGTGGTGGACACAAGTGTGGTGCTGTAAAACGAGCAGGAACTGGCTCTTCATTTATCAGCTTGTTGGAATCTTCTGTTCTCAAGAGATGGGCAGTGCATGGTGAGGGCATGGAGTGCCTTTAACGGCGTTGTTGCTGTGCTGTTTTCACAATAAGTACCAAAGCCTTGGCTAAGCAGCTTTTGATTCACACCTCGTTATTTTCACACACTAGTAATATCTATTTTACTGAACAAATATAATTATTCCCGTCTTGGTTTTGTCACATCACCTCGCAGAATCCTTTGTTGCCTTGGCTCTCGCCATTCTTCTTTAAGGGAAAATGCCTGTTTGCACAGCTGCCGATCCAAACCCCTCGCAGTGAAACTGTTGCTTAGATCCCGGTGGCACAGTGTCAGAGGGCGTCCAGGCTTCACCTGCAGGGACCTCCGGCTTCGCGTTCAGCCGATCATTTCCTGTTTGGGGGGTGAGGCGCTGAAAGAGCTCTTTGAAGATGCCTGATGTCACTGAGTTGTAAAATGTTGATTTCTGACTTTGATTTTTTTTTTTTAAATCATTTAATAATACAGTCAACAGGTTCTTGGAACAAAGGCCAGATTAATCAGATCTTCTACTTAATACTATTTCAGAATTTATTTTTCCCCATAAAATTCCACTTACTATCATAGCGCCTAATTTTGGTGTATAAAAGAATTCCAGTCCTAGGGCCACTGGAGATGCAGACAATATTCAGATTAAGCTTAGCAGGGAAAGCATTCAGGAACAGTGTTAGTGGCACGGAAAAGGGTTCAGATGTTGGCATCTGATAATTTGTGATCACCTCTACCTAGAACCAGCTACACTGGCACAGATTTCCTTTTGCCCGTGAACAACTAAAGAGAGTTTACAGGCACTGGATTACAATGGTGGCAATCTGTTAGGTCACAAATAATCTTGTTTCCAAGTGCTGAATGTGGGTAATTTGTAATCTGCTTTCTGTGAGTGAATATACCCCTAATTACTTGGGTTTTGTTGGCTGATTTTACGGGAACTTGGGAGTCGAGACCTCATTTGTCAGCTGCAGTGTGAGAAGACTGGGTGCAACCAAGAGGGAGGGCCCAGAGCTGATCCACAGCCACCCCAGCCCCACTAACCCATCTTTCGGAATCCAGGGGGAGAGCTGTTGCTAAGACTTCTAGCACAAGGCGTGGGTAGGATGGATTTCAGGTTATTTATTTGCCTCTTGGACGAGTGTCCAGACTCTCCACCCCATTGTTGGTATCAGAGGAGTGATACCATGGTGCCTTGGAGGTAGAGGTGGCAATTCTCCTCTTCCATCAGAGCAAGTCCCAGGGAAGGTTGCTAAGGTTCCCTGGGGTCAAAGAAGAAAAGCAAGACGACATGCATAAAAACAAGAGAGCGATAAGATATGCGTAAAAGCAAGTTTATGTGAAGGAGTACAGGCTGTCCTGCTCTTGTTTTGCCTGCTCTCTGAGTTGATGCTGAGCGAGCAAGCTCAAACTGAGAGTCATGGACCAAGCTTAGCCCATGTGCATTCATCCTCCCCCAAGTCCTGCCTGGACCTCAAACAGAAAGAGGTCCCCACATCTTTAAATTATGAGATGCAGTCCTAGTAAGTGATAACTTTGATTGATGTGAATCTGTTGGATTCAGGGAAATCAAACGATGAAGAACCAGGGGATCCTTTTTGGCCCAGCTTGTGAAGTAGTAGGGCCGGAAAGCTGATAGGAAGATTTGGCATGTATTTTGCAAATACACATAGAGGGACAGAAATAGTTTCTAGACATCTGTAAGTATAGAATTGACATAGTTCAAAACAGCAGGTGCCATCTCTGTCAAAAATAACAGTGCAGGCATAGCTCTGCACGTTGCGCTGCGCAGACAACATGAATGCTCAAATTCTGACATGCACTGCGTTTTGTATGAAGGTCAGCTGGTGACCTATACAAAATAAAAATGCAATTAACAATAACTTTGCAAGCATTGAAACAAACCTAACTGAAGGTATTGGTATGTCTGAAGGGGTGCGGTAGGTGGTGGGGAACAGACTCCCACACAAAAAAAGTCAATTAAGATTCCTGGGAAGGGAGGGATACTCTCTGCTCCGCAGAGGGACTAAATACTGAAGGGAGGAGCAGACCTTAAGAGGTAACGAGACTGCTGAATGGCAAAATTTGGGCTGGGAGAAAGGTAGAGCTTCAAAGGAGGAATGTGCACAACTTGGATCATAAGCTGCCTTTACATCTGTCCTTAGCAAAGTGGAAGATGAAAAGATCTGCACTCAAAGGACCTGCTTTTCTGTTGCCTTTCACCTTCTGAGCTTATTTGTGTCTGTGCAAAGGGTATGTAAATTGCCAGAGCTCCAGTTCAGTGGCTTGTTGTCTAGCTATTTAGGATGAACCAAGCCTATATGCTGGGCTCTGAATACGTGGGGACTCTCATATCCCACCATGTGCTCCTGACAGCGCCGTGTGTGTGCTGGTCTGGTAAGAGGCGTGAATCTTCTCTGGCGCTTTGGATGGTGTATCCATAATCCTGTGACTACGAATGTATGTGAGACGAGATACTGGAACACTGACAAACTTTTGGCTTGGCTTGCTTGCTGCTCTGCTGACGTTCACGGCGTAGTGCCCGTGCCTCTGCCCTGCTGCCCTGCTCCTCCTCATGCCGCAGCAGCAGGGGTGATGCCCGTGGGAAGGGCACCTCACTGCCCCAGCCCAGCCGGGAGCAGAAGAGCCGCTGTGCCTGCAGTCTCCATCGCTAGCCATAGTAGCAGCCTTCCTGCTAATGGAAGGGGGGGATGTGTGTGTGAGCATTACACTGGGGTGGGAGAGAGGGAGAGGAAAAGAGAGGTCCAAGACCCGAGGACCGTGAGGGAGAGGAAAAAAAAAGGCGCTCTGCGCTGGGGAGAGCACCATCAATTTAGTTATCAGGAGAGCATGAAAACTGTGCAGGGAGAACGCTGAAGGATCAGGAACTGATGGAGGACTCTACAGCAGAACACGTACTGCACGTTTTTTGTCTCATTTCACCTGTGGGAGTGTTAATTATGAGCCTAGAAATGCTTGGGAATGCCTGTATTCAGATAGCATGCTTCAGGATTCGCTGCAGTTAAGCCCCAATTACTCCAATGGTATTAAAGGGTCCTGCGTGGGTTTTGCAAAATTCATTTACATCCATTTTAAGGCCCCTTTGCACAGGCTGAGCAAATGATAACAGAATCTAAGTGGAAAAAATAAATGGAAAGCAGGAAAGATTGATCTCAAAAAGAAATGAGCTTCACATTTGTGGTCCATTATAGCCAGAGGCACAATCACCTAATCTGACTCCTAAGGTTAGTCCTAAATATCAGTGTAGGCAAGTCCCTGGACAGTTGCCAGTGTCTCAGGGCAGATAACATCAGCACAAGTCGAGAAGAGGTCTTCAGTCTAGCCTGTATTTTAATATACTATTAAAATAAAATGAGACAGCAATTAGTTTCTCTTCAGCTATTCCACAGCATAACTTCATCGGTCAATTAGTATGAATAAATAAATATAGGTCTTGAATTATTAAACTGCAAATAGAAGCAGCATCTGCATTTAATATTACACTGTTCCTTCTCCTTGCTCTTTTGCTTTGTTTGGAGTTTTGACTTAGTTGGTATTACAGGAGCGCCTTTGTCTATTCTTAACTCTTTCCAAACTTTTTATTCTTCCTTAGGATAATTTCCTTACTCCAATAACACTTTTAATCTTGGCTCAAGACATAAATGTCGGATTATCAGAGGATATGCATTCACAGAGCATGTCAAGCCTCTGGGAGCAATGGGGAGGTCAATGATTTAAAAAAAGAAAAAAAAAAAGAATCAGGACATTTATTTAAGTGCCTCAGTACAGGCTTACTAACTTTAGGTTACCACTTACTAAAATCTTGGCCTTAATCTTTTTCTGCATGGGCTATAGAAGAGTAAACAATGTCTGATTATCCCACCAGTTAATCCCTTTTCCTAGTAAGAGAGGCAGAAGCAGGTTGATCGGGGTTACGGTATCTTCTGTTCGTGTCCGAAGGCCCGTAGCCACTTGGCACAGAGAGGGCCAGTCCAACAAATCTGCTTAGGAACCTGGAGTACCACTGACTGTAGGAACAGCTCAGAACCTTTGGCACCCTGGGCTCCACGTGCTGTCTTTCTCAAATTTTATCTGTGATCAATAGACGTCAGTTTCTTCAGCTGCTTCATGGGGAAAAAGTCAGTCCTGCAGAAAAAGAAATCCTCACTATAATTTTAGACTTCAGTTGTTTCTGGGAGACCTCCAAGAAGGCAAATCAGAGCATTTTCTCACTTGTTTTGTTCACAAATGCTAGCTTGACCTCTTTGGTTGCCGGTGCTGATTCTTACGGAAATGGGTCACTACAATTCTGTACTTTACCAAAGCATCTGGACGTCAGGTCACGGGTTTCCTGTGAGAAACAGCCAAAGAATTTTTTTAATAATAGTAGTGTTTAATATTCTGTTCATGAGACTGATGCATATAAGAGGAGGAAGTAGTGCAACTTTAAGTTAATAAGCAGGAGAGAACCTGAAAGCTCTAGGGCATTTCTCTCCCTCCTGAAATGCACCTGCCTTCTGACCTCTGGTTTTGATTTCTGACCAAATTCTCATAATAATGGCACTGTTGTACGCAAGCAGAGAGTGGGTTCTCCTCTGAATGCCTCGGGGTGAATCACAAGCAATGCCCGTGACATTATTTCTCTGAAGGTAACATATGCTGGGGATCCCAAACTCTGGACTCTGGCAAGTGGTGCAGTGCAATTGGGGTGGATCTGTTGAAAACAAGTAGTGCTGAGGAGCCAGTGTCCTGCTGTGTGTGCTGTGAGGGTCTTTGCTTTGGACTGGGTGTCGCAGAGTGAACTCCTGCCGGCAGCTGGAGCACACCGGATCAGCCTCTGGAACGTATCCTCCAGTTGAACTTTGTCCAAAGCAGCCTACCTCTCTTACTCTGAGGCTGCCCCACAGTGTGAAATAATATGCACCAAGTGTGGGCACTTGGGAGGTTTGTTAAGCTGAATTAAACCACTGAAACTGCTGCACCCTGCTTAAGGCAGCAGACTGCTGCAGCAGCACAACCATCCCCCAAAAAGCCCCCCGCTGCCGTGCTGCCTGCTTTAAAGTCCAGCGCTGGCAGCCAGCAAGGTGAGGGAAACACATTTGCTGCAGGCAGCCGGGGTGGATTTATAAGGCTTAGTAAGACACGGGAGGGGACGATAAGGCTGAGAGTCACAGCCCCAGGTCGCAAAATGCAGTGGTGACCTACACCTGCCCAGGACAGACGGACCTCTGCTGTTGTCCATCCTGTGTTTTCCCACTCGTTAGTTTTCTGAGCTGATGACAAACCTTGAGCTGCTTCTGTATATACTTTAGATGTGTTATTATTTCCCCTTTGAAGTTGCTTGAGGCACCCTGTGAGCTGAGTGCATTCCTCTTAGATCAGCTCACTGCAGTATATTTTACAATGTTAATTTCAGTGAGATTTGGTTTTCTATTTTAGTTTAAATTTTTCTTTTTCCATTTTCTGGCCTGCTTTTATGTTATTGTTTTCCGTTGTTGCTGATGTAAGATCTTTGAAGACTGTAGTCTGGGTGCATTAGTAAAACTTTTTCGTGTTGCACAGGTTTCAGGTAGAAGTCATAAATGGGTCACGGCAGCAGCCAGGGAGGATGTGGCTTACAGTCTTGTGGTTATGTCTTACAAGTGCTGCTGTCTGATCTGTTCTGGTCTGCAGCATTTTCTCCTACCTGCTTAGCTGCCATGGTGATAGGTTAGTTGGACATACCACAAATAGACAAACTAGCAGGGCTTTTACTGGGTCTGGTCACGAGGACAGCCTCTGGCTTAGTGCACTTCAGTTTACGCGTGTTTGTGAAAACTGCCACTTGAGGCTGTTGCCTGCAAAACCAGTGCGACAGAGACATTGTGCTTGCACTCACAAGTGTCCAAGAGCTTTTACTGGGAGGGCTGGATGTAAGAAACAGGAGACTTACTTCTGTCCAACCTGAGGCAGAGGGGTTTACCTCCTCTGCCCAGTTCCAGGCAACCTTTTGCAAACTGCAACTCCACAAGGATTCGGCTCAATAGGCAAGTGCCAGCTTTGGTGTCTCTCTATCCACGCAAAGCAGAGATGGTGCCTTATTGCCAGTGATGTTCATGGTCGCAGAGCTCAGACACGGGCACAACCACACAGACCCCCTTTTTGAATGTGCCCCATTAACAAGTTGCTGAAATCCCTGTGTGTGAGATGTGCCAGACTATGGGAGAGACAAGTCGCTCTCCAAGGGGTCAGAGAAGGATGCTCCCTATGTCCCTGCAGCATCATGTAACAACAGAGGACTTACATCTTAAAGCTGCTGCTAGAGCCTGTGCCTTTTTGTGCAGAACATCTCTTTGAAGAGAAAATTAAACCAGAGCTAGGACAGAACAATAAGTCTTGTAACTGGAGCCTGAGACTCAACTCCTGCATCTGCAGGTCTGGGGTAGCCCACAACACCACGCCTCGTGGTTTTCCTCTGCTTGTTTGGGTCAAGTAGAAGGTTTCTTTTCCTGTCCGTGTGCTGCAGGAAACCAGTGTGTACAGGTGGTGCACCTGACCCAAAAACCCTCCTGCTGTGTTGACAGCGGCACAGCCAGTGCGCCCGGCAGAGATCACCAGCCTTGTGGTGCCACTTGGCCAGTAGAGGAGTAGGACTCTGAAAACCACCCCATGCAGTGCAGTCCTTAAAATGTGAGACAAGATGGAGCCCAGGAAAATAGGCCAAAAATAGTTCAAAAGAAAGAAAGAAGGAAGCAAGAAGAGAAGGCTTTTAAGAAGGGAAGTATTTAATGTATGGAGGTATGTAGGGTAGGTCAGCAAGGGGGAAAAGAAGCAGAGACAATAGGTAAAGCAAGCGGAAGAAATATGGAAGGAAGAGAAAAAACTGGGTAGAAGGAACAAAAGCACTAAGAAGAATGGTTGGAATTTTTAATCTATTACATGAGCTGCTAAATGTAAATTTTCAGCAGGATAGCTGATTTGTTTGATATATTAGATAAGCTCTTAAAGAGAATTTATTCTGTTCTTTCACATATGAATCTAAAACTTTTAAAGTAATTCCTGAGGGAGTTGATATGATGTTTTTGGGGGATGTGATTCGGTTAGATTTGACTGCTATATACCTCTCAAAATATTCCAAACTGTAGCTTTTGCTGTTTTACTGGCCCTTGACAGAGCATAAACTGTGCAGGAGAGTGGCAGGTGTCACTGGAAGGCAGAAGAAACTATTCAGAAATTAAAGTGTTCACAAAATGAGAATTTGTCGACGACATCTTCAAAACAGAGGGTGGAAATGCTAGGGCAGGTAGCCTGGGAGCAATACAGGGATACTGTCCGTGCAGCCAGGGATCAGGTTAGGAAAGCCAAAGCCCTGATAGAATTAAACCTGGCCAGGGATGTTTAAGGCAACAAGAAGAGTTTCTATAAATATGTAAATGGCAAAATTAAGACTAGAGAAAATGTGGGTCCCCTTCAAAATCAAACAGGCGACCTGGTCACCCAGGATACGGAGAAGGCTGATGTACTCAATGACTTCTCTGTCTCAGTCTTCACTGGCAAGGGCTCCAGCCACACTGCACAAGTTGCAGAAGGCAAAGGCAGGGACTGGGAGAATGAAGAACCACCCACTGTAGGAGAAGATCAGGTTCGAGAATGCCAAAGGAACCTGAAGGTGCATAAGTCCATGGGATCTGATGAG
>VWZZ01002124.1:268288-331513 GCA_013399095.1 Psophia crepitans | reverse complement strand
CTTGCAGCCCAGAAACCCAACCGTATCCTGGGCTGCACCAAAAGAAGGGTGACCAGCAGGTTGAGGGAGGTGATTCTGCCCCTCTACTCTGCTCTTGTGAGACCCCACCTGGAGTACTCCATCCAGCTCTGGGGTCCCCACTATGAGAAAGATATGGAGCTGCTGGAGCAAGTCCAGAGGAGGGCCACAAAGTTGATCAGAGGGCTGGAGCACCTCTCTTACAAGAACAGGCTGAGGGAGTTGGGCTTGTTCAGCCTGGAGAAGAGAAAGCTCCAGGGAGACCTAATTGTGGCCTTCCAGTACCTAAAGGAGGCCTACAAGAAAGCTGGAGAGGGGCTGTTTGCCAGGGAGTGCAGTGACAGGACAAGTGGTAATGGCTTTAAACTAAAAGAGGGGGGATTTAGATCAGATATGAGGAAGGAATTCTTTACTGTGAGGGTGGTGAGGCACTGGAACAGGTTGCCCAGAGAAGCTGTGGCTGCCCCCTCCCTGGCAGTGTTCAAGGCCAGGCTGGATGGGGCTTTGGGCAATCTGATCTGGTGTAGGGTGTCCCTGCCCATGGCAGGGGGGTTGGAACCAGTTGGGCTTTGAGGCCCCTCCAACTCTAACCATTCTATGATTCTGTGATTCTAAATATAAGGTAATGTTTGTCTATGCTTATATTTTATATTTGTGTATGCATAAAGTATGTATAAAATGCAATTAAAGATGTTTTTCCCTAGTGAGAAGATGATATATCAAGCCAACCCCTCCCTTAAAAGGAAAAAAAAAAACAAAACANTATGATTCTGTGATTCTAAATATAAGGTAATGTTTGTCTATGCTTATATTTTATATTTGTGTATGCATAAAGTATGTATAAAATGCAATTAAAGATGTTTTTCCCTAGTGAGAAGATGATATATCAAGCCAACCCCTCCCTTAAAAGGAAAAAAAAAAACAAAACAAAAGAAACAAGGTGGGGAGTATCATCATTATTCGGGTGTAACACCTTGTTGTGTTGGAGAGAAGGCATTGAATAAAGCTCAGTGACTAATTTTCTGGCTATTAGTCCTTCATTAGTTTTGCCTCCACTTCTGTTTGATTTATATGCTACATAGCATGATTTGCTAAATAGCTTCTGAAAACAATTATTTGTTGTAGAAATAGAATATTAAAAACTAAAGCTACAAGTTAAATTAGACAGATCAGTTGCAGGCTGTTTTTGATCCCTGACAAGATCAGTGGAAAATGGACAAGTCCAGACTAGGTTTCAGTTTTAGAAACAAACAAACAAACAAACAAACAAAATCCCACTTCAACTCTGACTTCATTTCTTTCCCTGAAAGGTCTTGTTACTGTAGAAGGTCTTTCTGCATTGATGGGGAACATACAGACAAGGACAGAGGCGTTCCCAGAGCAGCTGCATATCGAAACGTGAAGTGGCTCTTGGCATGGACATTCTGTGCCCTGATTCAGGAAAGGACCTTCATAGGCTGAAGTCATCCTCACTTTCTGATTTGTTGGTGGGCCTGAAACTCTTCCAGCAGGATTGCAGTATGTGCTTGCGTTGTCTGAACCGGCATCTACTTGCCTATCGGTTTTGTTACTAAGACTTTTTCTTTCTTTGTAAATATTGGTGTCAAAGTAGTAACTGATCTGCAACTAAAGAGGTCAGATTTTCCAGGGATCAGCTGATTTAGCCTTGGGTCCTTCAAATCATTCAAGCAGTTGTGTGATTTCGTTGAAGTGGGATCTTTAATTGCTGAATATACATGGCCAGGTCTTGAATCCTCTTCTCACCATGCTAGCTGAGATGGCTTTGGTAGGTATAACCCCTTCAAAATATCTTTT
Source organism: Psophia crepitans (assembly GCA_013399095.1). Lineage (NCBI taxonomy): Eukaryota > Metazoa > Chordata > Aves > Gruiformes > Psophiidae > Psophia > Psophia crepitans. Next base: position 329,680 of record VWZZ01002124.1, on the reverse strand, counting down.
TCACAAACTTGTCTTTTTCCTTGATAGTAAGGCAAAAAATCACATGTAAAATTGTTGAATGATGAAATTGTCAGTGCATTTTGCAGTGAAAAGTTCTCCTTTATGTGTTAGATACTTATTCAAAATGTTCTAAACTAAGTGTAAATTGAAGTCGTCTGTTTCTTCTTATATCAGTTGGGTTGTAACTGGTTGTGGTGGATTGACCTTGGCTGGACACCAGGTGCCCATCAGGCTGCTCTATTATTCCTCTCCTTAGCAGGCCAGGGAAGGGAGAAAAATAAGATGGAAAAACCTCATGGGTCAACATAAAGGCAGTTTAAGAAAGCAAAAGCAAAAGGCCACATGCGGAACCAAAGGAAAAGCAAAAGATTTATTCTCTACTTCCCATCAGCAGGCAATGTCCTGCAGAGCTTCAGTACATGTGATGGTTGCTCTGGAAGATAAATGTCATGAATAACGAATGCCTCCCTCCTTCTTTCTCTTAGCTTTTATTGCTGAGCAGGTGTCATATGGTATGGAATAACCCTTTGGTCAGTTTGGGTCAGCTGTCCTGTCTGTGTCCCCTTCCAAGGTCTTGCCTACCCCTGGCCCATGGGTGAGGGGGGGTTGGACCGAGACAGCCTTGATGCTGTGCCAGCGCTGCTTAGCAGCAGCCAAAACACTGGTGTGTTACCAACACCTTGCTAGTTACTGATACACAGCACAGCACTGTGNCCCCCCCGCGATGCAATGAGAAATCTCCTTTAAAAGGATGAGAAGCCAGGTCATGTTTCTGTGACCTTTTCTTCTGTTAATGTTGAGTCAAAACATGTATCTGATGTGAAAATGAAAACAGCTTGTCCAGATTTACAACAACATACAAAGGTTTGGGAGTGGGTAAGTGTGAGTCAGAAAGAAAGGTTCACATGAACTTAGGGGATTTTTTCTTTTCCATTGCATGTGATAGAAAGGTGCTAGATGACAAGGTATTTTTGAACGACTCGTAAACTCTGCACCTTCTGTCAAAGCTTTCACCAGAAGATAGGAGATACTCTTAGCAAAGAGGAGCTAGACTTAAATGGACACTGGGTCAAATTTGCAAGGTTCTTGCTTTGGCTTCATGTCCAGGGAGTCATCTGAGGCACTCCTGCTAAGCTAGGCACTTCCATCAGGTTTAGCTCCTTTTCTACTGTGGAGTTGGCAGCGGAGGTAATGCATGGAAATATGGCACAGTACTGAAAGATAGAATCAGAGTTGTTTAGATTGGAAAAGACCTTTAAGGTCATCAAGTCCAAGCATTAACTTAGCACTGTCACTTCCAACCACTAAACCATGTCCCTAAACACCACAGCTACATTCTTCTAAATACCTCCAGGGACAGTGACTCAACCAGTTTTCTGAGCAGCCTGTTACAATGCTTAATAACCCTTTTGGTGAAGAAATTATTTCTAATATCCAATCTAAACCTTCGCTGGCACAGCTTGAGGATGTTTCCTCTTGTCCTATTGCTTGTTACTTGGGAGAAAAGACCAACACCCACCTCTCTACAACTTCCTTTCAGGTAGTTGTAGAGAGCGATAAGGTCTCCCCTGAGCCTTCTTTTCTCCAGGCTAAATAACCCCAGTTCCCTCAGCCACTCCTCATAAGACCTGTGCTCCAGCCCCTTCACCAGTTTTGTTGCCCTTCTCTGGACACGCTCCAGCAGTTCAATGTCCTTCTTGTAGTGAGAGGCCCAAAACCGGACACAGTCCTCAAGATGTGGCCTCACCAGTGACAAGTACAGGAGGACGATCACTTCCCTAGTCCTGCTGGTCACACTGTTCCTGATACAAGCCAGGATGCTGTTGGGAATCAACACTCCCACCCAACTTGGTGTTGTCTGCAAACTTACTGAGGGTGCACTTGATCCCCTTGTCCACATCATTGACAAAGATATTAAAGAGAACTGGCCCCAGTACTGAGCCCTGGGGAACATCACTTGTAACCGGTTGCCAACTGCATTCACCACAACTCTTTGGCCCCAGCCATCCAGCCAGTTTTTTACCCAGTGGAGTGTATGCCCATCCAAGCCATAAACAGCCAGTTTCTCCAGGAGAATGCTGTGGGAAATGGTGTCTAGGTAGACTTTACTAAAGTCTAGGTAGACAACATCCACAGCCTTTCCCTCAGCCACTAAGCAGGTCACCTTGTCATAGAAGGAGGTCAGGTTAGTCAACCAGGACCTGCCTCCCATAAACCAATACTGACTGGGCCTGATAACCTGGTTGTTCTGTTCATGCCATGTGATGGCACTCAAGATGATTTGCTCCATAACCTTCTCTGGCACTGCGGTCAGACTGACAGGCCTGTAGTTCTCCAGATCCTCCTTCCAGCCCTTCTTGTAGATGGGTAACACATTTGCTAACTTCCAGTCAACTGGGACCTCCCCAGGTATCCAGGACTGCTGATACATGATGGAAAGCGGCGTGGTGAGCACTTCTGCCAGCTCCCTCAGTACCCTTGGGTAGATCCCATCTAGCCCCATAAACTTGTGTGCATCAAAGTGGTGTAGGTGGTCACTAACCATTTCCCCTTGGGTTATGGGCGCTTCATTCTGCTCTCCTCCCTGTCTTCCAGCTCAGGGGGCTGCGTACTTGGAAAGCAACCGGTCTTATTATTAAAAGATGGAGACAAAGGCAACGTTAAGTACCTCAGCCTTTTCCTCAGTCTTGGTCACTATGTTTCCCCCCGCACCCAATAAAGTATGGAGATTCTCCTTAACCCTCCTTTTGTTGCTAATGTATTTACAGAAACATTTTTTGTTGTCTTTTTACAGCAGTCACCAGATTAAGTTCTAGCTGGGCTTTGGCTCTTCTAATTTTCTCCCTCGGAGAAACAACATCTTTGTAGTTCTCCTGAGTTGCCTGCCCCTTTTTCCAAAGATCATAAACTCTCCTTTTTTTCCTGACTTTCAGCCAAAGCTCTCTGTTCTTGGCTCTTCTAATTTTCTCCCTGGGAGAAACATCATCTTTGTAGTTCTCCTGAGTTGCCTGCCCCTTTTTCCAAAGATCATAAACTCTCCTTTTTTTCCTGACTTTCAGCCAAAGCTCTCTGTTCTTCCAGGCCAGTCTTCTTCCCTGCCAGCTCATCTTTTGGCACATGGGGACAGCCTGCTCCTGCGCCTTTACGATTTCCTTCTTGAAGAATGTCCATCATTGTTACATTATGGGCAGCTGTGAGCAGCACACTAAATCACCAAACCGAATGGAAGAATTAGCTATTGCCCATTCATTTGTGGGCGTGATAAAGTCCTTTCAAAAATCTGGTCATTTTGATGCTGTCCAGATGAATGCTGCAGCAGCGCTCTGCCCAGCAGTGCATGTACAGGTGTGTACTTACATAAAACGGCTGTTGCCAGATAAAGGTTTGTGAGGGTGTCATCTGCAGTCAAAGCTGAATTTTCATTCAGTTGCTCTTCGAGAGCTGTCTTGAGCTTCTCTTGGATGTGGTGGCTCTGAGGTGATCTTTTTTATTATTTTGTTATATTCACTTTATATTTTCCATACTATACTAATGTACTCATAAAGCCTCTTCAGGGCATCTGTTCTTGCTTCTGTATCTGTACCTTCATGGCCTTTGCTGTGTCTGCTACAATAGTCTTTTTTGACATGGTTTTCCAGCCCAGGTCTGGGTGACATGGTATTGTTGAAATCACCTTTCTTAATAATCTCATGACTTGTAAAACCCAGAATATACTCTCTGATGCTCTGTGTATTAAACTCTTTCAGAAAATATTGCCCTATATCTTCAAGAGCCTATTTGACTCAGCTTATTGCTACATCCCATTTTTGCTTCCTTTTGTTAAGATTTTTTTTCCTCATCAATGACTAAAGCTCTGTCCTGGTTTTGTCTGGGATAGAGTTAATTTTCTTCCTAGCAGCTGGTACAGTGCTGTGTTTTGGATTTCGGATGAGAACGATGTTGATAACTCACTGATGTTTTAGTTGTTGCCAAGCAGTCAAGGACTTTTCAGCTTCTCATACTGCCCTGACAACGAGAAGGTGGAGGTGTCCAAGAAAGCTGGGAGGGGACACAGCCAGGACAGCTGACCCAACCTTATCCCAAAGGGATATTCTGTACCATATGACAGCATGCTAAGTGGGGGGGTTGGCCAGGAGGCACATGGCACAGAAACTAGCTGAGCATCAGCTTCAGGTGGTGAGAAATTGTGCTGTGTATCACTCATTTTGTATATTCTTTTACCATTACTATTACTATGTTCTTTTTCTGTCCTATTAAACTGTTTTTATCTCAACCCATGATTTTTACCTTTTTGATTCTTTTCCTCATCCCACTGGGGGAATGAGTGAACGGCTGTGGTGTTGTTTTAGCTGCCTGTCAGGTTAAACCACGGCAAGCCATTATTGCCATCAATTTTTTCATCTCTATTGCTTTTCACGTTTGCATTGTACCTATTAAGATATCACCATGGCTTCACTGTACAGGCCTTGAAATCTGCAAGTTACAAATAATTAATGTATTAAAAATTGTTTCAAGTGCCCTCCAAGCTCCAGTCTAGCAAAGGACTGCCATGTGAGAATAGCTGTGAGTGCACAGATCACCCCACCAGATTTAATGGCCCAGAGTTTTTGGCTATTGCGAGCAGTGGTGCCACTACTGTCCAGAAAAATACAAGCCCCACCAGAGCTGGATGCATGGTGTGCATCAGCATGTTCTCTGCAGGGTGTGGTTCGTGGGGTTGTGCTCTTTCCTACATCATTTGTCTAACTTCTGTATGTTTAAGCACTTAAAAGTCACTTGTCTGCTTGTTCTGGGAGCAGTTTTGAGAAATAGGAAAACTCTTGTCCTAATCAGCTTTGGTTAAATATCTGTGTCTGTCTTTGAAATCACAGCACTGCAATGTTAGTGCATGGCAGCTGCATGTGGAACAGGCCACAAAATATAGCAGCCTTTAAAGGAAGACAAGAAGATACGGATTGAGAGTGCAAAAGGTAATAGTAGTGTAGATATAATGATGGTGAACTTAAAGGATGATGCTTTACTAAATGAGGTCATCATCAAACACACCCTCCCCTCTACGCCCAGGAGCAAATGTGTGGCTGAATTCTGATGAAATATTTGTCAGTCAGTGGGTGTTTCTTATGTTTACTCCTACAAGTATGGAGGCTAAATCACTTGTGTCAGGATGATATGAGTAAACTGAAGGTCACTTTCAGCGTACTTCAGTATGCCTCGGAGGCACTACTGATAAGGAAAAAGACAAAAGGACAAAAACCAAAATTAACTTTTAATTTCCCACCAAAACTATGGCTGTCAGAAATAGAGAGATGAGTAAAATCTCTTGTAACATACAGCACAGGACTGTGTATTTAAATTCTTATCTGATTCAGCCCATCACAGAGACAGAGCATGTAACACCGTGTGTATGTGTGTCAGTTTAAGCATGAATATTTATGGTTCCTAACACATAACTCAGAAAAATTCTAGTGACACACTTTCCAATCTAGTTTCAGTTTAAAATCTTTCTGCCCTAAATTAGATGAATACATAAACAAATCAGATATATTAATTTTCTGTTGAGAATGCTTTGGTGATTGCTTACAAAGAAAAGTTATTTACATGCTGATATAAGGCATTACTTAGCATAATGAGCGGTAGTTTTCTCATCTTCAATGGTATTAGGCATCCTTACATGTTACACCTGACTCAGTTACATAGTTGTGCTGCTCTGTATGATCCTCAGGTGTGTATCTGAAAGCCTTGTTTTTCATCTGAGTTTTATGGAGCAGGCTGAGTGCCCAGCAGCCAGCTTGTGGGTACCAGGCAGGCAGCCCCTGCCAGCCTCCAGCACCCAGCACCTCCAACTGGGGAGGCTAAAGCCCACTACACCCCCAGAGTCCCTCCTCATGGCTGGGGGAAGGTCAGATGGCAAGTGCTTTTGACCACCCATAGGGTGTCGATGGGCAACACACCTACTCTCAACTATCCTTAGTGCGATGGATGTAATGGTACTGGGAGGTTTTGTGTGGGTTTTGAGAAATGACTAATACATCTCCTGAGCACAACTGGTGTTTGTGTGATGTGCTTGCATGGGATTGCTTCCCCCTCCTCCTGTTAAAAATGTATTCAATATATATAAGTAAGAATGAAGAATCACATATTGTAATAGTTGTTATTAACCACTAATGACATTGATCTGAGGCTTTAAAAAGAAGTTCGTTTCTAAAAAGAGCTTTCAAAGTCTGAAGTATAAAAGCTTATATTTTTCTGGCCTGAGCTGTGTAAAGCCCCTTCATTTATCTTGAGGTTTACCAAAGAACATGTTTGTGTTCAGAGTCCATCTCTCTGGGAAATGAAGACTTGTGTTCACCCACCGAATAAATAAAGTGGACAGAAAATTAATTCAAGTCTCCCTTAACAATATTTTGATCTGGTCCTGAAACCACTTTGCTTTTAGAGCCTCTGGCTTTTTGGTTTCTAGGTTTTCTGTGGAGAATCGTGGCAAGGATATGAAATGCAGTGATGGTCTCTGTAATGTAGATGAGGAGTAGCACGAGACTTACTGAATTGAGACAGTCAGCTTGGTTAACATTTATCTGAATTCAAACTAGTGACAGGCTGTGAGCCCTACAGTCACTCTCAGTTTTATGATCCTAAATTATGAGCTGTTCAAAAATACATTGTATTTTCTGCTTAAATAGTTTTATGTCTGTTTATATCTTAATTGAAATGGTATGTAGGCATCTGCAAGTACCTTTCATATGAAGGCCATTATCAAATATCGGTATTGCAAAGGTGTCTTAAAAATGCATTTTTATTACATTATGAGGTAAGTGTTTTTTGAGAATCTCTCCATTAAATAATTAAGCTTCTAAGGCTTTTGCCTGTAACGTGTACAGGTTCTGTTTCGTCAGCAACAAATGACATAACTGCCTGCCAATTACAAGAAGATCTTGAATTGAGCTACAGAGGGGTCAGCATGCATCTGAGAGCAGCCTGAGCTTCCTTGCGTTTCAAAATGGCATGACCTGGTCTTCCGAAAGCTCCCAGTGTGCTCCCTGAGCAAAGCGCCTGGGGGGCACCTCAGCCTTCGCCTTTACAAAGCACACATGAGCGGGAGTACTTTGTACTTTGTCCTGAGATCACAGCTCTGATGTACCAGACAGAAGGCAGGTGCTCATATAAACCAAACTGTTGAATTTACTCATGTCTTCTTAAAGGACCACAGAGGGATTTAGGTTGGAAGGGATGTCGAGAGGTCTCTAGCCTAACCTCCAGCTCAAAGTAGGGTCACCTGTGAGATCAAACCAGGTTTCTCAAGTCTTTGTCCAAGCAACAGAGCCTTCACAACCTCTCTGGAGGACCTCCTCCACAGCCTGCATGTCTTCATGGGGAAAATACTGCTCCTTAAATCCAGCCTGAACCTCTCTTCTTTCAACTTTCAGCCTTTGTGTCTCATTCTGCCATACACTGATGCCAGAGTGTGGCTCCATCTACTCGATCACTGCCTTGTTGGTACAGACGGGTGACTGTTAGGTGCCCCCACAACCACCTCTTCATCAAGCTGAGCAAGCCCCAGCCCCTCAGCATCCCCTCAGGGCACCATCCCAACTAGCAGAGTCCCCTCAGTTATGCATCAGCTCTTTTGTCTTTCCTGCCTTCGTGTGTGTTTGGTGAGGGTCGCTCACAGCTATGTGCAGAGATGTTGGGAGGAGAGGAGGTGGGAAGGGTAGCATGGAAAGGACTTCTGAAATGGGATAACACCTGTGCTAGCTGAGACGGCTTCTGCAGGCCAGTGGTGCAGAGAACTGGGTGTCCTAGCTTGGGAGCAGAAAGTAGCATGGGCTGGCTCTGAAGCTTTAAGTTAGAAATCATTGTTCAAAGTAAACAAGAACTGTGTGCACCCAGCATAGGAATGCAAGTGCGGGATGTTAAACACCCTCTGCATCGTTGTGCTTGAGCAGCACAGGAAGGTGCTTTCAGCATGTGTCTGATGAAAGGGCCATGGGAAAGGTGGAGTGAGTTTCAGCACCACTTATTCACGTCTTGAACTCTCCTAGACCACTCTTGAGGTAGGACAGTAATCACCCTGCACAATCACTTCAGTTCCAGAATATATATAAAAACTTTCTTAGTGAGTAATCATTCGCAGACACAGTTAATAAAAAAATCTGAAAAAATCTAAAGTCTTGGCTTCAGCAGAAGAGTACTTAGGTTCTGTAATAGTTGCAAAAATTAGAGGTTTGTATCTCATTTCACTTTGATATTTTGTTGTTGTGGTTCACACAAGAAAAGGCTTTTCTTCCTCCCTCTCCATTCTCTTTGTTTACGTACTGAGTACTGGATATGCTGTGACCCTCTCGCCTAAGCCACTGTAATGTCATTAACTGCTGGCACACTGCAGAACACAAGAGAAAATCTTGGTCTGAGATTTCCAGGGCGCATTAAAAAAAACCCAAGAGGTGAGGGAAGTGAGTTAGTTCACTTGAAGGAATAAAAACTTCCTGTGGAAGTTTCTTAAAAGGGTTTTGGGGAAATCTGCTTGGTATTCAGGTTCTGAAAACACTGGAAAACAACCCACACGAAAATTAATTGAACTTTAGTCTTTTCTGGCCCTGAAACCTAGAGGAGTCTCTTTCACACTTTCATCTTTCAGCCATGGGCAGATGAGACCGGACAGCCAATTAGCAGTGATGCATATCTGCTGACCAGACACCACGGGACAGAGCCACGGCTAGGTTAAAATGGCAGAATTCCACTGCCTGCCCTGAGTTTTGCCCTGTGCCAGACAGGGATCCTGCCTACTTCGTGCATACAATGGACGTGTGGGTATAATTACACATAGGTCTCCTTTAGAAAAATTAGAGAACCACAGAAACAGAAACCTTATTGTTTGAAGGCAACAATTCTATAAGAACTGGGAGAGTCTCTGCCAGAGTTGTAATGAAATGAAGTTGGGGACCATGGCATAGCTGAACGCTGTTTCTTTCACCTTGCGTGTGAGGCGTTCCGGCTGAGCCTTCTCTTCCTTGTACATTCTGCGAGGTGTCTGTCTTAAAAGAGCAGCTTATAAATTTGGAAAGAAAGTGATTTCGCAAAGTAACTCTCACTGGATATTTCAATTGTTCTTTTTTTTTTTTTTTCTTTTAACTCTCTACACACACAGATAAGGATTAGAAAGCAATTTATCCAATTTTTGCCACAATGTAGCTTCATCGTAGTTTCAATGCAAGGATGAGACAACTTTAGCTATAAATTTACTCTAAAATTTCTCCGGAAATCAGTATTTTTAAACAAAACTATGGAATTAGAGAAATAATAAAATTGATTAGCAGATGTTTAAAAACTGCTGCTCTCCAAAATTCCTCTGATGATCAGTAAGTCAAAATAACAATGGGAATTGCTTGAGTGGAAGACTAACTACCATCATTCATTTAATTTACATTTTCATGCTTAATTATTGTTCTTTTTTTTTGTTCAAGGAAACTACTTCTCAGGGTGCACCTGTATAATGAATTTCCATGGGAATAAGCTTATGTGAATTTTTTCCTTGCTATGTTAAAAAAAATGTCCTGAACACTAGGAGTGAAGTGGAATGTTAACCAGGAATTAGGAGTTTAGGGGTCAGACCTCTCCTTTTTCTTGGTATTAAAAAATATGGGGAGATTCAGTGGGTTCAGCTAGTACATAAAAGCTCCTGTGTTGGCTACACAGCAACAGTCCCAGCTGGGTAGTTTATTATTAGTGTCACACAGTGACCTGTGTGTGTGTGAGCGAGCAAGCGAACCTTGTACGTACAGCCAGCTCATATCTATCACGGTCCCGCTTAGGACTATAATTGGGGTCCACAGCAGCATATGGGCCTTCTGATAGTCTTCAGCACTAGGCTGAATATTGCCTACATCAGTAAAACACCTGCCAACCACATCATACCTAAAATCCCATACCCGACTGGTCCGCAAGTAAGTTTGTGAAGTCCTAAGAGAAATCAGGTGAATATATTTGAAATATGCAAGTGGTGATGACCTTTCTGGCTAACACCAAGTACAGGTCTGACTGACCTTGGCAGCGTGAGAGGGTCATTTTTTGACGTGACTGAACTGTTCTTGAACAATTTATCCAGTGTGCTGGGTACAAACAGTCTTTTCTTCAATATCAGGCATGCATGTCTTATCTTTCTACCTATTCTTTTTTTTCAAGAATCTTAGCTATTGTGAAGCAGGCAAGGAAAAACATGTTCTCTATTTATATTGTTTGTTCTCCTCAGCCTTGACTATTCCATCTTGGACAATAACATTTCATGAATGCCTGTTTTTACTCATTTTTTGCTTGGATGATTTTAAAGGAGTCTCTTTTTCTTCTCCAGCACTTCAGAACGGGGTCTCCGGGCCTGATTCTGTGATGCTGACGTTGATGGGTCATTTCCAATTGACTGAACTGCATTTAAATAATATCTAATATTGTCTTGTGAATGTAAGGAAAATAAATAAATAAATAAATAAATAAGCTTGCCAGTGTTTTGAAACAGCAGTTCTTGAAAGACGACAGGAGCAAGTGAGAATGGCTGCTAGGACAACTCCCTTTTTCTGCTTTGTCTTCCACAGAAAATTCTACATCAATACACAGAAAAGAACAGGTTTTGAGGTAGCCAGAATGAAGAATTCAGTCATTTCTGCTTTCTCTTTTTGTGTGGGTCTGTAATTTCCATGGTGGGTTGTTTGGTTTGGGGGGTTGTTTGTTTGGGTTTTTTTTTCCAGTAGAAGAGGCAAAAGATCGTGTCAGGTTTTGGCTCAAGATGAAGATCAGTGTTTTCTTCTCAGTGGATTATCAATGATAGTCGCTAAAACAGAGTTACCCGCCTGAATTAGTTGAGTCCCAGTGCAGACAGTGACAAATGCACGTGTGTTTACGTGCAAGGTTTTCTTTTTCTAAAGGAAATGTAGTGAAGCCACTGCACATGAAAAATATCTCTGGGGAAGAAAAAAAAATGGTTATGAATTTTAAGGCAGAGAGTGAACTCTTACATGGTCCAAGTCACTCTCCATTGCCCTGGCTATTCTGTTGTTTAGTTTGTTTGGGGCTTTTTTCCGTCCATTTTACTATTTCACAGATAGTTTGGGGTAAATAGGAGGCTTTTTCTTTTTTTTTTTTTTTTTTTAGGAGCAATCAAATTACATTTCAAGAGCTTTTAGATCTGTATTGCTCCTTTTTTTCTTGACTTTTTTTTTTTTTGTCCTTGTTATTATTTTCAAGTTTTACATCTGTTCTCTATGATAAAGGAATAGAAGATGCAGGTATTGTAGACAATATTTTAACCATGTAATTTTAGGCGACAATCTAATGATGTGTAATGCTAATTTTAATAACAATTTTGGTGGAAGATATCTAATTCTACTGTAGAGCATGAATCTCAGAAGAAATATACCTGTACAGTCCTATTAGGATGTCCTTGTTTAAAAATCTGGAAAGTAAAGCATAATGCAAATGAAATCAGTTATGTTATGAATAATGTAGGCTATCCATTATTCTTTATAAAAAGTTGCACGTGCTTCTCAAACCTATCTAGATCCTGTTATGTGACCCTCATAGCAATGAGAACCATGGAAGACCAAATGTTATGTGGCAGAAGGAGAGACCAGAAAGGATCATGTTTGACTGGAGTGTTAAGCCAAAAATGCATCTAAACTGCACCAAAGTGCCTCCGTGCCTTCACAATGATAAACACCTTCATGAAATGAAATCTATCTCCTCTTTCTGCCGGCGGAGGGGCACAGGGCTTTCGCCTGTCTCTGTTTTGCTTTCCATGGCTTGGTGCGCTCCTGGGGGGGGTTTGCAACTGCATGTTCCCAAAGAGCAGTGAACCTGTGGTTCTGAGAACAGGGTTTGGCTCACGGGGTTACCACAAGCCTATGTCTCTTTATTATTTCAAAATAAAACAGTCTCTTTGGCTGAGATCCTGCAAAGATTTATGCACATACTTAATTCTGTACTCTGGGACTAATCTCACTGGTTTCTGTGGGACCACAAGCAACATGTAAATGTTAAGTCATAGCAGCACTTGTTTCTGAAAATCAGTGTAAACAGAAAAGAGCTTTAAATGCATAGCTGGTTAGGCACCCTTCTTATTTAAGGGGGGAGAAGAAATGTTTTCTCTTGATAATACAGAGCTTGAAAATCCTTCTGCAATCAGACATTATTTCAAAACTGGTATTGGGAGCTGGTTTTAAATAAAGTTCACTGCAAAATAAAGTTGATCATCAAGTTTTTTAGGTCCTAGCTCCTCAGTGACTAGTGGTAGCAAACTCAAGAAGAAAATTAGTTCTTTGAGGATTATTGACTTGCTTTCTCACTCAGCCTGGTCTAATTCTACTACCTCCTTCTGTCCTGTCTTACAAGATCAGATCTTCAAGATCTTGACAGAAAGCAATCTTTTCCGTTATCAATGATCCAAGAGGGTGATGTGGGATTAGAGAAAGTATGGCGTGGCCAGCCCTTCTTTCTGCAGTATATACTTCCCTGACTAGGATATTTTCTCATGAGGTCCTCTACAACTTGGGATGCTTTCTGAACACCTCACCCACTCAGATAAATTAATATTTTTTTGGTTAATACATTAATTTCTTCAAAGAGTAATTTCTTCCCTCCCTTAACTAAGTTTCTGTAGCCTACAAAGAGTTAGAGACTGGGGTTTAGCAAAAGCAGACACATCAGGCTTCAGGTTAGCTGCCGACCTCACTGAGAGCCTCCTCGGAGGGGGAAGAGAAGGATCTCAGCAGTGCAAATGCAAACTGATCCAACTTGCATGTGACTGCGAGGTTACACAGGGGAATTGGAGAGATTTACCTGAGTATACTTGGGTTGTGCTTCAGCGTGGACATAAATGCTATTGTTTTCTACTTATTTGGGGGGAGCAGGAGAAGAGCGATTTTTCACAATGCAAGTGGGCAGGTAGTAAAATGGAGATGAAGAGAACTAAAAAGCAAATGCCTTGTGTTCCTTTTTGACTGCAACCCTGCTTTTCTCAGGATCACTTCACAGTTTGCCTCTAAACCCTCCTATTCAGAGGGACTGGTAGAGGTGAAGATAGAGGAAGGAAGGTTACTAGTAGAGAAGAGTGTGCTAACCTCAGTCTTGTGTACCGAAAGGCTTCTGCTGTTGTGGTATAATCCTCTGCTAGAATGAGCCAAACTCTCTGTTACTTAATTGGGCAGAGCTCACATTGAGTTGTACTTGATTAACAACTCTGGAATCTGTCTCTACGCACTTGTGATGAGCTGTGCTTCAGCATTTCAGCTCAGCCCGCCAACACTGATGTCCCCAGCTGCTGGGTCCCAGAATTTCCCAGCTACTGTTGAACACTATTTGGGGAGGGAAATTTCTCTCTGAGCAGCTGCAAAATTTTGTACTAGGCATACTGAATGGCAAAGTCATAGGCTGGCAGGCGGGAATGAGGGTTAGGCAAACGGCAAAGCACAAACCTCTCTACTTTCCAGCCCATCTGCAGTCGCATTGCCAAGAAAGTTTTGGGTTTGGCTTCTTTTTTTTTTTTCATTTTTTTTCTTTTTTTTTTTTTTTTTTTTTTTTTTAATATAATTGGATTGCTTTTGTGATTGCCTTTGGGGATTTGGCAGTGCAAAGGCCATTGGTATTTGGCATTGGTTAAGACCCTCTATGGGTCTATCTTGATGGTACCAGAAGGTTTCATTTTCTTTGAGTTGGTTTTTTTCGTTTGTTTGTCTTTAATAGAGCCAGCAGACCTGACTGCAAACAGGTTTTAGCTTCTCAGGAAGTTAGAGTTGGAGGCTGCTGATGCTACAGGTTTTGTGGACGTTCAAAAAACGCATAGATGCGGCGCTCCAGAACATGGTCTAGCAGGCATGGTGGTGTTAGGTTGACCGTTGGACTTGATGATCTCAGAAGTCCTTTCCAACCTTAGTGATTCTATGATTCTATGATTCCTTTAAGTTACAGCAGGATTAGAAAAGCACTAGTCTGAACATGCACTTACAGAGGCTGCCTAAAATTGTGTTCTTCAGACGGATTGTGAGGTTTCACCTTACACTTACGGTACATGGCTTTCTAATTGATGAATGCAGTTTGAAAATCTGCATGTCAGACATGTACAGCTGTACTGTTGCTATGCTGTTGCTGTACACAGGAGTGACTTTATGCAGAAAACAGTCTGGTTGGCACTGTCTTTTAAAAACCAATACTCTCCTGTACTTGTCTAAAGAGCAGTGGCCATATTTTTTTACACATAAACTCAAAGAACACTGTACATCCCCTCAAAAAAAGAAAAAGTCAAACTTTATAGACTGGAAAAATTAGATAGTGCACAGGGCTGTTATTAAAACACCTTAGAAGTCCTAGTCAGACTCTGAACTAACAACAAACAAACAAATAAAAGGCCTGCAGGCTGCCTGGCGTTTAACTCAAGAGGGGCAATTAATGATTTGGGTGTGAAGCTATACTGTGATTTTTATGAAAGATTATGAAAAGTGTGTTAAACTTATGGAATCCATAACATTTGGCACAGGATTTATTGGTTTTATTTACTTTTTTATTTACTTTTTTATTTACTTTCTCAGTATCTTCACTTCTTTTCTGTATAAATATGAAAACATTAAGCAAGAAGAGGTAAACACATACATTATTTGGTTTCTATTACAGAATTATTAATGATGTGGCAGATGTAGTGCTTGCATATTATGCTTGATCTTTAAAACCTTGCTGCATATCTCCTTATTGGTAACTCCTTTTAAGTTGAGCAATAACATGGCTTGAATGAAGACTTCAGGGTTTAGAAAATGAGGAATGCACAGGCTTGGGATTCAGAGGAGCTGATGCTCTGTCAGCTCTTCCGTGCTGATGGTGATGTGCTCCTGCCATGTTCACTATCTGTGCTTGAGAATTGCTTTTTGAGAAGCAACAGCCTCACACTAACTGAAATTGCTCTGGGATAAATATCTTTAACCTTCTTTGGGGAAGGAACTTGGATCTCACCATCCTCTCTATGGACCACAATGTATTTTCATTCCTTTTGTTTAAAGACCTTAATTCCCATTGTTTGTTTGTTCAGATTCTTTCCAGTCCAGAAAGGTGTAATCACAGGGCACGATGACGGTGTGTGAGTTGTTTGTATGAAAAGCTGGACACTAATTTTTGGGATAGAAGTAGATATAAACAAATGGATTTCTATGGGACACATACCTACCTGATTCACTAGGTAGAGGGGTGAAAACCACTGGGGAAATAATTCTGTTTTGGTTTGTTATGAAAAAATAGCTGATATTTTGGCCCAATTCTCTGCATTTCTGGAGTTGTATACCATCTGAAGAGTGATTTATTAGAAAAGCAAGGAATACTTCTCCTTTGTTTGAAATCAGTCTCCCCAAATATGCAGCTGTTGTACACATAGAGCCAAGAAGAACAGATGTGGGAAGAAGAAACCGGAGAACATAAGAACATATCATAAAATAGATTATCCCATACCCAGAATCATATATTTCTCACATGTATGCCTGACATGTAGCTTACACCAATTTAGATCATAGCTCCTGATATTCTGGGTGGATAGAAGCGAGTCTGGGTACACTGAGGGATGGTCTGACCTCATCTGTGGTATCTTTATTTTTGTATACACACTGCTCCGAAGCCGGTCCCATCTATGAGGCCCTGCAGTGCTAAATCAGGTGAAGCAGGATCACCTTAGCACAGAAGCTGCTACTGCACCTCGAACACTGTGTGGCTCTGCTCTGTTTGTTCTAAAACTTACAGCATCACTTTTGCTGGGATAGTACAAAAAGAAAGGGAGGGACAAGTAAATTACAGTGGTGCAATCTCTGGTACTCTGTAGCTTTTATGGGGCTGCTATGCCTGGCTGCAAAGGGATTCTTTACTCTGCTGCCTTTCATTTTACAGCATCCACTTTGTGTTCCACTTTACTGCCGAGTTTTCAGGAGTGTTATTTTGCTATCGATGTTCATGAATTGTGGTTTTAATCGATGAAGACCTTATGTGGGAGAAAAGAGCTTCTGATGTGTCTACATGTCATTGTCAGCACTTTTTCTCGATGCCTTTCTATAGTAAATCTACTCTTACACTTCTGACAGTGCAGTTGTAGCAACTGAGATGATTGATTAGATGTAGATTCACACCAGTCTTTCGAAAAGCAAATACATTTACATTTCCCAGGGAATGACTTAAATTTTTTTAACTTTTAACAGTAGCTGAAATTACTCTAAGCTCTAATGATATTAATGCTATTTTATATATTGGGGTCTATGATACACAGGACATCCCTAGTAGCTAATGGTAGCTTTGAGGGTTCAAGATCTGTCTCTATGTAATTAGTCCCTCTCTTTATGTTTTTAGAGGGGTGGAATGGTGTTAAAATATTTAATTAAGGGTATATTTGTGAATCTTCCCAAGGCTAATTCATGCATAAAACTTAGAATTGACGTACTGCTCAGCTAGTAACTTTTCAACAGGGCCTTTCCTTTCAGCAGAGACGTCTCTGTTTTGAAGCAAGAATTGCCCCTTCCAAATATTTGGCCAAATCAAATACTGGTGCAGATCAGCGTAGCTTCATTGCCTGTAACAGACTAATGCCCCTTCCAATTGTCCAAGACTTTGACTGTTTGCATAAAGGCAAGCTTGTCACAAATTAATAGGAAAGTTATACTTGATTTTATGTGATTTTTTTTCTTTTAGATGAATTTAAACCATTTGGCAATATCTTAAACTGTGTATGGCACTGTTTTTATTGTTTGTTGGATAGGGTTTGTTTAATACTAAATTCTGCTCAGTCTTTTTGAGTTCTGCATTGAGAGACCTATTACACTGGTATACTGGAAGAGAGTTAGACACAGGAATGTATGTTACTTCTAAAAATGAAAATAAAAAAAATGGTTTTACCTGATTTACTCTGTTGGAACACATGGTTTTGCTTAAGAAAAAAAAAAACAAACAAACAACAAAACAACAAAAACACAACAACAGAAACATGCAAACATAACTCCCCAAAGCACAGTACATGGAAAATATAACGACTCAGTAGGAGGCATAATACAGATTTGCTTCATGTAGTAATCCCTTTGATTTTTTTTCTTTCATGTGTGGTACTATCATTTATAACTCTAGTATTTGTTTGCATGTGTCTAACTATAGTGTTTACTCCCAGGAATTGTTTTGTGATGGCTGATTGCCCCAAATCAAGAATGGCTAGATAACCTTGCCTTCAGCTAAAATAGCTTGATGTTTTTTCAGCAGACAAAATACAATTATTGATAGAATGCAAAAATCAACTATTTTTTCTTTACCCAGTAACCTGCAGAGGAAAAAAAAAAAAAAAGAAATCTGGTTTTCTATAGTAATTTGTAGCACAATATTCACAGTCTTGCTGAGAAATCTGATTCTTTGGTTCAAACACAAACTAAAAATGCATTTACTTCTGCTTGATTTTTCCCTAGAAAATAGCATTAACTTGGAGGCTATAAACCTAATATAAAGCGTGGTTTCCATTCTACTCACCGAAATCTTCACTCAGAATAAAAATTTGGACAGGCTTAAGCAAACACGGTAGTAAATGACAAGTGACACCTGCCAGAAATGTGACTACTGTCATCATTTTGACGTCCGTTCCATAATCATTCCCTGTGACATCCTATACGTATGCCAAAGATTGTTCTAAGCCAAATCCCTGTATAAAAACACATACAGAGTCACCGGAGGCCATAAAACCCAAGTAGAGATTTAGTTGTTGCTCCCTTCTCCAAGTTCATCAGGTATAATTGCTTTCATTGCAGATTTGTTAAATTATTGTATCAGCCCAGTTACTCCTATATTCTATAGTTGCTATTTCATATAAAAAAGATAGTGCTGATACATTGCAAAATGCATCTTTCTGTTTGCCTGGGGTTTTGTGCTGTTTTGGTACCTCACAAGTGTAGGAAGAAAGTAGTGCCGTAAGGAGTAAAAGTCTGATTTCCTACAGGTTTGTGCTTAGTAGGTGGATTTTCTTGTGTCGAATAAATTAACATGGCAAGTTTTCCTCAGCAGAAGCACTATGTTTCTTCTGCCCTACCATCTATACAGGTATAAAACTCCATCAGACACCGTTTTTTTTATAATCACTACGATTCTGTCAAGACCTCATTGAAATTGCCCTGAAAAACTGGAAGATATTTTACAAGATAGACAAATGGGTAGAAAAACTTGTACAGGCAGTTGTATAAACTGGCTTCCTTGGAAGGTGGACTGATAATAAAAACTGACTTGCTAAATTCAAGCTGCTTCAACTGCATGCTGGACTAGATAACCTGTGTCTCTGTTTGTCATGGGGGGGAGAACTGAGAGCAGCCCTATTTATTGCCAGATTTGATTTGCTGCAACTCAGAAGTGTTATTCTACTTTTAGGACATCTCTGAATGGATTTTATTCTGCAATAGTATCAGCTGAGCAATGATAGATTTGGCTGTGCTTTTTTTTTCTTCCCTATTGTGACGAGTCTTGGAAATTTCAAAAAATGTTTCTTTGATAGCATTAGCTGAAAGGTTGGGGGAGCAAAAAACACACAGACAACAAAACAACAGTGTATTCTCTCTCAATCCTTCTCTTCTACCCACTGGTTAAATTCAGGGAGTTTGAATTGTTGTGTTTCAATTGCAACTATATATTTTTTTTTCAAATTGTAAAAACTTTTGCTGTAGTCAATGTCACTCTAGAAATGGGAAATGTAGTATTTTGGTTTGAAACCTTGCAATATAAATACTGCTGGAATTTTACACCTTTAAAAATATTCTGCAGCTCAAAAATGTGATCGAAATGCTGTCTTCCTGGGTGGAAGTCTTGTTCCTTTGGACCTGTATTTTCTAATGACTGATGGGGAAGTGTGGTTCTATTATAAGTAAATGGAAATGCTGAGCTGTTCCAGTATTCAGGCTTTGTCAATCCTTCCCTGAGGAAGTCTAAAAAGAAGTGTGCATTCTGGATGGTTTTCCCTTCCCCTCCTTTTCTCCCTTTGTTTTCATTTCTCTTCCTGAAAGGGAGTATCTGAGACTCCTAGGAACTGGGGATGTGTGAATAAATGAGACTGACAGCACTATCTTTTGTACCAACAGTGACTATCTACGTGTAACCTAAACTTTCAGAACAGCTATGATCAGCTAAGCTAAACAGAATGCCCAGAGCAGCTATAGGTTGTTTCAAATAGCTCTTTATCCATCATTTTGGTTTAAACATACGCTTGAGACAGTTTTTTAAAGTGGAGTTGGCTCTGCGTAAATTGGTTAAAAAAAACCAAAAAGCCTAGGCCTGCAGAAGACGATGACATTTACCAGAAGATAAGGTTACTGTAGCTTTCCCTTGTACTTCACTTCCTTGTGGCTGGAAAATGTGATTCTTGAGGTGGCACGTGCTGTGGGAGTAACCGCTACCATTGGCAGGGCAGCGCCCGCAACCAGCCCGGGAAAGCGCGCGTCCTCTCTGCTGCGAGTGGGCGCCTACGCGCCTCTGCACGAGGGCTAGGAGGGTAAAGCTTCCGCGCCAAAACCTAAGCCACCTGGGGATGTTACCCAAGTGGGATCTTCTGAGATGAAAAATAACATTCAGGTGTGACATCTACTATATTTGCTTTATATGAGAAGTTACGCTTGAGAAAAGAGCTTGCAATCTAAGAACAGCTCTTGAGAAGCAAAGAGAACAGGCTTATATGAGGTCTTTGCTCCAGGTCCCAGGCTCTGACAGGAGTCCTACAGCTAAGTTCTACCGGTGAGGCACAGGAGCTGGCGGGAGGCCGCTGCTCCCCGATGCCTGGTCCTCCCTGCCCCCCGCTGCTGGGGAGGAGGGAGCTGCCTGCCGGCTGCGGCTGGAGGGTCTGGGGTTTCTCCTTCTTTTCGTATCTCTTTAATGCTATCCTGCTGGTCTGGTCAGCTGAATTTTCCTCACGCTTGAATTATTCCTGCTATAAAACTGGAAAACTGGCTCTGAAAATGTTCTGGGTTTAATTTTCATCTTTGGCATTTTGAGCATCCACTCAGGTAGCTGTTTCTCCTGGTTGTTCTGACTTGTGGCATCTCTGGATCATGCTCTTACCTCTGCTCCACAGGGCTGGGGAACAGCCAACAGCCCTTCAGAGACACGCTGGGGCAGTCTCTGAGACTTGCCTTGATGAATAGTCTGTGCCCAATGCTTCTGATGGCCTTGGGCAACTCTGCTTCTGTGTTTTAGAGCTGCTTGAAGATGTTTGCTGGAGCTTCTGGGTCCTGCATTAGACAGTAGCTGATCCACTGAAAAGCTGCTGTTAATTCAGACCTGTGGAGCTGTATCTGTGTGACGGACTTGAGCAGGCCTGTCTTGGTCAGGGTTACAGGGATTAGTGTTGTTTGACGGGCAGACACCTTGCATAGATGTAGTTGAAACTTTTTACTGCAGCGTGTTGTTGGTAATAGTTCTTTGACAGCAGCAACTGGGAGGGTGGAGGTCATGACAGAAACGTTGCTTCTGAATTGTTCCTCCATTAAGTGAAAAATTGCTGGTGTAGAGCAGTAGTACTGCTGGTAGAGCAGTACTCCTGTATCAGCAAAGGGCTATTTTGGTATTATTTTAGACTCAATGTAGACTGATTGCTGGAAGGAGTTGTCTGAAGAACAGTTATCTTTGGTTGACTGTGTCAATAAGAGCTGTCCTGATGGATGGTCTGGGCAACATGGCGTCTGGGGGGCTGAGGCTGGTCACCTCCGCTACCCCGCCATGTGCAGAGCCAGTATGGCAACACCAAGCCATCAGTGTTTTTAGAGCTTTAATCAGCAGCAGTGAACTCTGGAGGAACCACCAATGTTCTTGTCTGTTTGGGTTTGTTTACTCCTAATGCTTCAGTACTGGCAATGAGTATCACCAGGAGCTACCCAAAGCATCTCCTGGAGTAACTTTCTCACCAGACTTAAGCCTTGCAAATGTTTTCTGCTGCATTCCTGTTTTCTTTTCAGTCCTGTAAGAGCTTTATGCTCCAGCCAGTTAAAAACACTTCCTGGTCTCACGTGTGCTGTGCTAATAGTTCTTAACCACAAACACGCTTTAGCTGTACGTATGTGCGTATCAACTTACTTCTCTATGTGTACCTTTCCTTCAGGTGAACCTGGGAAGCTGTGGAAAGTTGCCTAAAATGGGGATCTTGATGAGAAAAAAGTACAGAAAATTTTAGTGAAGAGGATAACTAACTATCCTAGCTAATGACCTCTCTGAGAAGCTTATCAAGCAAATACCGAATAGTCTTTGAACTTGCCCTTAGCACAGGCATTGATATTGGGCTCATCAGTGCTGCAGAATTACATTATACTTCAGGGAATTGTTTATCACTGTGATCCTCAAAAACAGGATGACGGAAATGGTTAGAGGCAAATACCAGACATTTTGTCCTGGCATGGGCTGGGTTTTCAAACACTTTTGAGATGATGAAAGCTGTATTTTGTTTTGCTTTATGGATATTATCCTGCCTGCTACTGTCTTTAAGCATCTGAGAAATTATATTGTGTTTAGATGGACTAACTCATTTTTTTTTTAATAAAATAAGAAGACTTTGCTGCATTTTATTCAGAAATTTTATTTTTTTTTATTTCCTCCCAGTATTTGTGGCTGCACAGGTGAGGTACATCCAAACTGATGTACCTCATGTCTTGGTTTCTAATGTATCGACCTCCTTGGGGCCTCTTTGGCTCTACGCTTTTGTGAGTCTTTTACTGAAGTGATGATTTCAATAGACTAAGCACGGAACTTTGATTTTTTTAGAACCCCGCAACAACTTTACATTCTGTCTGTAACTGAATGGTAGTAGGGAGGATATTTTACTCTTATAAATTTCTTTTGTTTACAAAGAATTTCAGAAGTTAATTCACTGAACACTGAATTTGCCCATATCTGGAGTGGAGCGCTGCTGTCAGATGATTTGTTGAAGGTGAAACACCGGCATGCTTAAAATTCACACTTACATGTATGAGACACGTTGTTGCTGTACACATCGTGTCTAGACTATTCCAACACAAAACTAGAAGGAAAAGGAGAAACTAGTTGCAGGAGGTGGCATCAGGACAAGCAGTATTCCCTTCTCTGAAAACGGAGAATTTTATGTTCTACCTCCTCCTGTGAGATTAGTCATTTGGAGAACAGCTGTTCACCACGGACTGGGCAGCGTTCCAGCTGTGTGACATTATTGACATGCCCTGATCATCACCCATTTCTGCCTACACTTTCAGCCTACATGCTTGAAATGTTCATTTTGTCAGCTTTTGGGTCGACAGGAGGCTGGAGCCTGCATGA
Organism: Psophia crepitans; assembly: GCA_013399095.1. Taxonomy (NCBI): domain Eukaryota; kingdom Metazoa; phylum Chordata; class Aves; order Gruiformes; family Psophiidae; genus Psophia; species Psophia crepitans. The sequence continues at coordinate 307,387 of VWZZ01002124.1, read as the reverse complement.
AAGTGATATGAGTGTACTTCTATAACAAACAGGACTTCTCATTTCACATGTCCCTGTTGCAGTTTTCTTTTTCAGGGGGACTTCAGTTGAGTTAGCAAAGCCAACGAGGGGCTCCCTCGACTTGGGGATCAAGTTGCAACATGGAGGTTTTTTTATTTAGCAGTCCTGGGTTAAATAATATTCAGCAGCTAAAATAAGACCCATATCTTTTTTCAAAAAGGTGGGTTTCTGGCTGCTTAAGTTCTGCTGAGTGACTGAAGGAGAGATTCCACAGATAATCTTAACATTTCTGTGTGGTCTCATGAAATTATATCTGTAACCTCTTCCCCCTCCAAGGGGTGAGTACATCATCATGTCTTAGTCGAAGGGGTTTTGGAAGGGTTACAAAAATAACTCTGTTACACTTGCTGAAACGTGACTGACTCACTTGGAAATAAAACCTATGCTAGGGAACCATAAGAAACAGATGAGTTATGGGTGTCCCAGATTTTGGATGTGCTTTTTGGTCTCCCTTTGCACTTCAAAAGCATTATGTAATTGTCAGAATGAATCAATGAGTTACGCGTATATGGAGAACAGTAAAACAGAAAAGTTAGTGGCTTGAGAGCAAAACTGAAAAAATACTTTTCTCCTTAGTCCCACAGTAGATGTATTTTCCAGTGTCATGGCTTGTTCTCTTCCTTCTTGTTCCAAGGAAGGGGGCTGTCTCTCTGTTCCTGGCACTGCAATCCCACAGCCTTGGGTGAGGGCCGGCTTTCCTTTGAGCAGGGGTGCTGTGGTCAGGACACAAAGAAGCCCCAGGAACCTTGAACCCCTAGCACAGGAGAAACAATTTACAGTCTTGCAGCGAAAAATGGTGATAAATGTTCCACTCCAGCAGCTGGTTATGCTTTCAATGCTCACTTGAAAAATAAGGATTAATAAAATAGCAGAAGACTAGCATATTTAGATTTTGGCTTACCTGATTTTTAAGTATCTCAGTGGCTCAGCAGCTGCTTCTGAGAGCTCCAATATCACCTGGACAATCAGTGCTCAGAGAAGGGAGCTTTGTTTCCTTCAGAGTTAAAGGACAAGAGCTACCTGCCTAGTCAGTGAATGTGATTAATTGTTGCTTGTCTGTAGTAGAGGAGTTATGGCCTGATGGCTTTTCATACTGGCTTGCCTGCCTTGCCTCTCCTAGAAGGCTATGAAAACGAGAGGAGGGGATTCTCTTGTAAAATTTTTCAGTGGGATGCTGATACACAGTGAAATGCAGGAGTATAAATATACTTTTTTTTAAACTGATCTGCATCCAGAAGTAAGCAGATTACAATAAAGCATGAGGTAAATCTCTTAATTTTTTCACAGATAAGAGTAAGTCATGAAAAGCAGATCGGTTTCCAAAACTACTGCTTTGCCAAATGCAACATTTCTATATATACACCAGTGTGGATGGATCCAGCACTGACATCCTAACAGCAACAGAACAAAATCTGTGTCTTTTAATGCCAATAGTTATTCGTTGTTCCCTCAATACCCACTCAAGACATGATTCTGTTGATGGGCATTCATAGGGTTTTGTTTAGAGGAATTATTTTTCTATATTCTCCCTGTGACAGAAGCTGGGGAAAGAGCTTCTTAAAAAACAGTAGGGCTGACATGTTACAGAAAATCGTCATTTCTTTGACATTTTGTATAAAACTCACGTGAAATGATTATATTAAATGAAAGAAGAAACTAGTCAGTTGTTATTACTTATTTGAAAATAAGAAGACGACCCTTCAAAAGAGGCTCATCCTCATCATCATATGCAATTCATATTTTTGCTGCTTACTTAAGCACAGAAAAGTCCAAGTTTTTACACTTATTAGGTATCTGGAATATGCCCCAAGAAGTCTAGGATGTAGTCCTAGCTGTGTTATAAGCCTACATCCAGATAATGATGATCATCTTTTTATCTGGGGGGGTGGGAAGATAGGACTGTAGTGAGATTTTAACACCAGAGGTAGGATTCCCATCAGGTCTCCCCCACTTCGAATTCTTCTCCTGCTCTTCATTTTTACATCATTAATCTTTTATTTTCTGTGTGTCCTTCTTAGCCTGCTCTCCTGACAGCCCAGCTGGTACTATTCATAATTGGCAGGCCATTCAGGGCTTAGGCAAAAATAGCTGTAAATTAAAACACGACTGACTGACCACTCTCTCCCCTGCCTTGCACCTTCTGTAGATACTTCCATGTGTGGAAAATGAGTGGGGAATTATATCATTTTGATCTAGTAAGGTTTTATGCAGGCTTTGCAGGGATGTCAAAGAGTACAGAACATATGTGGCTGGTATTGTATAGACACAGAGCCAATACTTTGCATTAAGGCTTGTGTGCTAGTTCTTCCTTTGGTTCACACTTTCCACTTTTGGTGTATTTCATTAATTTTAATTATTTATAATATTAATAATACATCAACCTTCCTTCTATTCTGTCCCAGAGGGACCCTGTCATGAAAGTTAAAAATTAGGTATGTTATTACTGTATCTGCTAAGCATTAAGAGCCTGATTATTCTAGATAGTGGTATCTGCAGAGTATACTGATCATTTTAGATAGTGATTCACCTAGATAGTGAATTGGAATTGTCATAGAGGTGGGGTGTCAAGCTATTACGCACTCTATAACAGCAGCTCTGGAAACCTCAACAGTGATTTAATAATGAAAAAGACTCTACAAGCATTAAAAAAATAATCCAAACCTTACAATGGTCCCTACCTGTAACAAGGCTGATTAATAAAATACTTTTGAAATGCTGATTACTAAGATGAAGGACTAACAATTAGTCCATCTAATTCTCAGCCAACTTTCAGAACTGACCTTACAGCCATTTTCTCTGTTTTGGAAAGGGTGATGGGCAGAGGGAGGAGGCTGCCATAGCAAGCTACCCATCCTTACCGCACAGATACACGCCGCGAGGTGTAAACCCCACAGCTGGTGCCGTAGCTCAGACAGAAGGGAAGTCTGACAGGGAAGTGTGTTCACATCGAACGAACAGAAGACATGCTTAGGTTTGACCTGATCTGAATCGTCTGAAAAATGAAAAGTTCTGGGAAATTTTTGGCATGGTTTTGGCATCTGTTTTGTTGGCTGTGTGGTGGTTAGGTTCTGTACCTATCTAAAGGGGTGGTTCTTTTTCTAGCAGAAGGTTTACAAAGGAGTCCATGCCCAATGTTCTGGTCGAGCATCTGTAAATGGGGTCAAAGCTCTTCTAAGTCTATGTTTTGATAGTGCTTTTGCACTAATGGCTTTCTTTAGAGCAGGCATCCAATTTCTCTTAAATCTTTTTAGGTCCAGTTGACCCAGGAGAAGGAATTCTTAGCAGGAATTTTCCGTTCCTCCCGCATCCAACCATTGTACAAACAAAGTGAGGAACTCAAGCCCTCTGAGTAAATTACTGTGTTTGGTATAAATGTCTTCAGCCTTCAGCAACTGCAGGATGTACAGCCAGACTTGTTTTAATTCTTCCCTCCCCTGTCCCCGGAACTGCTGCTCAGAGAAGAGTTTCTGGGATGAGTTTTGACTAGCTGCTATCAGAGTTTTCTGTTGTGACATATACTCTTTTCCATACATGCTTGCTGGCAGGGTAATTGCTGTTGTGTACTGCATGGAGACCTTGATCTGCCACTGAAGCAACTGCAGTTCCTGTGCTGAAGTTAGAAGCTTCTTTTTGAAGGCTGCCATAAAGCTCCTATTCTTGCAGAAGGTAATGGATTTCAAAGCCATAAGGAAAGTTGCCAGTGGGATCAGACTGAATATTGCCCTAAGGCACAAAGATATCTTTTTAATTTCTTTCTTTTTTTTTTTTTCCTGACATTTTTTTGTAATTAATTAATAGAGAGTAAAGCTTCTCCAGGCTTGGTATGTTAGGAATATCCTCAAAGTGGATTTACTGGCAGAGACTGGTGTGCAGGATCAAAGATGCATAATAGATTCGTTACTGCATGGACCAGCCTCAAAGAACTGAGAGTCGTATCATGATGTAGAAGTTGATGATCATTTTTTTGATTTGTTGTGTAATCTATTTTGGATACCTGTCAGAGCTCTGCTGTGACTGGTTTCGATGAGCAGTGCTTAATGCATAGCTGACTGGCTTATCATAAAGTTCAAGGTACATATTCTATGTTTGGGTTAGTTTGAATGGAAAGCCCAATTTAGCATGTAGTTAGCTTCACACCCTTTCTTTGTTGCAGAACAGGACGGAATTTGAAAATGTGTGCTTTTCAGATGGAGAGAAGGAGTTTGTGTGTGACAGTAATTCTTTTTACCTCTTTGAAGAGCATACTGAGTATGACAGTGTCGTTGGACTGAAACAAAGGGTGAGGAAGGAATCAGTGTTTTGTGGTGCCCTGTTGTAAAGTTGATGGCTGACTTCTTTTGGCACTTTGCTACCTTTCACTGCTTTTTATGTTGGGGACTTAGGTTCTCCCTAGGTTTGTGCCTGGTGCGCAAGCACGCAGCGACATGTTGACAAACAGCTGTAATCCAAGCAACTCCATAGGGTAAACCAGAAGGGAGACTGTACGACCCAGAGAGCTGTCACAGAGAAACGAGGGGACGGATGTGAGAAAATGGATGGGCTAGAGGAACTGGAGGGAAATGACTCCTATGTGCTCCTCATTACCATGCTCTTCTGCCTTTTCTGTATTTTTAATGGGTTGCTCTTGGTCCTGGTGAGCCTTCTGTCTTGGCTCCTGTGCTTTTCCCTTTCCTGCACGCTAGGATGATTGCTGAAACAAGGTGAAGAGCATGAGAGATGGGGAAAACATGCTCATATTGTTTGGTAGTGGGTGAATACCTGACCTGACTCCAGGTGAACCACCCCTAGACTCATCAGCCTGCTGCCACACCTGAACTAATTAGCCTCACAGAAATATTTTCCTTTACTGCGAGGAAGTCCCCAGAAGTTGTGCTGTCTGTGTAGGAAGAAGAGTTTAAATCATTCAAGTAACCCTTTTCTCATTGCCATTTTCTGTTAGAATTAGTGTCATCTTTCTTCTCTGTGTAATATTGAGAGCAAACTGATAATTGTAGCTTTTGTAAGCTGTTGGTACGATCACTTTTTCTAGGTTAAATGATTTATGATGTTTTACTGCAGCCTTATAAACAGGAAAAGCCAGCCTAAAGACAGAAGAGAGATACTAATTAGGGAATGATAGAAATACAAATGTAAAGCAGCCACAGCAGGGCAGAGAATTTAAACAAGAGAGCGTCCCTTTTATTACAACCTAAGCCTTAATTATATATCCTAAATCTTCTATTATATCTTAAGTTTAATTGCAGAAAACAGGGGATGGGAAAACTAAGCCTTCACAGCCATATTTGGCAGAAGCTCCAGAATGAGATTGCCATTAGACGAGAAAGTAGGATGCGAGTCCTTGTGAGGAGCACCTAAGAGGGGTCAGGACGCTCTAACTTGACCAAGGGGAGGTGAGGAGAACCTGGAGCTCCTGCCACCAAGGAGCTGGACAGAAGTAAGTTGGTGAGTGCAGGCCAGTGCTGGATGTTCCCTGAAGGAGATGAAGGAGAAGCTGACGGTGAAGTATGAGCCTGTGATGTGTTTTACTGTTTTTATCATTTTAAAAAACGTTTACCTCTATATTGGTGCTGTGTATTTGTTACAGGATGGCTTGACAGGCTTCCAAACTGTCTTTCAGTCACCACAAATGGTGTTTTACGGAGCGTGTGTTCAAGGAAATGCATTTTGGGGTGACTGGTAGCATCGGATGCTGATCTTACAGAAGGAACATTTTTAGTGGATTATGAAAGGATACAGAATACAACTCCGCATTACTTCTCAGCATTCTTAAATAATAGCGAGATTTCTCTGCTATGTGTGGGGACTGTCCCGCACATGGCTTCCCCCTGCAAGGGGTCTCCTGCAGACAGCATCTTTTTGCTTTCTTTTGATTCTTCTCACCCTCCCCAAGCTGCTCACTGAGGGACTTGTCCTGCCTCAGCTAGTGTACAGGGCTGAGATCAGTCCTGTTGACTGGTTTTTCTGCCAGGGAATCCTGGACGTTATCTGTTGTCCAAGTTTATTTTTCTTTGTCTCCAAATACACTGGATTGACTAGCTAGTCTAAATTGACTCTGTTCCTGTGAGTGTGTTTATTAAGTCTGAATAATGAAAGCATCCCTTTTCCCTCTCAGCTTAGTACAAACAGTAAAAAGAAAAACATAGCCTAGATAATCATGAGGGCTTAAGTGGGGGCCGGTTCATTGACTGGAAGTCGAGTCCTCAAAGTTTCAAAAGTTAGGGTGTTTATTTCTGGGTTTGGGGTTTTTTTTGTGTGTGTGTGGTTTCTGAGACAGAGTTGTGCTTCAATTAAAAGTAGGATGATTTTTTCCTCGCAAAGAAAAAGGCACTTACCTAACCATCTTTGCTTTTTGTTTTGAGTTCTTGCTTCAAATCATGGGAATTCCATAGAATTAATGAATAAAATCATGAAGTATTTTGCTTAACAATATTTTCTAGTTACATTTCTTAAAAGCCTTGGTTGTTTTAGCTGAAGTTAAACACACCAAAAGAAAATGGATGTCAGTGGGTACTCTATGTTAAATATTTAATATGTATCCAAAATATCTTAATATTTCAATGCCTAATATTATCTACCTATATTATCTCTATAGGTAGAAAACTGTCCTTTTTTCCCCTTTTCTATGGCTGAAATGACACACAGAGACAATGAGACTTATATCTTCAAACCTCTTTTTAAACGCATCAGTCCCCAAGGTCATGCAAGAATGATACGGTGGCGTCAGGAGCTAAACTTCACTTTTAGGCTTGGACAGTGGACCACACTCCTCTCCCCTCAGCTGGAGTGCCTCCAAAGGGGATTTGGAAAACTTCACACCACAATCAAAAGCTTCCTGTGGATGCTTTCCCTCTGCTGCTTCCAATGCAGTTTTGGTAGAGGTTGTTTATGGCCTCCTTTAGCAGCAGCTTGTGTGAAGTCTGGAAACGCTCAGGGAGAGGGCAGTTAGTGAGACTCACAAAACCAGTGTGTGTGGATATAGGAGAAGGTCTCTACCCCCATTTTAAGTACTGTGGATTGTCACAGGCTCTGTTCCCAGCTGACAGAGGCACCAGATGAGTCTCCACGCAGCTCTATTCCCAACGGAGCTAACAGGGCCAAAGGTTTGCAGCCTGTATTCTCAGCTGCCGATCGGGAAAACAGTTTGTCTCCATCGCTGCCGTCTATTCAGGGACGTTCAGAGTCCAGCGGGAACCTCTACCCATGCAGCACTAAAGCTAGGACCTTGGCTTATTGTGGATAAAGTAAATGATAAATGCTTCTGTGTTTATATAATACCATTTTCACATCTGTAGTACAAAATGTAGCTGCAGCGGTGGCACTGCAAAACCTGGGCTGTTGTCCTGCATTGGAAGGCTTCTGATTTTTTTTTGAATGCATCGTTTTGCCCTCAGTACGGCATCTCTTTGCCAAAAACACTGGGATGAACAGCCACCTAGCCCTCACCTTGTGAAAGAGGTTTGGAGTGAGCTGCTGCTACATCCTCCTGGACGGAGGGACACAAAGCAAAGTCTGGCTGACACCTTTTAGAAAGAAGAGTGTGTTTCCATGTCTCTGCCTTGCATAATCTGTGATATCTGAATTAGGTTTCATGACATATTAACACTTTGAAGCTGAGTTAATATACTGTGTTGTGTAATACATTATGTATGACTTGGGCATCAATTGTGCTGGAGCATCAGCAGCCACAGACTTGAAAATGTCTTTCAGTGTCAGAAATCCTAAATAATACTGAACCAAATTCCATTGGCATGATTTTATTTTGCATTCTATGTCCCATTACAACATCTCTTACTTGCAAAGCCACTCATGTTCAAGCCATCTAGCTTCCCCTTCTCTCCTCCATGTACTTGTCACAATATCCCTGTTCCACATCTTTCATATTACAAATATTCCCATGGTGCTGCATGGTAATTTTAGTTTGTAACATCAGAAGCGTTAGGATTATGTTAGCTTTGCTGAGCCTGGGCACTATGATGTGAAAAAGAACAATGATGAGCATTAACATTTATAATAACAATGCGCTGCAAAGAAGAGTAAGAAACAAAAAGGAAACAAACCCCACTGCATTTTTTTCCTCTTGTACATTCATATTTCACGCTTCCAAATACAGCTAAGATACAGCTTGTTTTATCAGAAGTTGTCTTGGGACAACTTGTAAACTATACATTGGTCTGACATTGGATACAGCATATATATATAGGCAAATATGGAGTCAGAGGTTTATTGGTCTTAATATAACTCATACTAAGCCTGATTACTTTGTTTCAAAATTAGACTCTCAGAACATATTAATTATGGACCTATCCCCAGACAACACGGCTGTCCATGGGGGATTTCTGCCCTTAGCTCTGATTAGTGTTAATAGGAGCTATCCATGTAACGTCCCAGAGGACCAAAAAAGAGAAATAATTTTCTACTAGCTATGTTTTTATAGAACAATACGGAAGTGTTCCAGGAGTGAATTGGTAGAGTGCTTGACAGTGCTAGCCTGAAACTTTTCTTCTCTGTGGCAGATTCTGGATCTGATAAAAGCACATTACAATACTATACACAACACTGTATATTTTAAAGTTCATATATAAAGCAATATTCTCTTTGTTTGGTTGGGATTTTTTGTTGTTTTTGTTTTCTAACCCAAAGTAGACATTAGGGAATATTTTTAATTTTTTTCCTTTTTTTCTTTTTTTTTTCTTTTTCTGGAAGCACTGGACTGAGGAATGCTAGTATTATATAAATAATGTCTACGTGGCCTGGTGTTCTATGCACTAATTATCCACTTGTCATGATTCTTCCACCTTGGATTACTCAGGGAAAAGTAATCTAATTTGGAATTAGCAACAGGAACAATTTTCAGACAGAAGGGGTAGCTTGTGTTGGAAGCTAGATAAACTTGAAGATTATTGGGCCTGTGTTGACTGAGACTTCTGAGCTCTAGTGTAAGCTAAGCATACAATAATTATAATAGTTTCTTAGGGATGGAGAATTTACTACATCTTTTGACAATTCATCTCAGTAGCTAATTATACTTAAAACGTGCTTTTTATCTCCAGATTGAACTTGCAAATATTGGATTACGTTGTGTGTCTGCCCACTAATTTAGACTCTTCTGAAATACCTTCTTCTTGTCTAGTCCCTTAAAGATTATAATCTTCTCTTTGAAGCACAACACATTTAGTTCAATGTATCATTGAAAGGAGCCTTTTTCCCCCCAGACGTAAATAATTCTTATTGCTCTTCTCTGCATTCTTTCCAAGTTTATTTTTATTTATTTATTTATTTTAATTAAAAGTCTTGTAGTTTTCCAGAGGCTTGCCTGCTTTGTTCACAGAGATATTATGGTTTGCTTGGCTTCCTTCATGTTCACATCTGCGGCTGTCCTTAGCTGAGCAAATGGTACAGATCCTCATGCCTGCCCTCACGGAGAGAGGTCTGATGCCCTTGAACTGTTGGAAAGAGCAGGCAGGTGTTATGCAGAATCCAACCTAAAGGTTTCATTGTCTAACACCATTCAAAAAACATACCCAGAAATAAAGCAGAATTTATTCCAAACAATCATGTCTATTCTTAGCAACAGCTAAATCTTGTGATCGTCAGGATAGACTCGTGCGATGGGAGGTCTGTGTTCCAGGTGTGAGTTGATAAGGTGTGCATTATGCATGCCTTATCATAGGGGGCACTCAAGGAGGTGAAATCATGGCTTTCTGGATATAGAAAGGAAAATAATAAGGTATAACATTCTTGTAGTTGTGCCAGCTGCTTTGCAGTCGTAGGAGGGCAACAGTACTGTTACCCAAAATAGTAGTAGCATAAGAAAAGTAATTCTGTCATTTTCTGTCAGTCAGCTCTCGGTGAAGAATGCAAATCAAACTCTAGGATTAGACAAATGATGATGCTTTCAAAGCAGTGTGCTGAAGGTGGAGTGTAATTAAATAGATCCAAATTAGAAAAGTCATGGGCTCCTCACAAGGAAGCTCAGAAGCTGACCATCCTCACCCGATTGCTTCTGAGCCCTGACAGCCCAGCTTCATGCAAGGGAGCGGTTTGAAACCCCTTGACTTGAGTTATTCTTTTCACTCCTGTGAAAAGTAGTTGAAAATTTCCTTTTTTGTATCATTCTGTTAATGGACAGGAAGGAAAGCTGGGTGTGGGGTGTGGGTGTGTGTCTCCCCCAACCATATGGAAGAAAGGAAAAAAAAAAAAAAAGAGAAAAAACCTGACCACAGAGTCATGGAAAGAAATTAGTGTTGAAAAGGTGGTAGTGATGGAAAATAGGAGGAGTGTAACTGTGATCCCTCTGTCTGTGGATAATTTCTTTCAAACAGGCTGTGACAAATACTTGCAGTGTGTGAAGACAAAGAAAATACACTTCCAAGTATTTATTTTATTTTAGTTGCATACGTAGAATTGCCCAGGAAACCTTTGCTTTCTTAATCATCTTTGCCACTCTGTATTTTTATGACAACACAGGCATGGTGGAGCATTACCAAGATCTTCCAGTACCTTTCCGTTACTAGGTTTTGTTACAGGAAATGCGTATGTGCATCTTTACCTTTTGGTACAGAAATTATTTTAGCATCTTATGGGTCCCCTCTCTTGAGGTTTTCATTTACTTCTTGTTTAGGTAGGTTTCCATTCCTGATCAAAGTTTTATTTTAGTGAGGGCTAACAAACGGAAGGAGCATAAATGGATCTAGGCATTGAATATCCTTGCTACGAATTTGCTGTGCTGTGCAGCTAGCATACGTTATGGGGAAATACACAGAAGCCAAGCACTCACACTCCTCCAAAATAAAAGCAGTAGCAAAGAACTGTACAGCTTTAAAACACCCCATGACGCTTTCTTAAAGTATGGCTTTTTAGTGTGAGTGGGCCGACACTGTCCTACTATTTTAGGGTTTTTATCTGATTTGTTAAATAAGGTTGAATGTTGCTGCAGGAGGAATTACTGTGGTATCATCTCAAGGAGTGATCTCTGCAAAGACAGGCCCCAGGATATTGCCAGATTTCTGTAATTAGCTCTGGTTTTTACAACTGACTTGCTCAGAAGAGAGCACATAACAAATATCCACAGTATTCAGAAGGTCCATGAAGCTTTTTTTCTTTTTTCCTTTTTTCTTTTTCTTTTTCTTTTTCTTTTTCTTTTTCTTTTTCTTTTTCTTTTTCTTTTTCTTTTTCTTTTTCTTTTTCTTTTTCTTTTTCTTTTTCTTTTTCTTTTTCTTTTTCTTTTTCTTTTTCTTTTTCTTTTTCTTTTTCTTTTTCTTTTTCTTTTTCTTTTTCTTTTTCTTTTTCTTTTTCTTTTTCTTTTTCTTTTTCTTTTTCTTTTTCTTTTTTCTTTTTTTCTTTTTGGCACTTTTTAACAGTTAATGTAATCCTATCAAGTTGGGTGGTGAGTTTTATTTTTTTGAGAGAGGAAGGTGGAAAAAAGCCCCTCACATCATGCTTTAAAGCTTCATTAACAAAGAACTTTACTCAAGGAGGAGATGTTAATAAGTAATGAAACAAAGGCTCTGTTATAGCGATTAAACGTGCATGTGTCTAAGTACAAAGTTCCCGTCGCAAAGTGCAGCTGTTTCCCTGCTTGCAGCCCTGCAGCAGCCCCGCAGCCCCGGGTTCAAAGTCTGCCTGCTTTCCTGTCACAGAGCTGACCGGGGCAAGGTCCGCCCCAAGTTCAGAGGTCGGTGTCTGAAGGCTCGCTGGCTCTGTCTGCCGTGCTATCTGACGCGTTCAGGATAAGCAACAGTTGGTTTAAGATTGTAAGTACAAACAACAAAAACTTCCCGTTCTCTTTTCTGGTGTGTCAGATTGCACGAAAGAGGGAATGTTTTGGAAGCAGTCGCTGAACTGTTTAAAAATAAGGTGCTCTATACTAGAGCTACCTAACCCAAACCCCGCTGAAGGAACAGACTAGTACAATGATGCTTGTGGGAAACAGCACCCGTTTGCATTCTCCTTCCTCCTGAGATTTATTTGAATGAGGAAAAATGAAGTAAAAGAACTCCTTCTCTATATACAAAGAGACGAAACTGAACTCTTAACAAAAAAAAAAAAAAGAAAAAGGAAAAAAAAAAAGAAAAAAGCTACTCCATGTGTTCCTTTGTGTCACGGTAACGGCGTTCCACGCCATGGGGGTGAAGAGAACTTAATACGTCTGGATATCATGCTTTGAAATTCTCCTTTTTCACCTCCTTCAAAGGCTTTCTACTAAGGTAACCCCAACTTTCTTATTCAGAAGGGCTGCAAACCCCACCTGTGCAGCTTTTTTGATTAGCTGTGGTCATATCAAAGGCTGCTGTACCCTAGCACAGACCCTGAGTGAGAATGGAGACTGATGGCTGAGAGCAAAGGCTGGTACAAACACCCTCGGAGGAATTTATATTTCAAGTAATGCTGTAGCTGTATTACAGAGAAAAGTTTCCTATCTCTTGCCACATCCTTTCTCAAGGAAAGGATGGTAAACCGTGGGTGGTAAACCAAGGCATCAGTGCTCAGTGCCCACAGCAAACCACAGGCCTGAGCAGACTGCTGTCATCTCACTTCACTGAAAGGGACATGGATGCTCAGAAAACTTTCTCAGACATCAGAGGCTTTTGCCCCCTTTGTATCACACCTTCTACTTCTCTGGGTTCAGTATATTTAATCATTGAGAGCCACAATTAAGAAGAGGATGCAAGGAAGGCCTGTAGTAGCCAAACACATGAGTTCTGGACTAAAAGATTTGCGTGTTTAGATACAATGATTTTTTTTCCTTTCCTCCAAACATTCATGAATCCATCAAACACCAGAGAAGCCTTCCCCTCGTGAGTGAGTCCTATGCTTTGGTTATTACCCCAGGTCTAACCTGCTTCTGAGCAATGTGCTTGAGAAGCTAACAGTGAACACTCCAGACCACAGCTTGTAAGGGTTCAGATAGGCACATGAGCTGCTTAGTGCTCAAAAAATCCCCCACAAAAAACAACCAACCAAACAAACAAACAAAAACAACCCAAAACCAACCGAACAAAAAACAGGCAGCCAAAGTCTAAAGATGCAAAATAATGTGTTGTAATGGCTGAGCCCTTCCTGGGCGGACGTGGGGAAGGAGAAATAACAACTGCACCCCTGATGTGCCATTTGTGTCCTGGACTGTGGAAACTCAGAAGTATTCAGGGTTTTTTCTGCTACTCTTTGCTGGCTCCATGCAACCACTGTAGTGAACAGATCAAGTCACTAAGACTAGTAATGAGTGGTAAGCCTGGCAGTGCATATCCACAATTAGTTAATTTGCTCTGCATTGATGCAAATCTCTAACATAGCAGCACCTGTGAGTAACAATTTCTGTTGCTCCCATTGCTGTAGTTCCACCCAGATGTAGTCTCTGCATCTCTTTGCTAGACCAATTATACCTGGTCTTGAAATCTTTATTTCTTAAGAAACTCTGACTAGTGCCACTGTGGGATTTATAGGGAGTGTTGCGAGCGACCTTGAACAATTCGACATAACCTTGAAGGACACAGAATGAGGAAGTAAGTGATGAAGCAAGCGTGCAGAAAGGAAGCTGAAGACAAAGATAGTTTGAGACACGGATGTAGGACCAAAACCAGGAGACGCGTGTCCTGCTTAAGAGCACCAATCAGAAGCTTAGCCGCAGCGCGTGAACAGCAAGCGATAACCAATCCATGAGCAAGATAGAGCGCGTGGACAGCTAATGAATCTATAGAAGCACAAACTTGTAAGCAATAAAGGTCTTTGGTTTTACCCACGCCAGAGTCCGTGAATCAATCCCTACAGTGCCACTACTCTCCCCAGCACTGTAGGCTACTGAAAACACACAAAAGGTGAGGAGAAGATGATTAAATTAACAGGTGTAAAACATGTACATTGCTTGCTACACTATTAGAAGTCCTTCAGATGATATAGCTTTGCTGGATGGTAACTACAGATCTGAGCCTTGGCTTGCCTCATCCAAAAAGATGGTCCTGTCAAGCTATTACCTAATGTGTGGAGTGGGTTTCTTTCAGTCTTTTCTCTAGGCATTGACCACATATTAATAACAATAATACATTTGTAGGGGAAGGTCTAAGGTCTAATGGGAGGAAGGAGAAGAGTCCCCTATAGCCCTGTGGTTAGTAAGGTTGCATGGGCTAGGGTGGTAGTCTGAAGTTCAGGTACATAGTCCAAATCAACCAAAACAGGAACTTGAAACAGGTTTGCAAGGTAGCAAGTAGTCTGGTTGTTGGCTCTGCTGAAGTAGATAGCTGAATGTTTGTATCTCTCCCTATTGCCTTCCCCTCCCCCTGTTTTCATGACAGTCTTCTGTGCCCAAGTCACCTGGCTTCAGTTAGAAATACAAGAATAAACAGGAAAATAACTTGCAGGTCAATTCATGGTTTTGTCTTTTTGTTTGTTTGTTTTTTTGGTCTGGTTGTATCTGCTTTTGCTTAAAAATACTTTTTTTCTTTCTCAGCAGGTAGTTTGAGAATCATCTCACCTGTTGCCAACTTGAACCAAGAACCAGATCCTGGAGTACAACTGTGCTGGTACAAGTTGGCTGCAGATCTACTGGCACCCTAGTATTGAGAGAGACCTAACAAGTAAGTAAAAATCAGAATTTATTCAAGGGGCTGAGGCCCTTAGGAGAATAATATTGTTATATGCCCCTCTCAGAAAAATAACACAGGAAAAGGGTGTGTGCATGCAGATATGACTTGCAGGGATTTTTTTTTATCTTGAAACTAATATCTTTCCACTAAGAATCTGTGCTGTGAATTGTTTTCTTAGTTTACACACTCCTCAGCCCTTCTTTTTGAATTCCTTCAGGTAAAGCTATCCGAAAAGTCCTCCTTCCGTCTAATTTCCCTCTTTTGATTCCAATTCAGATGTCTTAAAAAAACATAGAGGAATTTCCTTTGGTAGGAATACTGGAAGAAAACAAACAAGAATAGGCCAAAATAGGAATGGAACAGCTGCCTTGGGCTGGGGTTTTTATTTGTTTCTGATTATTTGTTTGGTTTTGCTCTCCACTTCAGAATTTTTCTTTTTGGCATGTCTTCTGCATTCAGTCTTGTCCACACTGGAGCCGTAGAGCAAGAGGGCTTGTTGGCAGCTAAAGTTTTACTACCTTATTCTGCTGGCGTAGTTAAGGCGAACCCTGCAGAACCCCATGTTTCTTGCTAATGCAGGATATGTTTTATCAGTACGAAGGTGCTTGTACAGATACTTACAATGCTCTGTAAAGCAAATTGACATCTATTATTTAATGTCATATTTATGCAATAAAACTGTGCAATAAGACTTTTAGTGATATAATTACTTAATTTTAAAAATCATATTTCAAATAAACCAAAAATGTATACTGGGTAAATGTTAAAAGCAGAAGAGATCTCTGGGTACATCACTGCTTTATATGTTCAAACAGTAATGTTTTTTTCCTTCTATCCATGTTAAATATTTCACTGGCAACAACCTCAGGTTTTTGCACTTCAGTCCGACAGCACAGCTTACTCTATGTAAAATAATGACTGAAAGTCCGCTTTTCTAGGAAAAAAACTAAGATCATCAAACTGCCTACAGCCTGTTAATTATGGCCTAATATTGGTGACAGGTTCAAAGGTTATTATGAAAGGACCTTATTCCTTTTGGTCTTTGCCTGGCATGAGATTTCATAAGAAAACACAGATTTGTGTTGCTTCTGTGTTAAGTGGAAGGTTCTGCATGATCTCATCTGTTGACTGGATCTGGGCTCTGGTTTGCCAATAGTTAAGGATGGAGTTCTGTGGTTTGTTGTCGAGATATTTGTTTTAAATTCGGAGTTCAGATTGTGGTAGAAGCTTTTGGTTTACTGGAATCTCAATTCTCAAAAGAATCTCAATAAACTGCCACCTAATTGGGATTTAAATATTGAATGATACTTTGATGGAAAATGAATGGAAGTAGAAGGATCTTAAAGAGTTATCACAGACTGTATTTCTTGCCAATGTCTCTTTTAGCTTATTCTTCCTTTCTGTAAGTCTCTCTCGCACTCTGG
The DNA here is from genome assembly GCA_013399095.1 of Psophia crepitans. Classification (NCBI taxonomy): domain Eukaryota; kingdom Metazoa; phylum Chordata; class Aves; order Gruiformes; family Psophiidae; genus Psophia; species Psophia crepitans. The sequence goes on along the minus strand of VWZZ01002124.1, from coordinate 291,324 downwards.
GGTTGGTCCTTTGTTCCTGCTCTCGTTCCCCAAAGTGCTCTCTGCTTCACTATCAGTATGGACATGTAGTTTTCGTCTGTGAAGAATTTTCTAACTTTTTAGTCATAACTGAAAATTTATGTGCTAAGTTCAACTCAGTGAATTACATGACAAATCTGCAGCAGTGCAGACGCCATCAGGGAGACAGAGAGACTGGCCGTCTGTCTTGCCAAGTATCTGGGCAATCCTAGGACAGAACAAGCTTTCTAACACGCGGCGTATGTGACAATGAGATGTGCTGCCTTTTTGATATACACGTGTACAAAGTTCCTACTAAAGATTTTGTTTCCAGATGAGAGTTTGACGCAGCTGGGTATGTACTGTGCTTTCGTATCTGTTGGCGACAGGAGAAGGAAGGGAAAACATTGGGGCATTTCAATATGTTATCAGCCATGCTGGTGGGTGGGTGTGAGGATCAAAAAGGAGCAAGTCTACTCCTCATAGCTTCTAAGGTGTGTGCCTGCATGTGTAGGGTATGTTTCACAACGCAGCTTAAATGATCACTAATTAGCTTTTGCTTATTTACATGAGTAAACACGAGCATAGACCTTTATACTATTTTAAAGTATTTATTCATATTTCAAGCCTTTGTGCCATTTTTTTATGCTGAATATATAACATCATCATGCTTTTATTTCCTGTGTTCCAAAGCAAACATGCTTCCTTATAAGCAGATGAATTGTTTACTTTTCAGACAAAGTAAGTACGTACTCTTTGGAAATATATTATGGCATGATCTGGTCTGGCTGAGAGACTGGTAGGTACACATTACACAAACAACAGGTGTTCAAATTTATTGCTATGGTTAAAAGAGCATTTGCTAAAACATGTATATAAAAATCTCTGAGAATGCATGAAAGATTAAAAAATGTGCCTGAATTTTTTGATCCATATCCCATATTGATAGCTCATTTTAAAACAATAGTTAAATTGTTTTGGCTTATTTGGTTTCAGTTATTATTGGCTGAACAAGTGGAGACAAGATGAAATAATTGGTTATCTTCAGTTATGTGTTAAGATGTATTTTTTTCTCTTTTTCCAGAAAAAGATCCTTGAATTAAATATAAGCCAATTGATTTTTCATGGATTTCATCTGAGCCACAAGCTTTAGGTGAATGAGACTTTGATTTCTTTTTCAAAATACCAAATCAATTTATGTGAAGGGTATCACAGAATCACAGAATCACAAGGGTTGGAAGGGACCTCGAAAGATCATCTAGTCCAACCCCCCCCTGCCAAGGCAGGGCCACCTAGAGCACATCACTCAGGAACACGTCCAGTCGGGTTTTGAATGTCTCCAGAGAAGGAGACTCCACAACCTCTCTGGGCAGCCTGTGCCAGTGCTCTGTCACCCTCACGGTGAAAAAGTTTTTCCTTACGTTAACCCGGAACCTCCTATGCTCCAATTTGCACCCGCTTCCTCTCGTCCTATCGCTTAGTGAGGCCGAGAAGAGCCTGGCTCCATCTTCCCGACACTCACCCTTAACATATTTATAAACATTGGTGAGGTCACCCCTCAGTCTCCTCTTCTCCAAGCTAAAGAGACCCAGCTCCCTCAGCCTTTCCTCATAAGGGAGATGTTCCACTCCCTTGAGAATGTAAGTGTAACCCTTGAGAGGGTAGAGAGTAAGTTTTAATTTTAGTCTCACTTTTCTATCTTTAATATGCTTTCTGAATGGATTCTTGCAGACTGGAATATTAGTGGTGCAGGGCTTGCTAGTACCCGTAGTCAGTCACTGGTTGTGCATGGCCGCAGCAGTGAAAATGAAGCTGGGGGGGTGAGGGTGCACCTGTGGGAGAGAGGGAAAAACCTGGAACAGCAACTTATGAAAACAGCCAGCCATCTTCCTTGTAATAAAAGGACGCTGGCAAAAAGACCTTAATTCCTACTTTTCTTCACATCTCTGTCTTCTGTGGATTTCAGCAGGTGCCTTTGGGTACAGTCAGTGGGTCCATCTTCTATAATGGGGTGTTGATGTTTTCACGAAACTAAGCAGATACCAACCCCTGAAACACCTGAAACCTGTGTGTGGGATGTGTATTTAGTTTCACTCCTTTCTTTTGCATGTAATAAAGGTATTCCTCACATAAAGAGGATAAAAACAATGTTGCTGGTTAAGCATCTTGTCTCTAATTGCCATTAGACTTCAAGTTTCCATGTTTACGGACCCCCTTTTCTCCCTACTTTGCCATGGACTTTTGTGGCAAGGAGGTAATGTAAAGAAGGCGGTTCTGAAAAACACACCCTGTGTTTCCTAAGCATCAGCTCAGTGAATCTTCCTTTGAGCTGCAAAGCCGTTCAGATATTCAGGATTTTAGCCAAGGCAACAGGGCAAAACTCTTCTGTTGTAGAAAAAAAATAAAGCCAAGGGACTTTTAATGATCAAGCAGAGATGATAGGACCTTGGCATATGAAAAACCCTGATGTAGTAAATCAAAGCAGGCTGTCTTGAGTGTAGTAATATTTTTATGCTAATAAATTAGTGTCATAAGTGATTTGTCAATAAGACGTAGAATATGCTATGAAGGAAGTCAGACAATATTTTTCTTTCATGTAGAAAAATAGGGTGAGGTCATAGCCAAATCCTCAACATGATTTTTTTCTAAGAAAGATGTTGGTGGTCTGACCCACTGCACAATATTTGCATATTTAAATTCTTATGTGCCTAAGATATCTTGTACACTTAAGCTATATATAACCATTTAGAAGAGTTTAATGAGGACTGTTATGGTAAGGAGCTGCACTGCCACAGTGGAGAACACTCCAGTCCAGGGAAGTGCAGCACTTCTGAAGCAGTGACTCCAAAACTTGCTTAAGCAGAGCTGTATGTGTGGGTAGGGAGAAGCTCATGACCCATTCCACCTTTCTTCTCATAGAGGTGTACCTCACAGCTGTACTTTCAACAAGAATTGCACATCCAAACAGAGACAGTGACATCTGTCCATCACCTTTCCCTCACACACATACCAAACTGTGCCTCTGTATCTCACCAACACAAACTCTGAATTCTCATGCTAAAGTAGTGCAGACAAGAACTCTTGGCCCACAGCCGTGCACAAGCCAGAGGTGCTATTTAAAGGGATGTGAAGCATCAGTCCTGAGGAACCAGGGCAGGAAGGAATTTGAAGCTGGGACCAGTATTGGGATCAGCACTATTTAACATCTTCATCAGTGACACAGACAGCGGGATTGAGTGCACCCTCAGCAAGTTTACCAAAGACATCAAGCTGCGTAGTGCTATTGACACACCTGAGGGACGGGATGCCATCCAGAGGGAACTAGACAAGCTTGAGAAGTGGGCCCATGTGAACCTCGTGAGGTTCAACAAGGCCAAGTGCAAGGTCCTGCAGCTGGGTCAGGGCAACCCCCGGTATCCATACAGGCTGGGGGATGAAGGGATTGAGAGCAGCCTTGCAGAGAAGGACTTGGCAGTACTGGTGAATGAAAATTTAGACATGAGCTGGCAATGTATGCTCACAGCCCAGAAAGCTAAAGCATCCCGAGGTGCATCAGGAAAAGTGTGACTAGCAGGTCAAGGGAGGTGATTCTCCCCCTCTACTCTGCTTTTGTGAGACCCCACCTGAAGTACTATGGCCAGCTATGGAGATCCCAATATAAGAAAGACATGGAGCTGCTGGAGCAAGTCCAGAGGAAGCCACAAAGTTGATCAGAGGGCTGGAGCACCTCTGCTATGAAGACAGACTGAGAGAGTTGGGGTTGTTCAGCCTGGAGAAGAGAAGGCTCCAGGGAGACATTATTGTAGACTTCCAGTACTTAACAGGGGTTGATAAGAAAGATAGGGACAAACTTTTTAGTGGGGCCTGTTGCAACAGGACAAGGGGTAGTGGTTTTAAACTAAATAAGGGTAGATTCAGACTAGATATATGGAAGAAAATTTTTGCAATGAGGATGGTGAAACACTGGAAGAAGTTGCCCAGAGAGATTGTAGATGGCCCATCCCTGGAAACGTTCAAGGTCAGGTTGGACGGGGCTCTGAGCAACCTAATCTAGTTGTCCCTGATCATTGAAGGGGGGTGGACCAGATGACTTTGAAAGGTCTCTTCCAGCCCAAACTATTCTATGATTCTATGATGGTGCACTACAGGGTTCAGACCAATCCTGTATGACTCTGCTGCTGGGCTGGTTGCTTCTGGCAGTGAAGGGATACTGTATCACTCAGTCTTATCTGTGCACCCAAGCAGTAGTCCTCCATGCTGGTCACTATGCGAGCCCTCAAAAAAAAGCCGTCCTTCAGGCTATACTGTCACCTGTTTTCCTGCACACCAACCCTTCCAACTCCAGTCACAGCTAGTTGCTTCTCTGCTTGCCTTAGATTTACTTTTTAATCCATAGTCAGTTCACTTCCATACTTGAACTGGAAAACAGATGAAGTAGCTACTCTTTCTGCTGAACCTCATGGAGTCCAACACACTGGAGACACGTTTTCTTTTCAAACTACTTTTATATTCCAAATCCATTTTGTTCTATAAAGAATCTGCTGCTTTCTTTGAGACAACTGCACTCATAAGGACTCATGGGTGTTACTGTGTCCCTGAGTGTGCAGGTCCTTCATTTCTTCTAGTCCTTGCACAGGCTGTGCAAGGATGGAAAGCTGCCCTCTCTTGCAATTAGGCCTGTCAGCCAACACAGACCATGTATCCTGGTAGACGGCTGTCCCATTTGCAGCATGATGAAAGCAAATACACGCTGCATGTACCGTTCGCACAGATGTACTAACAGCCTTATCTTCACATTATCCTCCGCATTGCTAACCTGGGATAAGACCTTCTTCTGTAGTTCTCTGCAGTTTGGACCCATTTTTAACGGGTTAGCCAGAGCACATCAGCCAGTGATTCAGAAGCAGGTCTCTGAGGCAGAACCCCAGTGCATCCTTTTGCATGACGTACAGTACATTTTCAGAGCCACCTCTGCATTGTGCCCTGTGATTGTAATTTCTTCTGGTGGGTTTCTGATTTCAGCTCGTGATTCCTGGGCAGATGCTTATTCCTATCTCTGACTGCTGACCCTTGGTTTGACTTTCTGGTTCCTGATTTTTGGCCATAAACATTTGGCTCCTTTCCCAGTTCTGGACATGGGCCCTAACCTTTGGGCTGAATAGCCCATGCTCTAGTCTGTAATCCTAGAAGGCCACCAGGTCATCTGTAGTAGACTATAATTTATTCAATAACAAAATGAAATCAGGCAGATAAGTTTTGGGTTTTTATGATGACTACAGCTATTTATTTGTTACCTGGTCCTCTATTAGTATTTTGCTTGATTGCTATCTGTAAGATATCATATTGTGCTTAATGGCCATTCTTTTTTGGGGGGGAGGGGAGAATATAATCATACATTAGCCAGTGGAGTGAGTGAACAGAACTGTTAGCATACATACAAATTTCAAATTGGTGGCTACAAGTCCAATAAATTACACCAGAAAAGGCAATAGTGTCAGATTATTATGGACTTCCATTTCATTTTTGTATGAAATATTATACATTATTGGTACGTGGCCTGCTTTTTCTTCTGGGAGTTCATAATGTCATTCCATCACACATGACATAAGAGTGTAAACATACATTCAAACATAGTCACTCAGACCTGTTATAGTCTCATGGCAAACCCAAAGAAAATATGAGACATAAAGTTGACAAAGTATGAAGGAAAATTTCCAGATGAAAGAGGAAGAACTGAAGCTTATAATATGTGTTAATGTTCAGGTGGAAGAAGGGTCAGGTTGCTTTGACAGGAGAATTAATGGAGAATGAATACAAAGCCGAGTTGTAAAATGAACTTAATTCTTAATCAGCTACAAGTAATATGCAACAGGCAGTAATGTGGATCTGAGTGAAAATAGAACTCCTTTTGTATATACTATATATCATAGAATGGTTTGGGTTGAAAGGGATGTCAAAGGTCATCTAGTTCCAACCCCCCCACCCTGGGCAGGGACACCCTCCACCAGATCAAGTTGCCCAAAGCCCCATCCAGCCTGGCCTTGAACACTGCCAGGGATGGGGCCTCCACAGCTTCTCTGGGCAACCTGTTCCAGTGCCTCACCACCCTCACAGGGAAGAGTTTCTTCCCCATATCTAATTCAAATCTACCCTTCTTCAGGTTAAGGCCATTCTTCCTTGTCCTATCACTATGTGCCCTTGTAACCAGTCCCTTTCCAGATTTCAGTGTATGTTACACTGTTTATACAGACAGTTTGTGCAGCAGACATTTATATACACATGCTCAACAGAAAAAAAAATCACAAGATCTGGGTGGATTTTATTTAATTTTACTTATCGACAATTCAGGTTTAAAAAGCTTCATGGTGATGTGATGTTTCTGCTTTGTAATATTTTGATGGAGTTAGGTATCTAAAATCGAAGTAATATATGATCCAACTGTCCTGCTTCTATGTCAAAATATGTGACAGTTGTCAATTTAGAAAAAGCATACTTGTTGTTTTGCTTTAGCCTAAAAGCAAATTATAATCTGCTGTTCATTGCTTTTTCATACACATGTGAAATGTCCTTAATCTAGACCTTAAAGAAAGACCTATCAATATGGAGACACTTGGATTAACTTTTTGTGAAATTATACAAACACTCTTTCTAAGCCCATTTCCTTCTGCCTTGTGACAAGAGGAACTGTCCTTTACTACAGTAATTTTCATGGAAATACACATTTATTTATTTTTTTCTGAAGCAGCCTAGTTCAAATAGGGGATAGCAGGATGTTTGTGGAATTCAGCTAGCAGTGACTCATTGAGACTATCCTTTGCTTAGTATAAACGAAGAGGATGGTGGAAGAAGCAAGTTTAATGTATTGCTTTGATGTGTTTCTTCCAATTTATATGATTTTACTTACTTTTGTTAAACTATCGGTTCAGAGAAAGAAATCTGCTGAAGTAAAATCAGCAACTTCTTAAATTTGTTGTTCAGTTAAAATTTGTTACTATAAAAAGCTAGAGCAGAATAGTAGGGCATAGCTTTTATGTAAACTGAGAAGTTTTACTTGGGATAAAGGTCTTTAATGGAACTGCCCGTGAACTTGTGTGACATTCACCATGTGTAATGACATCAATTTTTTTTTTTTTTTCCCAAATGAATTAAAAATGGAAAGTACTTCCAGTACTTCTTGGTAAGTACGAAAAAGTCAGATCCCTTGGTACCACAGAGGTCCTTTCTTCATTAGAGGCAGGTAGTTTCCATTATTCATATTGGGTAGCACTTCATTTAAAGTCCCACCATTACTTAAAAAGCAAGATATTAATGAGAGATGTTACTGGAGTGCTGTCTTTTAATTTGATATTGTTTGATCCAGCTGCTTTAAAATTTCAAAGAATAAAGCTTCCATTACCTTACATCAGAGAAGATTTTTATAGGCAAGAACATCTAATTCTTGCCTCGTTTCCCTTGACAGCCAATTGCCTTTCTTAAATCTTCACCATTTACTTCTAGGTTAATCCTCTTGCTTCACTTTAAATAATTTCTCTGATTCTTTGATATTCATATATTGCAGTTGGTTATATATAGATATTTTTCATACTATTTCCATCCACTTAGCTGGTGAGTAGCCAAGCAATACATACTTAGCACTTTTAATTTTACCTCATAAATCAGTCATTGTAGCTCAAAAATCAGTTACATTTTTTTCTTAATCCATCATTCAATACAAAGAGTCCATTATGCATGTCTGTGAATAATATATTAATTGTGTGGTTTAAATTCATAAATAGTGTTATACAATTAACTTTATAAAATTGCTCACTTTGAAAATTGTACAACGACAATTTCTGTAATAGTAGCCTCAAGATGACAGCATTAAGCTAAGCGTTGCTGCTCTGAATTGTCACCGCTAAGGCAGAGGCCTTTTAAATGTGCAACTGTGATAAAGTATATCCCTTTCTTTTAAATACTTTTTCAAAGGTTTTCACCTTGTTTTGCATTGCCATGCACTAATGGTGTATGGCAAGATTACTTCAGTGAATGGTTTTATTAATATAAAGAAATACTACCAAAGCTTTTTAAAAACTAGACCTTTTTTAAAAAAAATCTCTTTTTCACTCTTTTGTATTCTCTATCAGGTTGTTAAAAAAAACCATAAAAATGATTTCTCTACTGATTTTGCTTTTTTGCTCTTGGCAAACACTGTTCTTTTTCTCTTGGGATGGAGACAGAGATGGAATGAATAGCAGAATGTACAAGAAAAGAGAATACAAACCAAAACCAAAAAGAAACATGTTTATGTGTTGATAATTATTTGCTCCAAGTTAGAAGCCTAAACTGAGATCCAGATTCCATAGGCTGGAGAGAGTGCTAATGTCTCTAGCGCCAGTGCTCCTGCTGTATTACAGCATGCTTAGGTAGGGCAGAGGAAGAGGTGGAAAAGGCATTACCCTACTTCCAAATCAGGGAAAACGAGGTGCAAAGAGGCGAAGCAATCTGTCAGGTGTTACAGGAGTCGGTGGGAGAATCGGGAGTGTAAGCTCCTGCCTCCCAGCTGAACTGATCTACAAGAGTGCGTTTATTCTATAATCTGTTTTTATGCTCTTATCTATTTAATCTTCCCCTCATACCAATTTTTGTAAGTATGTCTCCACAGAGAACTCCAGCATAAGAAATGTTTCTGCAGATGAACCCTGAGGTTTTATAGTAACACTGCATAATCATTACGTGGGAGGTACTCGGAGTTAAAATGGTGCAAATTACCATTAGAAGTGAATCATTTCAGCACAGGGAAGGAAGGTTAGCTATCGGCTTATTGCTGCCTTTCCATCCTTCACCATCAACAGCAGCAGCTCCGACGGCATTACATAACCTTACATATGTTTAGCCAGATTGCCTGCTTCTGCTGGGGCTGGGGGGGGACACAACAAACACACCCCCTCACCCCCCTTCTGCTGTGATGGGGAGGAAAATCCTGAGGAGTCCCACTTGGGATTTTCCTGTATCGCTTTCTGGGCATGGGAAACTTTGGGCCGGGCTCTGTTCCTCCGTGCATCTATGTGCGCTCGTGGGGGGGGGGATGCTGACACCCCTGACTCCCCTCCCTCCCCACGGCCACCCAGAGCAAGGCGGTGCAAGGGGGCTGCTGGCTGTGCTCCCCTTTTTCCCAGTGGTGCTGCTACGGAAAGGCTGTACACCGGCTCCTTCCTTAGCTTGCCTCTTGCCTCTCCTCTCCCAGGAATGATATCCCCACTGTTCCCCTCCGAATAAAGGGGATGGGTTAGCACTTCCCCCCTCTCACTTGGACAGCCACAGACAAGAGCTGCGTGGTCAAAACTGGTGTCTTACAGCCATCCTTAACCTCTGCTGTGTAAAAATAAACTGGGGGGAAGTTATCCCACAGCTTATAGCTGTGGTATGGAAAGACACTAAAATGAAAGTCCAGGCGCGGAATTAATGGCTTTGGTTTCCTACTGCTCAGCGTAAAACACAGCCACTAACTCTTTAGCATGGCCTACCAGTTATTTCGCAGGTTATTTGTTTAAACTGAATATTCCGCCCCTGCCTAATTGTGCTGTATGTGAAACTCTGAATCTGCTACGGTTCCAGATTTATAAAAGAGCATTATATAGAATATAGGTCTATTAATTTTACAGTCTAATTTCTGATTAGATTTTACAGCACCTCTGACGAACTGCATAGATTTTACCCATTAAAAATGATGACAATTCAGTTCTGTCATTTTAAGTGGAATTAAACCCAGTATTGCCAAGTATGATGATATTCTATGAAAAAATGAACCAACACTTATTAAATAAATAAATAAATAAATAAATAAATCCCAGTACCGTGTTATTTCTGGATTGGAAAATTTCACTTGCCGAGGCAGTGGCACTAACTGTTACCTGGTGCAGCCCAGAGCCTGTGGGTCGGATGGCTGAAATCAGCAGAAGTTCTCCGTTCAGGCTGAGCAGGTTAAGTAACGTTTTCTAGCACAGCTGTGTAACCTGTCTGTTGGCAAGCAAGGGAGCCTGCGCAAGCTGGTTAAGGAAAAGTTTAAAGTAAAGTGTTTTCTATCAGAAACAGTTTTGTTAAAAATTAAATTAAAATCTCTCCAGTGTCTATGCCTTGGTTTAGAGGAAACCAAAAAAAGTCGGGGGTTTTTTAAGAGGAAAAGAAGTCACACCGAGACAGCTTGTTCTTGACTTCTTTTGATGCAAACTCAAATAAACACCTCCAAAACAAAAAAATGGAAATGTTGTAATATAAAAATAAGATTTCCTTTTTTTTTTTTTATAAGTGTCAGTTTTAAATTTGGGGAAGGAGCTTATTCTGCTCTGAAACAAAGCCAAATTCTGAAAACAGACCTAAAGTGATATTCCCGCTTGTGACATGACTTTCCATTTGCATTTGTAGATGCAAGGTATATTTTTTAGCTCGTTTGCTACACTAATCCCGTTGACTTCACTTGAAAAGAATGGCACACTTCCCACTAACTTTATTAGTGACAGGATTGGGCCTTGATGCAATACCTCATGTCACAGTAGCAAAACTTGTTGCCAATAGACTGTCTCAAGGGAGGAGATTTCCAGTAAACTGCTCCCTGAGAACTATTCTAAGAATGCATCTCTTTTCTGTCCAGCCATCGGGATAATGACATCCTCCATCCCTAAAGAGAGGGGCACTGACTGAGCTGCAGTGATGGCACCAGAGGTCCCTGCTGGCTTATTCACTAAACAGAACTGGCAACTGACTCTGAAGATAAAAGTTCTTGACGCTTTTCCAAGCTGGTCGAATGGGGCTGAGTGACACTTAGAAATAAATAGAGGAGGGAATAGTATGACAGAGGAGCTTTCACGAAAGACTTTCACATGGGAGATGCGGGATGTACTGTCCCAGGCTTGAGTCTAGGGGATTTGTTGACAGTTGGATTATGTTTCCTACTGCTAGTGTGAAACGCAGAGGAAAACAAAGGGAAAAACTCCAAATGCATCCTTTAGTCCCACTTAAACAGTTAAACCCAAAATACTACGGTATATCTCTTTCTTCCCTACAACTGACTCTCTACAAATTGCCAATCTCCTTGGAAATCTGTTAGAAGAAGGTTCTCTTTCCTGACAAGGAAATGTACTTCATGCAAAACATGTCATTTGTCTGTTATTATAATTCATGATCTTATCTTTCATTCTCTCGCTCGTTTAAGCAAACAGTAATAGTACTTTTAACCTGAGACTTCAAAGGTAAAAATATTGTGAAGAGGTCCCCACTCTTTTTCTTCTTGTCTCTGATCTCAGCCAAAGCTTTTGAACATCAAAGCTGCTCAAAGTTTGTGGCAAGTTCTTAAGGATTGGGTTACTAGAAAGAAATTCACTGAATTTCCATGTTCATATTCAACATGGACCAGAACAAATATTAATAATCAAGAACAGTTTAATTTAATCATTTACAACAATTAAAACAAGTTGCTGCTTAATCTTTTTGCTCAGCACAATGAAGCTTGCTCATTCCATTGTACTGCTGTGAAAAATCCTTGACTTTTGCCAGTCAGAAATTGCTTGAAAAAATTTCTAGCCTAGGAACTACAAAGCAATTAGAAATGTAAAATAAATTCCCCAAACAAAGAATGTTGCCATTTTAATTACAGTATCACACTGTCATGTAAAAGGTTAACACTTAAAAAATGAATCTTGTACCCTCAATCTATTACCTCTAAGCAATTCTCATTTTCACATTAATTTTTGTAGGCTGTCATCTAAATTAAATACTTTTCAGCTCTGTCAGTTTACCTCTATATGTATTCTCATTACAGCAGTCACTAGAGCCAAAGTATTTTAATCTTCAGTACAATCCCTGTAGGACCATATTCTTAGCTACAACTTTAGGGGTTCTACAACTGGTCTTTTCCTCTTCAACAGCGTCTTGCCCTTGTAAGGACTTCCTATAAACAAGTAAGTTTTGCAGACTGTTCTGAAATTACCTTGATTGTCAGTGGCTAGGTAGTCATAAATCCTCCCTTTCCGCATTACTCACCTTCTCATTTAGGTGTTCTCAGGAAAGGTTCTAACAACATTATTCTGGTAGGTTTAGTTTCTGATCATTTAAATGTCATATCCTGGGGACAAAACTCTTAACTTTTTTTTTTAAAAAAAACAAACAATAAGAACATATTGGACATAAATAATAAAACATATTAGTCCTACAGGTAGATCCTCCCTCAGATCAGCATGACCGTACCTGAGTGCGCAAATCTGAGTGCCCACAAGAATCAGTAATCAACTACCCAGCGAAAACGCGTGCCATCAGGCAGGCCAGGAATGTGGGCTAGCCACCCGGCAACTCAACCGCTTTGGACTTGGGTTATAGTACGTTTTGTCATGGAGAATTTTCACTGACTTCAGCAGCACCACCGAAGAAGTAAGGTACTTGTTTAAATGAGGATGCCTGAAAAAACGGGCTGCTAACACTACTGCTGTTTGTTTGCCAGGGTGGGCTTTTGGATTTTTTATTATTTAACAGTAAAGAGTGGTTAGTTCAGATTCTTACAAATGACTACAAGGGCCAAAGTAAAAATTACACAGCTTCTTAACCCTTGGCAGCTGACAGACAAAACACCTTCGCAATACAGGACTCCTCAGAAAACAAGGGAAATCTCGTACAGCTTGTGCCACACCGAGACCATCACCAGGCACAGCAGCCCAGGCTGCTTCTGTCAGTCCTAGTCCTCTGATCAACCTGACAGAAGGGGGATCACACACGAGGGTTTCCTTCAGAAGAAAATTAGAGTTTGCAAAGAAGCAGTGCGTATACCTAGGGTTTATTTCAGTATCTAGGATACAGCCAGGGTGTACAAGCACCTGGATTCAGGAGCTGAAAAGTGCTTCTGCATCTGCCAGTTGTGATACATCAACTCTTTCTGAAAAATATATAGGACACAAGCAGAAAGCCATCACCCAGTGTCCATGCAGTAGCTTTAAGTAAGTGAATAGAGGCTACATGGCTTTACAGCTCATTTTTCCTGAAGTTGGTGATAAAGCTTTCATTAACTTAACTTGGTAAGATCAGCCCCCTGACGAATATCTCTTAGTAATACCTCAAAGTTCATGAAACACTTGGTAGGGCAAAGGCAGTAATAACTTAAATAGATTTTGTGGTGTATTAGTAGCCACCGTGAGAGAACAGCAGGTATGAAACATGCATTAGTCTGTACAATACATTGCCCTGGAAACAGAACTTGCTATACAAGATGAAATTTGATAATCAGTCTCATCGGCGGATCAACAAGCTGGGCATTAAAATAATCTAGTCTAGGGAACATAAAAGCATGAAGGAGCAATAAGCAAAGCACATTTATTTCAACTAATAATAGGAAGCCTTAATCTTTTGACTGCAATACTGAAAGAAGAGCTTGCAATCAAAACCCACATAAGGTTTTTAACCAATGAACCTGGGTTGAATTTTAAAGATGGGTTAGAAGTTCAAGTGGGTTTGGGTTGATGGCAAGAGCCAGCCATGAACAGCTCAGTTTTGTCTGATTTTAACCGAAGAAAATTGATGCTCGTAGAGGCTTTTATAGTCACCAGCTTGTCAATATGGTAATAGCATAGTTTGAAATTGCCGGTTTGGTTGACAAATAGATCTGTGTCTTGTCGGCACAGAAATGAAACCCAGCATCATGCCAATGAACAGCCCTGCACACAGGTAGCTTTGAATTGCTGAGTAAGAACGGGGCCAAAATGGAACCCTACAGAGCACAAGAAATAAATGCTGTAGGAGAAGGACACAAATTACCCTTGAAAATATAATGCAGGTAACTGTTGGATAAATATGATTTAAGCCAATTTAGAACTGTGCCAAACAGGAAGATAAAGTCCCTCAGGCATTCAAGAAGAACATTAAGATCTAGCAAAATGAGAGTAGCTGGAAAATGAGAACCTGTCTTTAGGAGAAGGTTATGTCTCATTGCTGTGTTGCTGAAAATTTTAAATAGTGAAAAACCCCACCCAAAAACCAGAATTTGATTCCATGCTCACTGAAGCCAACGGCAAATCTTTTATGGATTTTGGTGATGCCGGACTATGGGGATGTGAAATGAAATAGTAATTGACGGAGGGATTTTATGTTTTGTGTTGTGTATCAACGTAGCTCTTTTTTCAATATAACAAACAGAATTTGTGCATTGTGTTGCATCTCTTGATTTTTTTTGGATTCCAGCACCTAAATAAATGCTTATTGTTACTATTCTTCATTTAACCTCAAAAGAGACAAGAAAAAGACAATCATAATAATTGGGTGAAATGTTCTGCAAATCTGATTTTGATAATTTTTTAAGAATTTGAGAAAACATTCAACAGGTTACATTTTATCTTATGGTTTACAGACTTACTTTCTACCAGAAACATTCTACCAGGATCAGAAAATGTTGATGAAAATGTTCACTGATATTTTAACTCTAGGTGAACAGATAGGGCAAAGAAGGAAGGAAAGCTTGTAAATAAGAGACCAGCTGTACAATAGGAGGTAAGGTTGAATATCCTCCTCTTTAGCATGGTCCAGACCATGCAATTTATCCCACAATTTTAAAAAAAAAAAAAAAGAATTCTTTTGGGGATGTAAAGGTGGGAACTGGGAAAAAGCTGATGAGTCACAGAAAACAGAATTACATGTCTTTGTGTCATGATTTACACTGCGTTTTAATCATAAATCCACATACAGCTTATTACTGGAATCGCAGTCGATCTCTGACACTGGGAAGGAGAATTTCAGTAGAGAATAGTGAGAGTCATAACACAGTAAATTGTTTCTGCCTTTTCTTTTTATTTATAGAAAGGAAATGAACAAAAATCTATTTACAATTGAAGGAATAGCTCTGAAAAACACATAAAACTATTTGTTTCAAAAAGCCAAGAATTCATCTGAATTGTTTCTTCATTTATTAGCTGTCTTTAATCATCCATATGAGCAACATCAATCAGAGAGCATAAGCAGAAAATTACAAATAACTAGTACACAAAGTGACTTTGGAGGGTCGAAGAAATGTTTATGGATTTAATTAATTTATATTGTGTTGACCTGGCAAATGTAACTGCTTATTAATTACTTGTTAAATAATTGTGAATAGTGGTCACCTTTTCAAAAGTTTAAATCTGCTCTAGCCAAACCACACCCACACCCACACACATACTTTTTGGTTTGTTTGGGGTTTTTTTGTTTTTTTTTGAATGGTATTTTTTTCAAGTAAGTCTTTTTGTACATTTCTGTTGGTAGACAATGCTCAGAGCCAGTGAAATTTTTAAGAGTTATTAAGGATATAGAAGGTAACATATTTTAGAAGGTATCTGTAAAAAGATGTGTGAGTTCTTATCCTCCTATTAAGAAAGTTAGTAATAGTGTTAAAGAACTGACGTATCAAGATTTTCAATATCATTTACATTACAGAAGGAATTTTAGGGAACGGAGTAATTTTAAATGGGATTTGTCAGAAAAACATGGATCCATTCATATTTTGTATGAGATGAGTATTCTGCTTAGACAAAGTAACAACAACAAAAGTATGCACAGCATCAATTTAGGCAAAATTCAACATGAAAACATTTGAATTTTTTTTTTTTCCTGCTGCTTGACCATCTGATGGGGGAGGAAACAAGAAGCAGGAATCCCTAGGAGTACAAACTTCTCCTCCCTCTAAGGGAGGCTTCCAAGTTCAGGCTTCTTGGAGTATTTTATCAAGACAACAACATTAAGGTCCTGGCTTGCCAAATGAATTGTTGTGGGCAATAATTATAACAATATCGGAGGAATTAAATGTTGTTTCTCAGTCCAAATAAACATGAAATAAAACTTTCAAACTATTCACAAAATGTAAGCATTTTTCTCTACTCAAGCTTTTACTTTAAACAAACTGTTTTGGCCATTGTAATGCAGCAAATTGGATGTTGTTCAAATGTAACCCAGAGATTCTCTGTGCTAAGTCACCAAAACTCGGAATGAATTTTCTTCTTCTTCAAAAAAAACATGTTCACCTATTTTTTTAATTATATATCAGACAAGAAAAAAGAGATGCAATTATTTAAAAAAGAGAATTATATATATTTAGAAACAGGTTACAGTATGTGCTGCTTATACACGGAAGTATCCCCATGTTTGTACTCCTTGGTTTTCAAAGCAAAAGCAATATTGGCTACCTGAAAGGAAGTTGTGGCTAGCTGGGGGTCAGCCTCTTCTCGCAGATAACTAGTGACAGGACTAGGGGGAACGGCTGCAAGTTGCGCCAGGGGAGGTTCACATTGGAGATGAGGAGAAATTTCTTCTCAGAAAGGGTGGTCGGGCATTGGAACAGGTTGCCCAGGGAGGTGGTGGAGTCACCGTCCCTGTGGGTGTTTAAGGAAAGGTTAGACGTGGTACTGAAGGACATGGTTTAGTGGGTAATAGGTGGTGGGGGGACGGTTGGACTGGATGATCCTTGAGGTCTCTTCCAACCTTA
The DNA here is from genome assembly GCA_013399095.1 of Psophia crepitans. Taxonomy (NCBI): domain Eukaryota; kingdom Metazoa; phylum Chordata; class Aves; order Gruiformes; family Psophiidae; genus Psophia; species Psophia crepitans. Next base: position 274,862 of record VWZZ01002124.1, on the reverse strand, counting down.
ATGAGGCTATTCTATTCTATTCTATTCTATTCTATTCTATTCTATTCTATTCTATTCTATTCTCTAAAATATATGCAAAAAGTAGCAAGAGAAATTCCCCAGCTCTACAAGGGGTATGTAATTTATGTGAACATAGCTGTTGCTATCTGGTTTACAGTGAGCTGAATCCCTCCTGTGCCTCGGCCAGCTTTATATCACATGTAAAATACTGGTATGAAGATCATCGGCATCAAAGATGGATTTGTTATATATCTAATGTTTAGTAAAGCTAATGTCTCCTAATTAAACCTAGATATTTGTATGCTATTAAAAATATGCAAAGATATATACTTGGATCAGTTATTAAAGTCCAGCTAATTCGATTCTGATAAACTGATCACATAAAATATAATCAGGCAGAAACTTATCTAAGCTTACAAGGCCCTGTGATTTGAGCTCCTTAAATTTTTTGATACACAATTTAAATGGCTTTTCCCATTAGTCACCTGTAGGTAAACAGAACCAGTAATCATTTGGGACTACATCTGTGACATTAGGTAGGTAAGCACTGATTTTTTTGATAGTATTTAATCCTTAGAACTGGGATCATGTTTTCCAAACTGTCCCCTTTTGGGTACCTAGCCAAATAAGCCAGATTCTTTTTCAGAATTTCTTAGTTGCTACTTTTCTGAGGGCTTTCATGAGTGATGTTAGGAAATGTTGGGGAGTAGTCCATCTTTTTAAGATTTTGTGTATTTGTGAAAAATGTTAAGTGTAGGTTTTTCCAAAATAGTATTTTTTTTTCTTTTCATTATTAAACAAGAAAATCATAAAGATCTTCAGTACTTTTGAATTCTGGTAAACTTCTGAGGACAACCTCTTTCTTTCACTTTTCCCTCCAACTCGCACAATGAAAACAAAAAAAAGAAAGAAAGAAAACAATCAGCAACTTAGAAAAAAACACATTACAGTCAAGTGGAAGAAAATAAGATGGTAGTTTGGCATTTAAAATGCTGGTATTGTATTATTTCATCAATAAAAGGTCCATTCTTTTGAGGTATGAGGACTGAGCTGGCTGAAGTAAGGTAGCCTGAGCCATATTAGAAATTTGATCTTTACACCCCAGTGTAACTGAAATCAGATAAAATAAATCTGGACTTGCTTGTTTTCCTTTTATTTGTTGTTAAATAAAATAAGCTATTTTTTTTTCTTATAAATGGAGAAAAAGAATAAAGAAATGAAAACTTGAGTTAATGTTAAACAAAGTTAGTGGAGGGGTAGAACCATAGCTTAAGTTTATTAAAGTAAGTTGCATTTTGTAGTGTTGGTTTTCCATCAAAGGTTCTCTTGTTCATAAGCTAATATGTGAGTAGGTAAACACATTTAATAAAAATACATGAGATATGCAGTTGAGCTTCACACAGCACTTTCAATTACTTAAGTCAAAATGCTTAAGATCATTTATACTAAAAATTATTATTACAGTTTCAATATGTAATTAAAGAGTTCATATATTGTAAAACATTTGCCCGGTACCCATATTATATTGAAGGGCAAACACAGGACACTTTAGCTTCGCTTTTTTAGCTGCTTCCTAACGGTGCTTTCCAGAACTTTATTCATTTGCAGTGTGGTGCAGGCTGCCAGATCGCCGTATGTATAATTTGTACGCACTGTTCATTTCATTTTAGAACATACTGTTTCAACAACATGGTTTGTGTCATCATGAGAACCACGACAAAGGGTTATCCAGATTTCATGATAACGGGCCAGAAAAATGGGGCTGTGAAACAATATTGTTACTGAGAGTAACTCCTAAATGCAGAGTGCGAGAGAGGGCACAATACTTCAGTCCTTGTTCGATCTGTTACTGCTGATGTGGGGAACATCTTTGCCACAGAGATGAGGAAAATATGAAAGGACATGCACGTTCTGAACGGTTACAGCTACATGCATATAACCTTCTCAAATGTTATCTTTGCATCCTCGTCGACCCACAAGTAGAAACGATATTTTCATACTGTTATATCTGCCCACTGGTACTTTCTCCGGTGCGTTTGGGAGTATTAACTCCAGGCTGGATGTTTTCTGGACATGCCTTCATGCTACCAGGAACGTGACTCATCAGAACAACGTTCTCAGAAGTATATTTTTCCTGTTTGTTTGTGCGAGTGGGATGAAACTGCAGAAAATTCACAAGTACAGAATGTGTTCTTCTGGCTAAAAACAGCAGTATTTTATTCTGGTAAAAATATTAACAATTAATGTAAAGTTGTCGTATCAACTCAGCATAGGCCCCTTTGATTCTTCCATGAAAAGTGTTACAGGGGCTGAAAGTAGTGTTTACTTCCTGCCACCAAATATAGGACCCTAAGTGTTAGTTCCTGTCTATCGCCAAAAAATGCACACCTCCACCCCAAAAATACATATGGGAAAGCAAGCATCACCCTATCTCATGCCTCAGAACAGATACAGCGCGCTAGAGACATGGCCAGAACTCACCAGATGCTGCAAGCATATGATTCCTCCATGAGAGTTTATACGGTACAGCTGTCTTTAAATGTTTTTGTAATTGAAAAGACTCTAGCATCTGGTCCTTTGCTTATTACTCTTAGATCAAATAGTCACGATCTGCAGTCTACTTTTAAATAATGCAGAAAAAAACCCCTTGGGGCACTAAGGATACGTTTCTCTCAGATGACCTGCTTCGAGGTACTTGTAAAAATATACGTAAATGGTGTAATTAGAAAAAAAAAGCAGCAGAAAACACCACCAGTAGGGAATGATATGCATTACATATGCATGCAAATACCTTTGTAATTTTAAATATCGGTAGATAAAGTAACAAGCAGTATGTACTCTTGATATCTTTCAGTTATATAGTCCGTGTACCCTTCCCTTTGCATGTCATTGTGTAATTCAACCCCACCTCCAACAGTTGCAGACTTGTTGCTGCCTGAACAAGACAGGATATGCGCTGTGGTACACCCCGCAGAAGCCTTTGCCCTGGACCAGTTTTTCCTCCAATAAAACACGTACGGTTCCCACTGATTTCAGTTAGTCCTAGACAGCGCTCCTGAAGAAAGGCAGACTTTTCCACCTTACTGCTTCAGGTTTATGGGTGAATGCTCTTACGTGATCATCATTTATTTAGGCAAACATTCTTTGAAGTCAGTTATTGAATAAGTAAGAATCATAATGATTTTTTTTCAATATTTTGTCTGCCTACATAAGTTCTGGAATATTAGGTGATTTAATCCGCTGTGAAGGCACCTTCCAAATAGTTGGTAATTTGACATATTACATGAATTGAAGTAGGCTGAGTCAAGGATGGAATTTCATTATTTGTCTATGTAAGGCTGACAAACTATTTTAGAGTAAGATTTATTCTGGAAATGAATTTCTGTAAGGCTAGCTATCTTCTTGACTGCATCCTAAGCCTTTGATATCATGACTGGATGCCATAAAGCAAGGCCTTAATTATTTTGATTAAAAAAGGTAGTTTCAGAGCTGTTAGTTTTTTGAGAGGCTGAGATAACCTTAAAGGAAAATCAAAATAAGAGAAACTGCAGTTCACCCAAGCTCTTCAAAGCACTTTATGTGATTTAAAAATAGGCTAGCATTAGCTTAAAAATATTTGGGAATCATGTAATAGCATTTTCATTTTCTTTTTGAAAATAGCATATTTCTTGTTACTGCATGGCACAGATCTATCTGTTTTACTTCAGCAATGTAAAGACAAAGTTTTGTTACTGGAACTGTAGTTTTGTTCATAATTTTTAAGTGCATCATTGTAATCATCAAAGTGATCAAAGAAAAAGTTGGGGGTAAGTCAACACTTTATTTAACCATTTTTAAATGGTCATACAGATCAATTTTGTACTTCAAGAATGCCAGAATTACAATTATATTTTGATTTTGAAACAATTCCTACTAGGTCAAAATCAAAATACATTCTGTCTTGAGATTTCTGGTTAGCAATTGTAAAGGGGTGTGTGTGTATTATTGTATGCTTTTATAAAAAGAAAGTGGTTCGCTGATATTTCCAAGGTACAGTACCAACACCTCTCCACTAAGTGCTTGCAAATCTGGGAATGAGTTCTAATATAACCGCTACAAATGTGTTTTTCTCTTCCAAGACCAATCCAAAAGTAGTTTACATTTTTCTGTCATAATTGGCCTTCCATTTACAGGCATCTTATAGTGAAGAATTTCCCCTGAAGGAAAAAAAATGTCCCCTTTTTGACATCTACAACGAAGTGAAGTTACAGACACCACAGGTGGCAGATGGGTAGGTACATCGGTAGCTGCACATCTTTTAGGCTTGGAGAGTGAGTGTGTGTTTAGGTTTGATTGAAGACTGCACAGGAAGAACCAACAAATACACACGAGTACTTTTAGACTTTTTGAGAGACAGATTTCACTGTGTGCTGGAATTTTCCTTTACTTGTAGAGAGTACAATTTATTTTATATATTGTTTGAATTCTCATAGTTTGGGCAAATACGAGCCAGTGGCACCATTCAGCGCGATACAGATGTTCAATGTTGGAAATAACCCGCTAAATACACACATTGTAGTGTTTAATATGATCTCAATTGACTGTACCATACAGACACTTGTTTCCTCAGCCAACTATACGTTGCCTAACAAAAATGATTTTAACAGATATTCTATACGGGCATTTTTTCTGTTGGTTGTTCAACATTCTTCATTTTGTAGGTCTCTCGTCTACGCAATATGTTCCCTAAGGTTAAGAATGATAATGAGAAAATTTCCTTTTCCCTAGATAATTCAGCTGCTTAGCATTGAAACATTTTTGAGATAAAGATTCTTCGTGAAATAAAAAATTAAAGTACAGTCAGAATTTGCTAAATGAGCGTACTATGGAAATGAAGAGCAAAACATTGTTTTAATGGAAGCATGTCCAGGCTATATTATGAGACTAACGCTCCCAAAAAAAAGGGACTGTTGTGTAGACACATGCAGTAGCTTTAGAAAATGCTGCTGCGTCTCTGGAAGAAAGTGGTTAAAAACACATGATGATGAAGTTAACCTAAATCTTTCATTGGCTTAAAAAAATAGGTCAAGTAATACATTACTAGCTCCGCTGTAAGCCTGTACACAATCCGTACATTCCAGAGTGAAAGAGGTTTTGCTTAACATTCCTACATCAACTTTCATTCATGGTATCTCTAGGCTGAAATATTTGGCTTTTCACAGGTGTGACCCCCTTTTGCTTTCTCTAAAGTGGAAATCCGTATGTTCTTTAACAATATTAGTCTTTCATTAAAAGATGCTTGAGTATACATACCATTTATCATTATTTTACCTGAGTTTTAGAACTAAAATATGGGCATGTTAAGGCAGGTACTATCACACAATTTGTAAGTGACTTGTACACAGTCCTGCTTCTCATTTCTCAGTTTTTTAACTTTTCTAGAAGAAGCAAAGCATCACGAGTTGTTCCCTAGAGCGTCTGGCAAACACGCAAACTGTGGGGACCTTCGTTAGACACAGGCGCAGAGAAGATGCGATGAAGGTGGCATCACCTCGTAGCTCAGCCTGCAGGACAGCCAAGCCCAGCGTGTATCTGGACACCCTCCGAGGGCAGTGAAGCCTAAAGAACTACTTGCCGTACGATGCAGTTTCTGACAGCAGAGGTTGTGGACATGCCACCTACCAAAATGGAGGGCTGACTCTTCTTGGAAGCTCTGCCCGAGGCTGGGTTTTCTCCCAAATTGTATTTGTTGCCACGTGGGCGAACAGCGTGGCTCCCAGGGGCCGATTTCCGCAGGGGGAGCGGTCTGGGAGCCGCGGGGCCCCCCCTCGCCCGCGGTACAGGGGCCGCTGGGCGCCCCGGCTCCACCCGGGAGGGATGCTCGGCCCCCCCNTCGGCAGGGCTGGAGGAAGGCAGGGCTCGCCCGGGAGCCGCCGCAGGTGCCGGGGCGCCCCGCTGCCCTCCCCCGGCAGCGGCCGCCCTGCGCTGGCGGGAGGCTCTCGGCTTTTCGTTAGAAAAAAATAAAAAAAAGTTTCTGGCGCGTGCGTTTTTGGAGAAAAGGCTGAAAATATACGCTCTAAACCCACAAGAAATGGTAACAACTGGGGGAGGCCCCCCAATTTTCTAAGCAAGCCGAAGGAAAAAGGTGTTATTTTTAACCCACCGCTGTTTTCATTAAACAGGGGTCCCCCGGCGCTGTCGCTCCTGAGTTTGTTTCCCGGGGGCTCGGCGCCTTCGGTTACATTAATTAGAGAGAGCAGGAGGCGACGCGTTGAGCGGCAACCTGCTTCCCCGAACGGTGCGGGGGTGCAAGCGCATCCCTCCGCCCCGCTCCCGCCCTCCCCGCGCCGGGGGTTAGAAAAGGGTTAAGAAACTTGGCTGGAGAGATGAATGGCGCGGCGCGGGGAGGGGCTGGGCTGCGCCGCGGCGGGCGAGGTGGAAGGCGGGGAGGATCGCGGCTGCGGGTTAGGCTTTGAAAGTCAGCCTCACAGGCATTGCAGCAGAGCCCCGAGCCGCGGAGGGGCGCGGAGAGGAGCGGAGCTTGCCGTGTATGTGCGCGGGGTCGGGCGGGGGCAACGGGCGGGCGGACGGACAG
>VWZZ01002124.1:120565-267719 GCA_013399095.1 Psophia crepitans | reverse complement strand
GGGGGTGCGAGGAGACCCGGCCCCGCCGGCCGCGGCCTCGCTCGCCTCCCGCCGCCCGGCCGCTTTCACAGCAGCTGCGGGCAAGGCCTCGCCTTCCCCCGCTTGTTTGTTACCGCCCGCCCCACCTCTACCTGCGAGCGGGCAGCCGGTGCCTTCGCCATTGCCTCTTGGTGGTGGCACGGGCTCGGCTCCCTGCTTCCCCCAAAGATGCCTTCTCATCGCCTCGGGCTCCTGGGGGACGTCGCTGTTTCCTTTCTAGACTAAAGGTTACTTTTCTGGACGTGTTTTTGTGTCCCTGAAGCCCTTTAAAGGTGATTCCCCCCGCTTTTTCCCCTACGGAACATGTTGTTTGAGGCTGTTCTTCGTGAGTGTCACTTGGCAATTAAGTTGGAAGGCAGCGAAACGTGAAGAGACGTGGTGTCGGGGCGTAGGAGAAATGAGGGGCAGCTCTGTCACATGCGAACAGCCTTGTGTCTGTGCTGCGCTTTTTTCCTTCTCCTGTGTTGTGGATTCTCATGGTTTATTAGGCTTTTAATTTAAAGAAAAAAATCAGCTAAAACGCTTGACACGTGTTGAAGATGTTGGGAAAAAATGGTGGGATTTCTAGCTTTGGGGTTATGTTGATGTTGGGCAAGGTGAAGTGGAAGTTGTTGCCTTCTGCCTCGTCTCTCCAGAATCCGGAGACTGTATTATTCCGTGTTTTATTTTGAGGGGACCTGCCTGCAGTGCCTGACAGCTTACAGGCTGATTAGAATTTAACTGAGTCATGGCACTATGAACGCTCAGAGATACTGTAAAGCTTTATTTACCAAAGAGTGCGAATCCCGTCTGTGAGGACCCACGGGGAGGAAGCAGTCGCTTGTGGAAAGGGGGTGGCGTATCCCTGAGGGAGTGGCAGAAAACCTTTTTCTTTAATATTCAAATGCGATTTGCTGTTTCCAGGGCTGAGTGAACACACCAGAAAGTGACACATTACGATGCCATATGACAAAAGCTTTCTGTGCTGAGGATTTGTTGTGGTTAAGATCTGATTTAATGGCATCTGAGTAATTGTTGCTATATGGGCAGCGAGAATTTGCACCTCAGAGAGCAAAAGTTCTTGCCCAGAACGCTCTCTGGGCAGGTTTGGGGCTTCTGCTGTCTGGGGCAGCTGTCTTCCCAAACTTGTGGTTGGGAAGTCTGACTTGTTGTTTTATCAGCGGTCTCTCTCGATGGAGTTGTCGTTGACTCCAAAGCAAGACACGAGTTTGTCACCAGTGAAAGGCAGACGTAGGGGTGTACGGTTTTGTTGAGTGGGGTGGAGGAGGTAACAACTAGTGACAGCATGTTTCAGGTAGAGTTGAATCTCCCCTCCTATTAGACTGGCCTGCAGTTCTGAGTTACCTAATGAGTGAGGGCTGTCAATGGCTTTCAGATTTTTGTAGACCCTTCGTGCACAGAATACAAGATGCTGTCAAATGCCAAACCATAATGGATAGATTATTTTTTTTTATTAGTCTCAGGATAGAAAACTGCCAGATGAAAACGTGTTCATCCTCTCTGCTCCCCATACTTGTTTCTTGTTCTGAAGTGAAAGATATGCTAATCAAAATTGGAGGAAAATAAAATAACCAAAATTTATTGTAGTCATAAAACTGTGTTGATAAAGAAGTAAAAGTGAACTAATGTTTTTACATTGTAAACTTAAATGAGTGATTTAGACGCTGTGTCACCTGCAGTGTTTGATAGCTGTGTTCAGGGCGAATCTGTTCTGTAAAACACATCAAGGAGAATTTTTATTTTGGTGGTGTTTTTTTTAAAGTGTTTCAGTAAAGGTTATAGAACTTAAACGTTAATTTACTTTATGGTGATCATGTTTACCTGTACATTTTGCTTAATGTGGGATTGGCTTAAAAGAATTGACAGAGACTTGCTTGCTTAAAGCTTGTTTTTTTCTTTTCAGGGCTAACTTTTTTTCTGGCTTTGAACATTGGCAAAAGGTTTCTGTAATCGCAGCTGTATTATTGTTAGCAGTGAGAGCACTGTTAATTTTACCAGTGACAGTGCAGGACATGACTATATTAAAAGATAAATTCTGTTTTGCGTTGAGCAGAGCACATGTATAAACTTGCCCAAGGCAAAGCCAGGGAGTTGCATTTCCCACAGTCAGCTGTCTTGCCCAAGGATTGTGCTTGACACCTCCTTGCAGGGCTGTGGGAGAAGGCACCAAGACTGTAGTATTGTCAGTGTTAGAATAACTCTTCAGAACTTGCCCAAACGTCTCAAAACTCAAATGGCTTGCGTGTTTGGTTTTTTTTTTTCTTTTTCCTGTATGTGAATGTATAGGGAGCAGAGGGAGGCCACAAGAGAGACTGGGAAGAGCGTGGGGTGTCCAGCAGGCACCTGCTGTGGGGGCACGAGCCCCTTTGTGAGTGGGGCTTTGGTGGGTGACCTCCCAGGGGCTGGGCTGGCCTCCCAGCTGCTGGGTGATGGGTGCTGAGTGATGGGCTGGGCTATAATCAATATGCAGGATAAATAGGGTAACTATCCTGTGGATTAAAAAAAAAAGAATAAATACCCTTTTGGGAAAAGAAGTGCAAATTTTGAAGTATAAATCATTACTGCTCAGCAGGGGTTTAATGACAGGCAAGTGGAAAGATAATGCGGGCAGGGAATGAAGCCTGAACAGGAGGAAAAACGTGCAAGAGAATATGCACGAATGTACAAAAAAGATAAAACCCATAAGCTTGACAGTCTGTCTAAACAACCTTAAAGTAAAGACAAAAAGGTTAATGGTAACAGTGTTTGTGGTTTGCTCTTTCTTCCTGCCAGCAGGCCAAAACGATAACAACAGTAACTCTCTGAACTGTGTTGGCCTGCCCATAGCAAATACGAGGAAGGCTAAGGGGGAAAGTATTTAAAAGGCTTGTGGCATTTCTTTTGGGTGTTACGGTGTTACGGTTTTGCTAGTTGCATTTGAAAATACTGAACTAGAAAACAATGTGTTGCAGTTGGCAGGCGGTACTTTGCGTGGACACCTGTGACCATGCAAAAACTTTCTTGTGTTTTCCGATTGGGAGATCCGCCTCAGGAAAGGATCAATGTCTGTGTTTTAGTGTTTCTGGATTATTTATTTCAAATACTTAGAAATGCGAACAGACTTATTTAGCACTTGAAAGAATTAATTTGGTAATTTACTTGGCTGTCTGTTGCAGGTCACTTGGCTTGGTGGTCGAAGAAAGAGAATGGTAACTAAGATTCATGTAAATAAATACTTGTGTAGAAAGGGGAAGAAGCAGTTGCTAGCCATTTTATTTTGTGTCTGACCCCTCCTGGCACAGTCTTCTCTTATCGAAATTGTACTGGAGCTCATTGCTCCTGTTTAATTGTCTGTCTTGAGAGAAACTGTTTTCATACCGCTTATTTCTAAATATTGTCTTCAAGCAGAGGAAAACCAATTTTGCTTATAGACAGTATCAGATTAAAAGCGGAAGCTACAGATCTTCTGTTAGTCACTGGTTTCAAAGCCATTTAGTGTAGAAAAGCAGCTCGGTGTTGGGGAAGACTTCTGGCGGGCTGTTCTTCCTCTTCCTGAGCAAGTAAGTTGTGAGAGAGTCATCATGAGAGATGGGGTGCTAGATGTAATATTTCTTTGTCTCAAGAAAAACTATTATTTGAAAACAAATAAGTGAGTATTTAATTTGCCCCAAAAAGTGTTTTTTCAGTCATGCAGAAAGCAGGGCTCACCTCAGAGGTAGAAAGAAATGATTGTTCTTGCCCCAGGAGATTGTCCTGTTGGTGGTGTTCATGTCATCCCCTGTTCCACTTCGAGAAGTTTATAATATAAAACAAGTCAAACGAAACTGTAAGGTGTGCGAAGCAAGTGATCCAGCTGTGAAACGTTTGGGAATTAAAAGTGGTTTGTTTTCTTTAACATTATTGAAGGAATATGTAGTTTTCCCCAGAAATAACAAATTCTGTTGTTCTCTTTTCTCTGACCTCTTATAAACCTTTTGTAGTTGCTTGAAACAATGGAGAAAAGACTGTTTAGTCCTCACCTAAAGGAAATCCTGTCTATACATTGAACCTTGATGGCAATACATTGTGGGGTGTGTGTGTTGGTTTTCTATGGTGGTGGTTTTTTCCCCCCAGCCCCCTACTAGACAGAGATCTGTCTTCTCTTGGAAGTAGGAATACTTAAGTAAAACTGCTTGTCGATGGTGGAAAACATTTTATCTACATCTATAGTATAGGACAGAAATACTGGAATTAGCTATTTTTCTCAAATTAAGATGACTTAACAAGGTGAATACTTTTTTTTGAAGTGCTGCTTTCTTCTGCTCTAAGGGACCTCTTGTCCTGTTTTTCCTTTGGTCGCAAAAGATTGCACATGCAGCTTATTTGCCCTTTCAGCAAAATGGGAGTTGGGAAGGCTTTGAACTATGTTTATTGCTACCTTTGTCACTGTACTCATCATTTCTCTGTTTATTTTGACTCCAGTGGTAGCTTTATCTCCCTTCGTCACTCCAAATTGAATCTGAATTTTGAGGATTGCTGCTGTTCTGTGGAGTGAATTGGCTTTTTACTTTGTGCTTCGTGTAGGGTGAAGGATTTGAAATAGTGTCTGCATGTGATATTTCAGGGTATTTACTTATTCTTTGGCTTAGTTGGATCTGTTGCTTTTGCTGGGTCTTGGTGCTGGCAGCAGTTCAGTATGCTTCTGTTATCTTTCACACACCTTTTCACACATCCTTTTTTGGATGATGGGTCATCTATCAACACCTGTATCTTTTTTTCTTTTTTTTCTTCCCCATCTAGCACACTGCAGTGGTCAGTATTAGATGTTTTCTTGAAGCTGGCTTTAGCTTAAGTGATTTTGCAGGAGGGGGAGATGCCATGAGCTCCCCCCAATGCACACGCTTCCCATTCTGCCCCTTTCTACGCTGCATGCCTGTAGCCATGCGTGGGGTCCCCTGTGCTGGAGAAATTCTGTGTTTAAAAGGCTTGTGTACTTGTGTTTTGTGAGACCAGAAGCTAAAGGTGAGGCAAAGAGGAGAGGAACAACCTCTGCCAGTCAAGAGGAGGGGAGAGTTCAGCCAAACAGGAGAGAGAGTCTATTTTTAAAATAGACTATTGTGGTTAAATTTGACTCCTTTTGCATAATAAACTTGCTGCTTTGGTGGTAACTCGGTGACAGATGACTTACCGTAACTGTTATTAATCAGGCTCATCACAAGAACAAGGCTGAAATAGTGTAAATAACAATGATCTGAGCTAGTTGTAAGTTTGCATCTTTTACCACAAGTTCACTTTGGAATAACAGAGAAGTGCTGAGAAGAATTTTTAAGGTGGTGCTTGTGATGGATAACGTGTTGTAACTGTAATATTATATACTATTTAATGCCTAAATATTTCAAAAGCAAATATAATTTTTACTGGTTTAGGTTTTGTGCCATTCAGCGTTACATTCACGGGTTACATTTGTCTCTTCCTTACATATATATATTTAAATTAATAGGGTTTCTTTTAAACAAATATGATTTTGACATTCACAGGTGCAAGTTTGAACTTTTAAGCAGCAATTCCTGTATAGGAAGGAGGGCTTTCATGTCACAGCTGGTGGATTTTTTTATTTTTTTTTAATGAAAGGAAGAAAGAGGACTGTGGCTTTGAATCACAGTTGAACGTTGATTTTGTTCTTGCAGAAATACCGTCCAGTTATTTCAGCAGTAAGTCATAGAATCATAGAATGGTTTGGGTTGGAAGGGACCTCAAAGACCATTGAGTTCCAACCCCCCTGTCATGGGCAGGGACACCCTACACCAGACCAGGTTGCCCAAAGCCCCATCCAACCTGGCCTTGAACACTGCCAGGGATGGGGCCTCCACAGCTTCTCTGGGCAGCCTGTTCCAGTGCCTCACCACCCTCACAGGAAAAATTTCTTCCTCATATCTGATCTAAATCCCCCCTCTTTTAGTTTATACTCACTCCCCCTTGTCCTATCACTACACTCCCTAAGAAACAGTCCCTCGCCAGCTTTGCTGTAGGCCCCCTTTAGGTACTGGGAGGCCACAATTAGGTCTCCCCAGAGCCTTCTCTTCTCCAGGCTGAACAACCCCAGCTCCCTCAGCCTGCCCTCATAGGAGAGGTGCTCCAGCCCTCTGATCAGCTTTGTGGCCTCCTCTGGACTTGCTGCAGCAGCTCCATGTCTTTCCTGTACTGGGGACCCCAGAGCTGGACACAGCACTCCAAGGGGGGTCTCACAAGAGCGGAGCAGAGGGGCAGAATCCCCTCCCTTGACCTGCTGGCCACACTATTTCTGATGCAGCCCAGGACACAGTTGGCTTTCTGGGCAGCCAGCGCACACTGCCGGCTCATGTTGAGTTTTTCCTCAACCAGCTTCCCCAAGTCCTTCTCCTCAGGGCTGCTCTCGAGCCATTCTCTGCCCTGCCTGGCTCGGGATTGCACCGACCCAGGTGCAGGGCCTTGCACTTGGCCTTGTTGAACTTCATGTGGTTTGCACGGGCCCAGCTCTCAAGCCTGCCAAGGTCCCTCTGGATGGCATCCCTTCCCTCCAGCAGGTCGACTGTGTCACACAGCTTGGTGTCACTGACAAACTTGCTGAGGGTGCACTTGATGACTAAGTCTAGACTATGCAAGTTGTTTTTTGTTTTACTGATGGTTCCTTTAATAAAATTTTGATTTCTGAATATTTGAACTATGTTTTTCTTTTGAAATAGCAAGGTTGTTTGCAGTTCCTGCTACCAAAATACAGAATCACTTTCTGTTACACCAACAATAAGAAAGTAGGTAGGGGTATATTGGATATGAAAAATTGGTATGCAGGCTTTCATAGGGTGATTTCTGCTGTTCTTTTTAGATCAAGCATGGAATTGTTGAGGAAGAAAATTAATACATCCTTGGACTCCTGAAGGAAGAGCTTTCCTGATGGGACCACTTTCAAGGTAAATAATTTGTTTGGGTTATTTATGTTGTCTCTTTGGTTTGGGGTTTCTTCTTTGTCTTGCCAAATCTGCTGGATAACTGTCTGCTATATATAAGTATATCTGCCATATATAAGTATTATCTTATAATATGTTTTAAAGTGATTATAATATGTTTTAAAGTGATAAATTTTTAAGGTAATGACTCTCTTTTAGTGCAAGATTTTTAATGTGTGCTACCTAAAGAGAAATAAGCCTTTCAGAAGCCTTTAAACATTTTGTATGGAATTTGCTGTGAAGTCCTGAAGATCTAGCCTACTTGTTTGGGAGGTAGTTACTAAGTAGAGCAGAAACTGTTTTAAATGTGATTTTGGAGGGAAAAAGAAGGTTAAATAAAACTTGCTGTGTTGTGATCTGTCTTGTCTTTTTTTTTTTTTTAATAAAACAGATCCCAGTTGAGCTTCTGTGGCAAGGGACAGTCACAGTAAAATCATTATTAGATACTACATTACAATGGCTTTTAGACATTTAGCATCACTGTCATTTTGTTTGGATCTGCTCCCTTGGTTCCCATTTCCTAAATCCTATTTTTCTTTGATACCGGGGAATAATTCCCCGAGTGTTGTCCAGTGATTTGCTTATGTATATGCACTTTGGTTTGTGAGTAATTTTATCCACTTGAGTAGCCCCACTGTACTCGGTGGGCCTACATGCATGCCTAAGAACTTGAGAATGCTGATGAGCATAAAGAATACAATTTAGGCATGTAATGGTTGACAAGCAGTTATTGTTTTGTTTCTGGTCTCTCCTAGGACTCATTTGCATTGCCTCCAGTGGCAACTTTTGTGAGCATTAGTAGGGAAGGTCTAGAAGCTGGAGGCAGTCGTACCAAATCCCAGCCTGCAAAACTTCTAGCCTATCTGTTGTAATGGCACAGACTAGATATGCAGGGATGTGTTTTTCTTTTAAAATAAATTCATGTGTTGCTTGACTTCATTTGAATATGGCATTGGTCTGTGCACTGCAGTTTAAGCATTTCCAACTCAATAGAATCTATCAAAATGAAATCATTAGAAATACGTTGTTGTTGTTGTTTAAATTGGGGAGACTTGGATTTTTCCAGAATCTGTGGTTTTGTATTTGACTCCTTAAAAAAGAAGTCTAGTGTTCTGGTAGTACTTCTCAGGATGTCAGGGCAATTGCATTTACAGGAATTGTTACCTGCTGCTCTCAGAATGAGTAAGATAAGCACTTTGGAATTAAAACACAAGTAATTAATTAGCTATTTAAAACTTGAGAAATTGTGATCAGCAGCAGACGGTCACTTAGACGGCCTTAAAGGAACTTAGTAGACAGCGGCTTTTGTGGCAACAAACTTTTTGAAACTTTCATATCTTCAAAAATGGGTAAAGTAATTCAAAGCTTTGTTTCAAGATTGTGACCTCTGTTTAAAAGCTGTTTGTTTAGTCAGAGTTGCGGAAGTGTAAGATGTTAAGAGTCTTGCACCAAGTGTTCAGCTTGTCAGTAAGGTGGTTAAGCTAAAGATTTGAGAAAATGTGTCTGTTAGCATACACATGGCTGGTAATCCTGACACAGTTTGCATTCTTTTTTTTTCATTTCTAACCAGCATTATAAAAGTGTTACTGTTATAGTGCTGTGTTTTGGGTTGGTGGTTTGGGGTTTTTTGTTTGGGAGGTGAAGGGAAGAACAAGTTTGTTCGTTGGTTATAAGCAGTAATTGGGGAATACCTGTCTTTGGTATACAAGCTTGCATTGCATACTGTTGTAAATAGCTTTAACGCTGAGCGCGGTAGAGTTGTGTCATTATCAGAGATTTGTTTTTGTCCCTGAAACTGGATTTCTTGTTGCAAGTCAGAGTTCTGGACCATTAGGGTGGTCTTTCTCCAGATGAGTGCTGTTTTGCAAGTGTAACTGTTGATCTTGTTGATGTTGTGTAACCTTCATGAAGCAACAGATACCAGAGGAGGAAGGAAGGTAGTCATGCGGTCTAAAGCTGAGCTTGCATCAGAGAAAGTCTGTAGCATTAAGCTAAAATTTATAAATTATGTCTTTATGCAATTCCGAGAAGCTTCAAAAGGTGCAACTCATGAAAAGATACAGATGAGAATTAACAGCTAGTAGTAATTCTAACTGTTGTCAAAAGAAGGAGGTGTGGTGACTGCAGAGGCAGCCTTTAATTGGGGAGGAACTGGTCACTGCAAACCAATTACGCCTTATTTTTAATGATAGGTTTTAGAGAACAGCAAATGAGCGTAGTGTGATCTTGGCTGATAATATGTTGGATAAAAACCCAAAAGCCTGAGGACACGAAGATGCAAACAGAAGTTTCACTTTTTTTTTTTTCCCCGTTCTCCTCTGGAGAGGAAAAGGTAGGCTATGCAAGTGGAAGAAACTCCACTTTTTTGCTCTGAAACCAATGAGTAGTTTCGATATATTTTGTCTTGGGGAATGAACGTAGTGCTTCCATGTTGTCATCCTAGGAAATTTGGTAAAGGGGCTGGTAACTCGCAGGGTAAAGAAACGTCCCTTGTTCCTTACGCAGCTTGGCATTTAATATTTTACAGCAAACTTTTAAGTTTAACATATTTGAACTTGTACTAGATAGGGTTAATAGGCTAGAACAAAAGGTCAAAGCATAAGGCATTAGGCTTAATTAAGGGAGAGCAGGAGTGGCGGGAGTATGTGACAGTTAAATGGGTTTCCCACAGACTAATGTCTGTTATAGTGCAACCATGCCTCAACTTAAGTGGGTTATTTTGTGCAAAGGGCAGCGGTGATTAGCAGTTTGACATGCCAGACGTTTCTGGCCAATCCCATCTGGTTTAGAGGTTAAAAAAGCACACCTTTATGAGCTGATAGATTGATTTGTGTGCCGGTCTGGTAAAGATTAGAAGTCCAAGGCCAGTACTGTAAATGCCAGTTATAGAATATTGTACTTTCTTAGTTGCTCTTTGTTTAAACTGTCAACTGTGTTGTAATGGGGCTAACAGCTATAAAAGCGACGGCACAGTATGAAGAGCGTGGCGGGGCTGCTGCGGCAAGCGTTTTGAACCAGAAAGGTCTGGGAGGAACACTTCCTCCTTCGTCAGGCTTGTTTTGAACGTGGACCTGTGGGCTTTGGTCGTTTTGCAATGCTTGGAAGGGGAATCTAGCTGAACGCGCTCCTGCGTAAGGCTTGCACCTCTTCCTTATGGCAGTTGCTGTGCCGGGGCTTGCACAGAGGGTTACCTGCCTCAGGACGAGCGGTTTTCCAGTTCAGAGCGCGGTCGAGTAGAAGCGAATTTCAGTACTAAAAAGGTTCCAGCATGTATCTTAACTTCTTATGCTCTCTGTATCCTATCCATTGTTTAACTGGGATAAGTGCATATTTTGTTTTTGGTTTTGTTTTGGTTCTCCGCCTCTCTCCCCCCCTTGTAGCTTTCTGTTATTTGGTTTGTTGTTTGGGTTTTTTTTTTTTCTGACTATGTCATGAGGTTGCCTTGTAAATGTAAAATAAAATAAGGTAGCATAATAAGTCTTGACCGTGTTTCTCGTCATCAGATCGTTGATGCAATAAAACTGTTTTTGATAATGTTCAAGGTTCATATGTAATTGAAGGTGATTATCCTATTTTAAAATGAAGCAGAGGTCAGGCTGCATTGTAAGGTAACTGGCTGCATCCTAAATGGTATATGATAGCTTCAAGACCAATGACGATCTTCTTTACTTTAAATACATGATTTTAAATTAAATTGTTAACTATAAATGTATTTTGTGGCAACATACTGATTAACTTCCTTTGTTTTGTGAAAAGCACCAAGGTATATGTTCTTAGCTAAATACTTAAAGCTGTCGTTTTTAAAAGACACTGTTTAAGTTTACACTATTCTCTTTCTCCCCCCCCCATTCAAGCAGTGACACTTGTAGCTAAATAGAACTGAGAAATAAAACTGCATGAAACTAACATTTGGTACCTTGCATTTAACACTCCTATGTTAACTTTAAAATTCGTCACCTGTCTAAAATTTCTTTTTTTTTTCTCCTTGCAATCATGATTGTCTTTCCCTTGCTCCCATCTAAAAAAAAATAAAAAATTGAAGATAGTAATGACTCAATAGTCATACTATAAAGACTGCTCCATGTACTTGAACTATACTTTTGCTGTAACAGTTGTGGCCTGTTTCTGAAGAGTTGTACTAATTTGTGGTTTATGAGCAACTTGTCTTCACCTTATCTAGCTTTGTATGAGCCACCTTAGTTTTTCTTTTGTTCTTCTGAAAGTCTCTTACTTCTGTTTGAAATGCCTAGAAATATTTTCAGTGTCCTTTAGGATGAGCCAGGCAACATCATTATCTTGCAGTTTATTTAGTAACATGGAGCTAAAATGGGCATATGCAGCATCATGTTCTCTATGGAATAATATCTATTTAAATGATTTGGATCTAATACATATTTACATGAAAAAACATCTTGCCCTTCTCTGTGGGGAGAGAAGGTGAACAAGCATAAATTTTATAATACTCATTGCTTCTCTTACACTAAATCATACTTAAATTGCAGAAGGTTGTTGGCTTGAGAGTTGTGTAAAAAGTGCTTGGCTAGTAAAGTGAGGGTGCAGGGAGATTTATCTAATTTAATACTAAGAAAATGTTGTCAGCTGCAGTGCATTGATATGGGATTGCCTAAATTCAAAAGCCATATTTTATATTTTTGTATATGCATATTTGTAATACTTTCATGGTTACAATACGCAAAGTAGAATCCTGAAATAATCCATTAGTGCAGTGTGCACGTATGCTATATTTTGGCTAATTTGATTTCTATTGATCATACCTGAGCCATTATCTAATATCCTGGGAATGGGATGGATGTTGTGTCTGCTTTTCTGCTGTTTCAGGGCAGAATATACTTTATCAAGTTTCTTGCAACAGTCTTTAAAATCTTTATAATTGCTGCTTGAATGTAATTAGCATTTCCTGCTCTAAGCATAACACAGATCGAATAATAAAGGTTTTCAGGTAGTATCATAGAGAGTGCGTTCAGGACTAAGCACAGGATATTTTGTCTCCATATCTTAAGGATGTAGTCTAGCTTTGAGAGTCGAAGTCTAGATAGTGATGATTTTTTGTTTTTTGGGGGGGATTGGGAACCTCTCTGAGTCTGCAGGGTTCATGAAGTGTAGTAATGTGGAATCAGTATGGTGACTTTTCTTCCACCATTCCAGTTTCATCGCTGGATACATCTCAGCAAAACTAGGTCACTATTCTCTTTCTCATATAACAGAGCACTATACCAAATATTCTGTAATAGTGGTTCTGCTGCACTTTTTTAATGTATCTGTTTTTGTTGTGCATTTCAGTTAGAATATTATAAAATACTTGCTTAAGACATTCATATGGCTTGACTGGCAAATTAGGCATTAAAAACAATTCTAAAGCATCCGTTGTTTTCAACTTTTAATAGTCTTCAAAAAAAAGAAAGAATGCACTCAGTCTCTGGTGTTTCAGAGGATTTGCTTTTTTCACCTAATTGATGAAGAGGCAAGCACTTGGTTGGTATCCCTGACCCTTTACAAACTGGGTAGAAAGGATGCTGCACGGTGCTTGTGTGAACTGGCCGACTATGGATTTCTCCTTATTTTAGATTTCCATACTCTTTGACCTTGCAGTCGTTGACTTTGGTCTGGAACAATTTCAAAGTCATGTAAATGAATGTAATTAAGGTATTGCTTATCATCTTGGAGAGTTCACAGAGATGCTTATTGGCTAGAAAGGTTTGTTTACTTAATATGGAAGGTTAATGTAAGGTTAAATTTTACTCTGTAAAATGGCTTCATAATGTTTTTATTTAGCAGCTGAAGAAAATCGTGTTTGAAAAGGCAAATAATAGTTTTATTTGACCTCTATGTGTTTCCTGTAGTTTGCATTATTGGGAAAATTTATCTTCATTGCAGTCTTATTACAGTTTTCCTTTCTCTGCATTCTACAAAGGGAACTTCTCGGAACTATTTGTAGGCCTTTGTGTAGGAAAGGAGCTACATTAAGGAAGGAAGTGCAAAAATATTTGATAATAATTGCTACAAGTAGTCCCATCCACTTCCACTTACGTCTTTTGTTCCCCGTCCCTCCTTTTGCTGGAATGGGATTCATGCTTTGTTCTTTGGTGCTTCTTTTGTCTTTATTCCCACTGCTGCCGAAATAAGGTGGAAAAGCAGCATAAAGCAGTAGGGAAGAACATCGAGCTACTGGTTTCTGCCTTCCTTTGTCAGGCAGTAGAAAAAACAGGGCCTTTTCTTATCTGTAGTCCTAAACTTTGTTTGAATATAGTTGTTTTGCTTATTGTTTACGGGGAAAAACAAAAAGCTTGCCTGAGTGGATTTTTCTCCGCTCACTTTGGAGTTTTTGTAGTTATCAAAAAGGTGAATACATGAGAAGCCTCATATAAAAAAAAAAAAAACCAAACAAAGAAAAGCCCAAAAAAATAAACCAAACCAACCCAAAAAACAACACACAAAAAAACCCCCACCCAAACCCAAAACCCTCTTCTTCCCACACCTTTTTCATCTCTTGCTCATGGCTATTTTTCTAGAAGCACAGCTCTGGGCCAGAGAAGCAGACATCCCCGGTGGGCGGTGGTGGTGGCCAAGGAAGTGTGTTCTGCCAGCCCTGGGCTGGACTGTGTCTGGTGGGGAAGGACAAAGATACGAAACTTGGAAACAATTCTCTGTGCAGCTCTTTCTGGAACCACTTGGGCAGCAAGGGCTGCTGGCTGTGTTGGCCTTATTTTGCAGAGTACTTGCTTTTGTCATTTCTTTCTCATGTAATGAAAGTAGTATGTGGGCTCTTTGCTGTTGAGGTAGCCAACTTTCTTCTGCTTACTAGAACTTTAGGTGCTAAATTAAGTACACATCAATGAGAGTATCCTGTAAAGGCTGATTAATTCAATGAATAGTCTTATCTGACTATTTCTAACATGTGGAGATACCCTATAACTCATACCCAAGAACATCCTTCCCCTCCCATTTGTGGTAAGAGCTGAAGGCTTTGCATTCTAGTCCATACTTCCTAAACTTGCAGTTAGGACAATAGCTTATTTTTTCTTGAATTCGCAATGGCAGTCATAACTTGAAGTGATCTAAGGGTGCTTTCAGAAGAGATAAGCAAAATCTCTCTTGGGCAAGATGTGAGAAGGATAAGAAGTTGAAGTTCGAAACCAGAATGTAATGGTATTAAAGAGGTGGGAAGGAGAAACACTACAGCTAAGTGAAATCCTTCACCTTTGAAACTGGAAGAAGTGGTAGTGTTGACCTCAGTAAGGCCAAAATTACACCTGAATTCCAAGATCATATGTTAAAGTCCTAGAACTTCCTCACTAATGAAGAGGAGGTGTCTGATTATGGGGTGGAAAGGCAAAAGCAGCTGAAAAATGTCATTTTTCTGTTACTTTAGGCCCTATTTATGGGGGGGGGGAAATGAAAGAATCTATACGCCTTTGCCATTCATTTTTGCTTAGTTAATGTACTAAGAGCAAATCTGCTCTGAACTGCTCAACAGTAGCCATGTAAGAGTGCAAAATTTCTTGAAGAAAAATTTCCCCTTGTTGCTGGAGGTCAAGATGATTTCTCAAGGATGGGTCCTGGTCTTCTCATCTTTCTGGTGTTTAATTCTCTGCTACCTTAAAGTTTTATCCTGCTACAAAACAAATGCAAAAGGAGCATTTATTAAACTGTGCTGATAGCGTTTTGTATCCTCTTTGTACTCCCTCACATAGGTTTAACTGTCGAGATGAAAAGATAACAAGGTTGTGCAGACTCACATTTACTGTTTACTGAACTCTTCTTGTTTGTCTTTGGATTGCAATATCAAACATGAAGGTTTCTTGGTGTCTTTTGCATATAGCTCTTGAACACAGCTGCCTTGAGTGCTTGCTCACAAACTTTATTTTTTTTAAAGCTACTTTGTCATATGCCCAAGGCTATCTCAGCACGCATGTGACCAAACTGGTTTTTGATCTAAAATGCATAAAAGGTCACTTTCCCAAACTTTATCTGCTGGACCTTAAGTTTTATCATTAGTCATTTTCTACTCTGAATTCCCTTAATGGGAAAAGGGTCTGTTCAGTGTGCTCTTCAGGCTTCCCAGACGATTTCATTTTTGCGTTACCCTGCTCTGGTTTTGTTTTCAAAATATTCTGATGTGCATTAGGGAAGATAAAAACTATTCGGACACTGATTTTTGGGTGATATTGGGTATTTTGGGTTATAGTGCAGAATGGTTCCTCTAGCTCTGTCTTCAGAGCCTTGTCTAGGCAAATAACAGCTGTATTTTGTCTCTGCAAAACTGGACTTAACCATTAAAGCAGCTCTTAAAATACCTTCTTTGTGCTGATAATCACACAATTTCTGTGTCTCCTACCTTATGACTCTTATTTTTTTATTTTTTAAGGAAAATTGTGCATGCTTCACAAGCTACCAGCAGCACAGAAACAATTGTATTTTCTCTGTTGTATCCTTTTGGGGTATTGTAGGCCATTCCTGTTCTGCTACTTAAGTAGATTTAGAGCCTCAGATATCAGTTACTCTTTGTAATGGATTGTATGAATTTAACATATAAGCATGCTCGTCTCCTTTTCCCGTCCTCCTTAAAGGTCACTGTACAGGAGGGAAAGTTGAGTCATGGGCTATAAACACTTGTAGATCTGCTATCTGATCTAATTCTTCTTAGCTTATTGCTTGGTGCTGTAGCAGGTGGACTTTGTCAGGTTTATCCGTGGCGGTGCTGCTGACCCTAGTGACCTGCTCCATTCCCCTGCAGAAGGTCCCTTCTTTGTGGTGGGATGGCAGAAGTCAGGGTGTGTTGTCTCCTCACCTGCTGCCCTTCCTCGCTGAGCAGAGTCACTTGGAAATGCGGGTGCTCTATGTGTAGCATACAGCTTACTTCTGTTGAAAACTTTGTACTTTTTAAAAATAAATAAAATTAACTTGGCTGTGTTGGGTAGTGTTCATCTGCAGGGTTCAGAGAACTCCTGCAAGATGCCCTGGATTGTAGAAATAACAGTGGTTGGTTGAATAATTCATCGAAGTAATGTAAAATAGTGAAATATTCCTGAATATTGCAATTATTGTGCTTCAGTATCAAAACCGTAGGTAGGAGAGAGACTGTTGGAAGGGCGTGTGACAATGGCTGGGGCTGAAGCACATAGCGTGGGGGTAGCTTTATGGGTGTTGTGTGTGTTAGGTTTGGTTTTTTGTTTTTGGTTTGTTTTGGGTTTTTTTTAAGCCTAATTTAGATTCTATATTTAAAACTTCTTATCAAATGACCTCAACCCTTCTCATTAAGATGAATTAGGGCAGAGGACCACCGTATGACATATTTGAAATTGTAGTGATGAAGCTTACTCGTAGAAATTTTAGGGGGGAAAAAAGTGATGGAAGTCCTGGAGTGTAAGTTATGGTTATTTTGTACGCTCTCATATCTTTCTGGTGAGTGAGAGCTTTACTCTTTCTGGGTAAACCAGGTTTCACTCAGATGGATCAAATGTGAAATTTCTAAATGTATCACTTCTGAAAACCATTTCAACAAAACAGAAGTTTGGAGACTTCTTATGTTTTGAAGAGTACGAATAATATAATGCTGTTCAAATGTAGTAAATAAAAATGAGCTGGAGAAACAAACGCGTGCTTACCTGTCAGCCTGCGTAAATAGCCTTACTAATTAAGGTAGGGGCAGATACCTCTGTGATTTCTGTTTTACACATTTATATAGTCTAGTGATTAAATCAAATATAAACGTATTCATAAATTGTCTTTTCCTAATGACTCCCCAAACACACGCTAATGGTGTGTTCCAGCACTGTATTCTTTTGTTATTTAAAACTGAGTCACTTAAAATCTGAAAATGTAGAAATAACTGGTAATTACTAAAATGAGATCAGGGGAGAAGAAAAAAGTACATCTTCTGTATACTTTTATTAGCTCTCTTTGGCTACCTGTGTAGTCTTTGGAGGTTGCTCATGTGTAACGTGTGCATAAAAATTTTTCTTCTGGAAGTGCGTAAGTGGTTTACACTGAGTTATTCGGTGACCACGAATACAACCAGGATGCTTGTCTCCCATTG
Source organism: Psophia crepitans (assembly GCA_013399095.1). Classification (NCBI taxonomy): domain Eukaryota; kingdom Metazoa; phylum Chordata; class Aves; order Gruiformes; family Psophiidae; genus Psophia; species Psophia crepitans. The sequence goes on along the minus strand of VWZZ01002124.1, from coordinate 250,682 downwards.
GATTTGACCAGCACTGAATATTTTGATGCTCCTTGTGGTCTGTGGGCATTGTTTCCTCTCAGTTTAAAAGTACTGTTTGCCATTCCTTGGGACTATATGTGTAAGTAATGTAAGTCTGAACTAATCTCAACTACTTATTTGGAGTTACTTGAGGACCTTGGTTGAAGGTGGACATATTTTATTTAAATATTATTGTATTAGAGCCTCTAAGGTAAAAATGTATATACAATCCATTTGGGCTACCTTAAGTATCCTTTAACTATACAACTTGTTAAATACTTTATAAGAAAAACCAAGATGGGGAGGAGAATAGCAATAGCTAAGGGGAGGGTGCTGTGTGAAGCATGCTTTAGCAACAGGACCACATGCATGGCTTCTGGAGCACCCAGAGACTGTCTCACAAGGAAGAAGAGGAGCTGGCAGGAACACCGTGCGGCTCATGAACCCTGTCAGTGCCCTTCTGAACGTGGGGTTTGCTCTGACCCCTGAGACTACAGACTGCTAGAGACCTCTGAGAGAACGTGCTTCTCTTTGGATGTGAGAGCACTCCTGGGACAAAGTTGTATAACTCTGGTGTATGGTAAAAGTTTAAAAAAAAGAAAAAGGAAAAAAAAGTTCAAGCTTGTATGTGCTAGCATCATCGTATAGGACTTGCAGAGTCTATGCTGCACACTCACAAGCCACACACCCCCTTTTTGGTGCCTTTTTCTATATGATCATTGCATTAATAGCTTTAAAACTTAATTTTATAATATACATTGTAAATATGTATGTGCTGGAGCTGCTCTGAGCCTGGTAGTCAGTCTAGAGCATGAGCTCTCACAAACGGAAAACCAGCAAAATGTGATGCGTAACTAAAAATACGTAGTAGTTCTAGGCAGCAAAATGAAGGCACAAATCCATACCTTACTTCCCAGCTCTGGGGAGGGGCTTTAGCATCCATTAGTGGCTGCTTGAGTTGTGGTCTGCAGATACTGCACCTTGGTTAGCTGATGTAAAATAGCTGGTTAAATTTCTCGCCCTGTCCCTTTTTAATCACCATTACAGTTTGTGGTTGCTTTTTTTCCCCCCAGATGTTTGTAAGTGGAAGGGGAAGAGCTGGCTTAGACTAAAGCAACATACTTCTTCCGTAAATATTTCCCTCTGTCAGCACTGGTTGTCTGAAGTGCTCTCTTTCCTTTCAAAAGGTGTGTGTTGTATGCAGGCTTTCAGGTACGAGGCCCTTCTAAGTAAAAGTATATAAACAGAATTTGGTTAAAAATCGTCACATTTGTGAGCTGTATCAGGCATAGCTTAAGCTATAGAAGTTGAATTATATCTAGTAAAGAGAGAACTTCCAGAAGATTTAGTTACGTGTTTATACTGTAGCCTGTGGTGGGTTTATTCTGTTACAGACATACTGTCAAAACTAAGCCTGGGCTGGCTACCGGGCTGGCTACCTGTCAAATGAAGGCAGGTATGCTTACATACTCTATTTTCTGTAAAGTTTGGGAAACAGTGCTGGTTTCTTCTCCTTTTAATCTCTGTAGCCTTTAATTAGATGGCTTTGTCACCTACTGTGACAGAAAGTGCGTCTAATAGCGTGCATGCTGTAGGAAGTTATTGGTCCTGGCCTGTAAATGCCGCGTCCTGTTCCTGCATCCGAGGGTGACTCTTGCCCTGGTTTGTTTTTTCCGCTGTTAGTGGGAAAGGACAAGATGCAAACCTGTGGCAGGCTGACTCCCGTGTCCTTGCTGCTCCCAGCAGTGGAACAGACAGGCTCAACAGGGGTATCTGGGCAGAGAGAGGGTAAAAAGTATCCAGACTTGAGTTTAAAAATTAATCTAGGAAGGACATTCTAAATATAGACTAGAGCATGTGAACATATACCTGTGAGAAAGAGGTCCTAAGAGAGTGTTTTTAAAGGGATAGATGTATGCATATCTTTCAACGTGCCAAATTGCACATTGATATGCCTTAAAATATTTATTTCTGCTATGAGGGGAACTTGTCTTGGTTTGCTTTCACTGCTTCCTGCTTTTCTGGTAAGCTTTGATACTGAGTGTGAGGGAACATCAGACTGCAGTGGAGCACACACAGATTTAGGGGAAATAGCCCTACTACCCGCAGAAAGCGAGCTGGGTTTTTTTTAGTGGTAAAGGCTAAGTTTGTGACCAAACAGTTAACACTTCTTTTTTTTTAATAGGCCAACTAACATTTATTTTAGTTTATATATAGTAGCTATATTGCAGTAAATGTGCCTTTTCCAAGCAAGACAGTCAGTCCCTTAACCATACGATGCAGTGCTTCCAGAGGGAGCTCAGCATGAAAATTGGTCAAACCATAGGGTGTCCTGTGAGTTGGTGGTTTGGGTACTGTAGTTTCCTTTTGATGGAAGTAGATTATATGCAAGGAAAAAGTTATTTCTTTTTTTGCCCCCTCTAAGTCTAACTGTTTTGTTTCATATGGTAATGACTATTTTGTAATACAGGAGCACAGAAATTGTGGCTGGAAATAGCACTCCAGTGTGTTTTGGAGTGAGTGTAAAAACCACATGCACACACTAAAACAGAGTAAGAAGGGAACTGTTAAAGTATTGTAGGTGTGGGACTAACACATGGGATTTTAAGTTGGCCTGAGCATCCAGAAGGGAGGTCTGTGCCAAGGGTGTACTCCATCCTAGAGCCCTGCAGGGACAAGCATTCCTGGGTGGATATTGAGTCTAGCACTGACAAGACACCTGGTTCTAGTTGCATGGAGGCATTATTTAACAGTAGGATACAAGAAAAGATGCTGCTGTGAAAGTAGCAAGAATGGCAGCATCTTCCTAGAACTGTGCTATATTAAACCAGCCTGTGGATTAGTCAGGGTCAAAACTAAGACCAAGTAAGACAACATAGTCTTCATTCAGAAACAAAGTAAACACCCTTATTTTGGTTTTTCTATTTCTCTCTTGTTGCTAGACTTAGATTAGAACGCAACAAGAATGTGACCTAAAGTACTTTTCTTAGACCTCTTAATACAGACTCAAATGCTCGCTTACTCGTGTACGTGGCTGATGCAGTTGGGTTTCAGAGTTGTCAGTGGGGGTTGTCTAACCTCTGCCAATCAATTAGTTTTAAAACAGTACCAAACAATGTGAAGATTTTGCTTGCACAGAAGGGTGGCATTGCATGTGTGAGGGAAAGCTTGGGAATACTCACTTAAGATACAGAAATAAAGAGAGTAGCAAGAGTGAATCCTTGTCTATGAAGACAAAGTACACAGATCGGTATTATCACTTGCTTTCACTGAGCAGGGAAGTCCTATCCCTGGCCCATCAGTCCTGCCACTTCACCTGCCCAGGCATAGACAGTGGTATTACCCTGTTGGGAGCGGTTTAAAGAGATGCAGTTATTTGTCCTAATAAAAATATAAATGTGTCTGTTGCCCTCATTACCTGAGTCAGCTTACTGCAGGATCAGGAAAGAGTGCTGTTACTGATTGAAGGGTTGGGGGGATGATGTGATATCTAGGGAAGGGTTTATGTGAGGGCATAAGCAGAAGCAAGGTGGGGACTAGAAGTGATGGGTTTTTTTGTTTGGTTTTTTTTTTTTTTTGTTGTTGTTGTTTTGTTTTATTCTTACACCACCACCACCTCTGCCCCATAGGCTCACCTGAGTCTGTGGGCAGATGATCAGGAACAGCAGCAAGAGATGGATAAACAAAACACAAGTTATGTTATGTGTTTCTCCAAGCAAGAAGAGTATTTCCTTCCAAGACCCTGTGTCAGTGCTGGAAGCTTTCTGGCTTTCTTTCCCTCTCTATTTTGTTCTCCTTTTCCAATTTTATTTTTTTTTAACACTTTTCCAAAGTAAAAAACCAAAACCATATTTAATCAGGTTTGTAAGTAGAGGATGTCTTTGAGTCAGGCTTATGAGATACTCTAGTTTTGCTAATGGAAACTTTATTAAATCAGAAGTCTGACTTGCGCATGTTGCATTCTTTCATTGTAAAATGCAATTCTGTACTATGGTTAATAAGTGACTATTCTAGCCTAGTATTGTATGAAAAGGCACATATTACCATGGCAACTTCTGTATGCATTGGATAATCTAAATTGATTTAAACAACAGGAGGGAAAAAAAACCCCACAACAAAAAAACCAAACAAAAATAAATTGTATTTATGAAGACCACTCATTTCCTGTAAGTTTTTGTAATAACAGGCCTTAAATTATTTACGAGTTTGCCTACAGGATAAAGAAGTGGAATGGCCATTTCATAAGTCTGTTCCAACAAACAAGCCATTCTGTCATTCAAAAGTATGCTGTGGGCAGAAATAGTAGGTATACAAGAAAATGTTAGTTTAACTTGGATAGGAAACATCAATCACAAGAAGCAGATCTAGTTTCCTAAGTTCATGTTCATGAGACTTTTTAAACTCAAGAACAAGAAAACATTGTTACCTAATAGCCAAGCTGAATTGACAATAAGTAGATAAAATGTAAATATGCTCTTTAGTTTACCAGTTTATAGGTTTTGTGTTTTTTAAAAACAAGTAACTTTTTTCCTAATATTAAAGTGTATCAATTTATTTAATAATTTAGAAAGCATATACTGTTGTAACTACAGTAGTATTCTTAGGCAGGTATGGCAAAAGCGAGCAGTGTCTCTTTCTCAAATTAAGTGTTCTGTGTAGAGGTTAATTCCATACTTGTTAAATTTGTCTAAAAATGCTGATAGCACGTTTGTGGAAAAGTGCTTTGGAAGACTATAGCTTCTCTGCTGCTGAAAAAACAAGCATTTTGTTGGGGTTTTTTAACGCTATAACATTATTAACAACTCATTGTAACACTGCTCTTCAATCAAAATGAGATAAATATCCCTGAAATGCTCTCCTCTTTTTTGTGTGCGTATGGTGTACGAGCATCGCTTACAACAGTAGGAGAGGGATAGGGATGGGGGGGCTCTAGGATTAGATTGCACTAAACTAATAAATCTGTGAGCAGAACTGGACACTTCCAAAGAGGTGTATCGCGAAGGGAGGTGTGGAGTTGTGTATGCTGCTGTCTTGTATTGCGTTGTGTGTTCAGTCCGAATGCACTGCTTTGAGGATGCCCGTTCCTCCTTCCTCCCTTTTAGCCATCTCAAGGGGCCCTGGATAGTCCTGGTGTTTGGGTTCTCTGCTTGATGCAGAAAGGCAGTTCCAGTCTGTGCAAAAGCCGAATTAAACCTTGGCCTGTTTCCCTGTAGGTTTGCTGGGATATAGCTGGCTCCTGCACGTAATGGGATTGAGCAAAGGGCACTGAGATCTGCAGTTCTGGGGGCTTTTTTCCTTTAACACAGAACTTCAACTTGCTGGTTGGTATGCTTGGTTCCTGTCACCAATCTTTAATCTGCGCAGCTGTTGTCTGCACTAGAAATTGTGTATGTAATACCTGTTCAATATGCAGTGTCCCAGAGCTTTGCTCTGAAGACTGCAGGAGACCTATTCTTATATGAATAGCAGAACAGGCATGAATGGGTATTGATAAATCAAAAAAGCCTCTTGATAAGTAGTAATAGATTATCAACACTTTGTTGATTGCAAACATGGGTATAGAATTGGAGAATATCTCAAGTTGGAAGGGACCAATAAGGCTCATTGAGTCCAACTCCCTGCTTCTGGCGGGACTACCTAAAACTAAACTGTATGACTAAGAGCATCATTCAGATGCTCCCTGAACCCTGACAGGCTCAGTTCTGTGACCACTTCCCTGGGGAGCCTGTTTCAGTGACTGACCACCCTCTCAGTGAAGAACTTTTTCCTAGTGTCCAAAGATCTGCTCTAGCTTGTAATCACTGGGAGATTCACCAGGCTTTCTCCCAGTAATGCAGGCAGACTCTGGTGATTCCTGTTGGCTTCCATTGAGAAATACTGTGTGCTTGTTAGAGAATTACTAGTACTTTTAGGGTTAATTTTCATTTTTGCCATATTTGAATAGTTTGTGCCTTATCTGGGTCTAGAACAGTATGCACCCTATAGAACAGGAAAAAAAAAGTAGCATATTTTAAAGGCATTGTAGTTTAGATTGGGTTTTTGGGTTTTTAAATGGTACTGCCTAGATTTTTAGAAAATGATCCTGAACACAATTTCACATTTGGCCCAAAATTGTTTGTAAGTTATTCAGAAAATTTGGGTTGTTAAGTATCTTTAGTGTCCAAAGAGTGTGTATTGGGGGGCAGGGGAAGGGGGAAAGTCCTTTTGTGTTGTCATTGGACTAACCAAACTTGATGGTCCACAGTACTGCACATGCTGTAATTGCCAAATAGTTAGCTTGACTGATAAATTACTTCTTCCAGGTATTGTTCCTGCTTTGAAAACTGTATTTTTACACCTGTGTTCTTAAACTTTTTAATAAAGTAATACAAATACTGTTGGACTTGCTGTAGACTTTTCATTTTCCAGCTGTGTTTGTATCTACATATAGCTATCGGGTTGTGCGCTAAATACTGGCTCAGGGGCTGTCACTTGAGTTATTGTATCACAGCATTGTAAAGAAGTTTTCTAGCAGTACAAATGGGCACTTAACTCGTATGGGGTTTGCAAGAAACTTTGCAAACTACAGTCAGACCCTAATACAGTTATCTATAATAATTTTTTTTTTCCCTGGCACTTTGACATTTAAAAAGCATCAAGGTTCAGCAGTGCTTAAATACAAAGGAAAATATTGATTACAATTTGGAAACCTGCTATGAGTTATGGAGTACAACTATATTTTTTTCATCTTTTAGTCTTTAAAAATTAATCTGTTCCTTTTTATCTCTGTTGTATAAAAGGCTGTGGTGTTCAAGCTGTGTGGGTAACAACCAGGGGCTCACTTTACTTTTTTCTGTTCCAATGGCAGCTTTGGAAAATATATCAAATGCAGGGCCTTGTGGAGTGGCCTCTTCTTTACATGAACTCATTATGTACCTTAAATATTTTTTCATCTACTGTAAGTAATATTTTGGAAATAATTGGAAGAATATGTGGAAGAACATAGCCTTCAAAATGAGCAGTGGTTCCAGAATCTGACCTTCTTGGCATTGGTGGTGGTGATAACTCTGGGGTTGAAAACATGAATTTGAATTCTCTTTCTTGTTTGCATTATTAAGATGCATTCTCAAAATTACTATTGTTCCTAATCAGTCATCTTCCCTTTTTAAAAAAAATAATAATAATAAAAAAATTTAAGTTCTTTGGTATCAGGTGAATGTTTCAGGTTTTTAGATCCTCTCTTCTGGTCTTTGCCTCATCAACAGTGATACCTTGACTACTTTGTTAGTGGTGTGTGTCTGTCAAACCCCCCCCAGCAAAACCTAGTGTGTGGTCTCCTTGCAGTGCTGGTGAGTCTTGCTACACTCTTTTGTTTCTCCAGATTCTTTCCCAGCACTGTTACAAAAAAAAGGCAATCCTGTCTTTGGAAGTGGTTTTTTTTTTCTTAGTGTGTGGTGGTGTGAGGTGGTTTTTTGGGTTTTTTTTTGTTTTTTTTTTTTAAATTCTGTTTTTAGCGAACACTGCAGTGCATGGTGTGTTGAAGCACTTGTTGACTTCTCTGGATAACTGAGTCACCCGGTCTTGTGCTCTTATCATTATAAAGACGACTTGCTTTTCCAGATCATCTTTGCTTTCCAATTGGACGTGCATGTACTTTGTCTGCAGGGTAGCTGGAGATAAAAGTAGCAGCAAGCAAAGGTAAAGTGCTAAAGGCAGGTAGTACTAGCAACTAGAGTGTTTCACCTGTCCTTCTATATAAGCACTTCGTAATTTGCTGTTTTTCTGAGGTATTTACAGCCAGCAGTCTCCAAGCCTTCTGCATGGCGAGACAGAGAAGGAGATTCCGTGTCATGGTTGTGATCTCTGACATTGCCACCTCACCATGAGGCTACAGGCTGGGCTGTTTTTGAGGCTGTACTTGACTGGTGCTGGGCAGCTTTAGTTTGAGAAGCAGGCAGCTGCCCATCTGCGGAGAGGGCACGGGTGGCAAGAACATGCTTGGGCAGTTCTTCAGCAGCTGCATTGGCTTCCTTTTGGCTTCTGGGTGCAATTCAAGGTTTTGGCCTTGATTGCTTTTAAACCTAACGTGACTTGAACTCTGGCTGAGAGGCTGCTTGCTTTTTTTTGCTCCAACATAGCAATTAATGTCAGCCGGGATACTTGACCTAGATCATCCTAGTTTTTAATGTCAAGTAGCCATTGGCAGGAAGTTCTTCAAGAAGGACTTTTGCCTCTGGAACGTGTTCCCAACCTGGTCTGGTGGAGTCAGCTTGCGAAGTGGGCTCAGCGCCAGGCCTATCTTATTTCTTTGCCTATGGAGATGAGGAATTGTTCAGTGCTTCTCCTGTTCTCCTTTGCCCCTGAAGAAAGGCAAGTTAATGTGGGTTTATAATTGCTATGCTAAGATTTTTCCACTTGAGCCATGCGGGAAGACCAGTGAAATACATTTAAAAGAAAAAATAGCATATGTGACTTTATACATAAAAGGTCTTTTTTCCTGAGAGAATTTAATTGAACGTTTTGCATGAAGTGAAAGCAAAAGACATTTCCTTGCACAGAGCAGTTTGAAAGTATGGCAAGTTAAATTTAGGTAAGTGCTGTTTTCTTTCAGCTTTGTGGAAGACACTGTAGTTCACCGCTAGGCACAGCCAGCTTGCTTCTTGCTGGGAAAGGAAATTAGTCAAATCATTAAAACTATCACCAACTTCTTTAAGCTTAAAGCACCTTCTCCAAGCCCCACAGCCAAACAGACTGTAATAAGCCCGCTTTACCCCGCAAGAAGGTGTTTGATGCTTTTTCTTTTTTTCCTGATTATGCCATTTCTGATGAGGTTGGTCAGTTCAGCAGAGCAAACCATTTGGGAGCGAAAGTAATTTTGAGAAGGAGGGGTTTACTCTGAAGTGCTGCATGACCGCTGCCCACCAAAGCTGGAGTGAACTGTGGGAATATAAATACAGGGACACTGTGGGAAATAAAACAACTTTTGGCCTGGAAAAACTCTCTTCTCTTGCAACTACTGTGAGTTATCTGAATATTTATTGGCAAATGCCCAACAGCCAACCAAGATGACTATGGTTGTAGGAGGCTACAAGTGAGGAAGAGGAGAGATAAAGTTTAGGGCTTTAGATTAAATTTAGATTGCATGAGAGACTGCCTGGTGCTGCAGGCTGAGAGAATTCAGCTGGCATGCCTGCTTTCGGCAGGGTAGAAAAAGTCGAACCACCTCCCTTTCCTCAACATGTGTTAGGCCTTTTCCAGTCACTCGGGCTTCTGGACAGCTACAAGAACACAGTATTTATGAGAAAAAAGGAGAAATGAAAGATTAGAAATAAGAAGTTACTTGGTTCTGGGGAAAGGTTGGGAAATAGAGTAGAATTGAAGAACTTGAAAATACTCATAATTTTTGTTCTTGATTATCCAAATAAAATGAGGACTCTATAAGGAACAATATGAGGTAACAGAGATGATGAAACTAATCAAGTGGCTTGACTGAAGCTGAAGATTTACTGGTTTCAGTAGATTTTGGATGATACAGTTTTTAAATAAAAAAAGTAGAATGAAAGGAAAAAGGCTTAGTAAATGAAAAACTTAAGGGAAGTAAACTAGAAAAAAAGGGGATCACACCGAAAGGGAAAGAACTTTTGGTAAGTCTTTTTTTGGAGACTGAGTGCATTGAGTGGGAAACTGAGAACTCTCACAATCAGTATTTTGTTACTGATTCTTAAATGAAGGGGATTAAGATGGTGCTAGGACATGCTGTGGAATTTAGCTCACCTGTGTTATGGATGCCTACCCCTTGAGTGGAAGATGCGGGAAGACCCTATGTATTTTCGGCAAAGAGAAACAGGAACCTGGTAGAGCTCTTACTAGGCAGGGCCAAATAGGTACTTCAAGGTGTGACTCATCTGACCTCCTTTAGACCTGTGCTGTAGGATGAGTTCAGTAGAAGAGCTGAGTTCTTCCCATGGGCTGTAAAGGGAGGCTAACATGACCTGTTCAGATACAGACACCTACACTGTAAATATGTTTATTTGGTCAAATGAATTCTGGCTTGGCATCCACATCTAAGAATGGAAAGACAAGGGTGCTCTGTTATTATGGCTGGTGGTTAAGAGTCAGATGCCCTCCATCCTGCTTGAGTAAAGACTCAACGCCTTTTCAGAATGGAAGCTGCTGTTCTAGGGCTTCCAGAGATCTGCCCAGGTAGGGCTGACAATTTGTGTGGAATTGTTGCAAGAGCGTCACCACTGTGCCATCTCTTCACATGCCCCACCCCCCAGGAAGTGTCTCAGGGCAGCAGAAGCAACCCTGTCGTGATGTAGTACACCGTGGGTATTACACCTTGCTCCTCTCGTGTCTGTGTACATGGATGCCAGCAGCGGACTGAGCTTTGAGGCTGGGTCCTGCAGCATCACTAGCAAGAAGCAATTGCATGTGTGGTTCGCTCAGCTCTGGAGCAGAAAGCACGTTCAAAGAGCTGGAAGCAGTAGGCTGCTGCATTGCCCCCATCTAGCAGTGATTGATTTACAGGCGAGCGTGCCTAGACATGACAAGTGGTCAGACGGTGAGCTCCGTGGGGACGCTATTACTGGGGAGCAGAACGTAGGGTCTGGTGACAGGCTTGGTGCTTACCTGTAAATCACCTAGCATGCGTTTGGTGGGCCATGGAAAGTCAATGATTTATTGAAGCTGGTTCCTGGGGGAAATGGGAGTGTTGCGCTGTATTGCTAAATAGGGCCACGTAAAATACAAGAACTCATGTTTTGTTATTAGTAAAAGTAATTCTAATCTTTTGTCTGGCCCTTAAGTACTATGCTGATATTGACACTTTCTTACTTGTTGCTGTCGTATCCATACAAATCTACTACTGTTATTTCAGATTTGGAGATTTTTGTTTATGATGCAGAACTCGTAAATAAATACATACACATATTCTTATTTTACTTGCAAAATTCATATAAATTCTTTCCCCTCAAATTTTCCTGTGGTTTATTTGGAATATCAGCATACTATATGGTGGCTGCAGTATTATTTCTCTGGGTATGCATAATGGATGTCCTGGAGTTGATTTATTTATTTATTTATTTTCCAAGTGCTTTAATATTTTGTTATTATGAAATCTGTTATGGAACAGGCTGCCCAGGGAGGTTGTGCAGTCTGCTTCTCTGTAGATATTTAAAAACCCACAGGGATGTGATCCTGTGGAACCTGCTCTAGGTGATCTCTAGAGGTCCTACCAATCTGTGTTGAACTTAAATTTTCCAGCAAAATTTGATAGGGAAGTTAATAAAAAAAAAAAGTGATATTAAGTTGTATTAAAATTCAAGGCACTGAACTAATTCGTTTTTAAGAAAAAGAGGAGTGTCTAATCTAGTGTTACGACTATTATGAATGATTTTATTAAAGTACATCTTAAAAGATAGCCTTGTTGAGAGTGTCTTCATTTTTATTGCAAAAAACCCAAACAGATCATTCTTATCATTACACCTATTCTCTTAAAGTGCTCGTTGTCTCTGTGCAGGCTCATTTTATAATGTATGCATCTGGTAATGAAAATAATAATTAAATTCTTTCACAATGAAACTGTGATTGGGGGGAGGGCGGGGGTGGAGAAAGCTCAAAGTAATACTAGCAGCTGGATTCATACCCAGTAAAGCTCGCTAATAAACTAGTAAGGCTGATTCTTCACCTAATGTATTTTAAAGCCTAAAGTTATATTTTTAAAGCAGTGGTTCTCTTCTACTAATTGGCACTCTGCAGCTGGAAATACTACTTTTTACCCATCCTCCCCTTCTTCCCTTAATTTTTTTTACCCTTTCCAGCGACCCCCCCCATGCTTTCTCCCCATCCTTGTGTATATGTTTTGACCTTCGGCCTTTAAGGAATTCCTCTTGTACTAGGGCTGTGAGTGACCTAGGCACGGATTTGGAAGGGTTTGAAGAAGGTGCTACTGAGGAGATTGCAGAGGTCTGAGATAAGGTGGCTCTGTTGACCCAAAAAACTACACAGAGTAATGATCCAGTCTGTATGACCAAAGCCTAATAAAGTCTCTCAATCCTGGGAAAGACTAGGATGTAATCCAGAGCTGAGCAGCAAAACCAAACTGATGTGGATTAAGATACAGCTATTTGGGTGAGTGCGTGCTGATTGAAACGTAGGAAATAATGCAACAAGTTGTGTTGCAACATGGCTGACTAAAAGTATTTGGGTTAAGTCTGATTTACTTTTTTAGTTCTTAATCTCCCTGCTTTTCATTTTGTTATTGCTTATTTTGTTTGTTTGGAATGATGTGGTTTTTGTCTTTTTTTTTTTCCTCCAGAATCTTTGTCCTTTCTTTTATATCCCTGTCCTTTTGTGTGTTTGTGTGTCTCCATTTACGTACTGCTTGGTCCAAGAGCATCTCAAAGCACTGTTTACTTTCCTGCATATCCTCTGTATCCCTTTCAAGGTGTATTTAAACAGGTCTACTCTTGAGTTAGGCCTTGAAAATAGGAGGAGCAGCATGAAATGTTTTGAGAGCTTAAGATGAACTTCTGACAGTGCCCAAGCTCAGCGTAGCCCCAGAGGTCTGTATTCAGGTCATCTTGCAGTTACAGATTAAAGCTGAAATAGTCTCACAGCCTTTGACTGCGTAATGATTCCCCTTGTGTAACTGAGGGGAGGAAAATGAGGTGGGAAAGATGTCAGACCTGGCTGGTACGTGGGTTTCAGCTTAGAGTTGCTGCTGCACCAGGCAGGATCCTTTTTCAGGATACCTTTCAGTTGCATCTGTGGCCTGGGGTAGCCTGAATCCATACAAAACGTATTTTTTTGGGAAGGCTGCTTCAATCTATGCATGAGTTCTGCACGTTTGGTATGGTGTCAGTTTTTCCTTTTTGAGATTAATCATTGTAATGTTTTAATAAAGTGGGTGTGCAACCTACTTTTTTAATAAAGGTAAATGGTGTACAATATTAAAGACCAAAAAGATGCACTAAAATGATGGCATGTAATATTAAGACTTACCTTGTGTGAATGAAAAGCAGAGTGACTCTTTCTGAAGTTGTTGTTCTATCAGTAACTTCAAAACGAATTTTTGGTCTTTCTTGAACTCACTGAAACTTTTATTCCCTGTTTCAGTCACTACCTGTAGTAGTTTATTCCACTACCCTTAGCATTAAATACTTCTGTGGGACCTATCTATTTACTTTTATTTTCAATAAGTTGCTTTATGTAACTTTAAAAACCTCAGAACATTCTCTTTCATCTCAGAATATCCTCTTTCCTGACGAGAAGTCAAGCTGGATCCTTTAGCCTCTTCGTTACAAATGTCTGAGGTCGTGTACCACCTTTTTTTGGTCTTGTGTTGGCATCTGTATCCTCCGTTATGTCAAAAATGAGAACCAGCAATTTTTCTTTTGTTTGCCTGCAACAGCTCTATCCTTCAGAATTTTTTAGAGTTGATTATTTAAAATACACTCCCTCCCTTACCTTCTTCCAAAGTAAATTTCTTCGAGAAACTTAGAAAAAAAGAAAAATTTGGTGGTGAAATGCTGAGTTTGGCCTAGCAAAATCTTGAGTTTCACTGGAGGATTTGCAACTGTGTATGCTCATTGCAAAGGTTTTGTTATGTGAGGCAGAACTTGACAGAAAACTGTAACTCTGCAGTTTGGTTTCTGCTTTTCTCTTTGGCTGTTACAAGAGAAGAGTAACTGAGGTGCTCTGCTGGGCTGGTGGCTGCTCGGGAGGGCTGGACCAGCAGAGACCAGGTCTCACCTCTTTACCTGCCAGCCACCACGGGAAGCAGCCTCATCACCTGTGTGGCTTCCCTCTCTGGGGAGGAACTTCTTCCCTTCTCCAGGAAGCAGCAGTGGTCCCTGGCTCTGTCACAGACATCACACAGGAGAGAGAACAGGAGTATTCAGGCCGAAGAGCATCCCTGCATCTTTCTTCACGTACAGCCATCACACATACACCAAGCTATGCGCTGCCAAGAACTTTCTGTGAAATGAGTCGTATTTTGAGAGTGTAGAGGAGAAGACTGCCTGTTCAAGGTTTTTGTTTACATCTGCAGAACTGGAGTTACGATGTGTTACATCTGACTAAAGGGGAAAAATCTTTTACGGGGACATTATCAAGTTCAGCAGGTTATAAGCTTTACTACTTAGCACTTTATAATTGTTTTAAAAATAATGTGCAAGTGTTTCATCCTATGCGTTTGTTTTTTTGGGGTTTTTTTTGGACAATAAACTGGGGACATGGCAGGAACAGAGAACAAGGTAGGAGAGTGTAAATGCCACATGTGCCTGACAGAAGAAAAGAGCTTCTACCATACAGCGATAGACCCAGAAATCAGAGTTCAAATCCATGTTGAGGTTTGTACTATGGTTTTAGTGAAGCCTTAAAGACTGCTGCTTAGAAATGGGAACCCTAACTGCTCTGATGAAGCAGCTCAGCTGTGTTACAGAAAAAACCCAGAAGTTTTGGCCCTTTCCTGCTGTTTCTCTTGTGAGCGTTGAGAGTGTGGTGTGTGTAACTGTGTAACACATAACCAGTGTTTCTGTGTTGGTGAATGGCATTGGGTGACACTTAGATGTCATGTCAGTGGTTGCAAGAAAGTATGACTTTAAAAGCTGCTTACATTAAAGTGAAGCAGGAAATTAATAAAGCAAACAACTGAGAAGTAGAAAGTTGTTTTCTTGATGGGTGGAGTAAAGAATTTCCTACGTGTTATTTACGATTATGAAATACTAGTAAATCCTGTTTCCATGTAGGTTGGTAAATTTTTATAAATAATTGGTCAAGTTAATTTAAGTATACAGTTTGGGTTTGTGGGGGTTTTTTTTCCACACTACTGATACTGATTTGTTTCTGGAACAAATTATGTTCTTGCAGGATGTCTGATACTGTTCATCCTCAAGAAAACATATTGGGAAGTGGCTTGGTTTGGGGTGGGTTTTTTTACATAACAGAATGCAATCCAGTAGCTTTGTTCCCAAAGCACATGTCAGTGAGTCTTCATTGTTCTTGAAATGATGCTTTTTTCTCATTTGTTTTCCTTGATTTCACTGTATACTGAAGGACCAGGAAGATCATCATATTTCTGATGATGGTTGGTTGTGGCTTGTGAGATTATCCCACCCAATGCCAAATTGTGGTGATTAATCTGCTCTTGAATTTATGGGCTAAATTTTGCAAGCTTTGTTTGGCTTGTTGTCCATCCATCGTCCCCCTCCTCATGACTGACTAGTGTTGAGGCCAGTGGGATGATTCACATGATTGCATGTCTTCTGCTCGTGTTCTGTCACTGTTGTCTTTGTACTTACTGATCCATATGCTGCTTGTAACACTCAGTAAAATTGAGGAAGATTCCATAAACAAAATTGTTTTTCTGATTGGGTTTTTTTTGTTTGGTGGCTTTTGTTTTGTTTTGGGTTCTTTTTTTAATTTTGAAACCTCCTGCTGATAAATGGAGAGACTGTGGCTAGAAGCTTACCTGATAGTTATTAGAAATTCTAGCCCTGTGTTTCAGAAAAGCTTGTTAATAAGGCAAAAAATAACTTGGTGGTGTTACTTGTGTCTGATAACAAAGAAACATCTGCTTGAAGAGTTTATAGTGACCCAGTTTAAATAGTCTGAACTGTGCTAAAACCAGTTCTTACAGTATCGGGGTTCGAGGTTTTTTCTTTTTTTTTTTTTTGATTCTTTCAAGATGAGAAAGAAAAAAGATAAATGTCTTGCACATTAAGAAGATGAGCTATAATAAAACATATATGGATAATATGGCAGCAGTCCAAGAGCATTAGTATGCATGCTCTGGTGTAGTTGTGGTGGCAGCTAGCAGTCACTCTCAACTTACAGTTAAATGTTACTCGGTGAGCGTGGAGATTCTTCCTCAGTGAACTGTGCCTGTTTAGAAGGGAAGAAACCCCAGTTTAAGGTATTTGTTGCCTGAAATGATGAGAAGCCTGTTGCTTTGGAGAACCAGTGTCCAGCCTCTCCAGGGAGCAGCATTTGTTGTGGAAGGTCCGGACCGCAGATGACAACGTCCGTGCGGATAACTGCATTAGGATGGAGTGTGTGTGTGTTGTAACAGGAACGTATGGGTAACACACAGTCATGCTGGCGCAGGACTGGTCATGCTAACAGATGTGCCTGTTAATGGATGGGAATTCTGCGCCATGCGACAGTTACATGAACGTGAGCACCATCGCTACTGCGTGATAATCTGTGCCTGGTTTTTGGGTAGAGGGGAGGCTACGGGTTCTTACAAGCCATGGCAGTGAGAAATCAACTGTGAGAGTAATTCCTCTGGGCCTTGCCTGCTTCCTTCCCATATCTAATTAGCCATTGGGGAGGACAACAAGGAGTGGGTGGCTGGCCAGAGAAATTGTTCCTGTGGATTGGATCTGGCCAGTGAGCTGCAGCTTGGGCATTCTGGTTTGGATTAAAAAAAAAAGAAAAAAAAAAGTTTTGTATGAATTTCTGATCCAGCTAGTCTTGAAGGACATGTATATTAGATATTGATGGTGGTTATATTTAAAGACCAGGTTCTTTTTCTGTTCTTAAGTAGAAGGCTTTTGGAAGAGCTTAGAATTTTCTTTTCCATGATAATCTATTTATTCCCTTTGCTTAGGGCAGGAGTAATCTTTACTGCTTCTCTGCATTATTACATGCTTCTTGCAAGTGTTCAGGCTTTTACTTTATTATCCTTTGGAGACTCTTTCACAGAGAAGTGAACCTTAATGTCAGGTGGTATTGAGCATGAATATTCCAGAGTCAAATTGCACCTGCTGTGGAAAACCTCATATGTAAGAAGAGAATTAAGGGAAGGAAATATTCCATGAGGTTCTTCCCACAGATGTTTTTCATCTGTTCATTATATTCTGATAAATACAACAGATCAGAGGAGAAGACTGCTTCATGAGCATGGGAGATCCTTTGGGTAATGTTGGGATCCATGACATCAAGCCATCTGTATAGGTGACCTCTGTGTATGGTTGGTTGATTTGCTGGTCGTCTTATGCTTTTGGGGAGTACCATAATGTTAATTTTGTTCTTCTGACCAAATAATTTGAGTCCTTTTATTTTTTCAGTGGTCAATACTTTGCTAATTGGTGATGCTTTTTTTTTGGTGTGGGTTAATACTAACACACAAAACATTGCAAGGAGAAAAGGTTTAGGGGTTTGTGTCAGTTCTCTCCCTAATGTGGCTGATCAATTAACCACTGCGAGTTGAAACAACCTGTAGGATGATGTTTACATATACAACTGTTTTATAAAGGATGTAAGTTATATTTAGAGTAGTAACCAAAACATTCCAGTTCCTTCATATTTTTGAAATTAGTACTGGGTTTGCTTTTCCCTAATATTGCGTGTTCTGCTTATGCATGATTTCTCAATCATAGTTCACTTGTACAGCACAAAAGATGAAATATGGAACAATGTTGTTTTTCATGATTACGCATGTCTGTACATTTCTAATAGCTCAAACCATCTTTGTGATGTCAATGAAAGTTTGCAAAGCTGAAAAATTTAAGTTGTTTTTTGGTTTTGAGGAAAATAATTGTTCTCATAGTATTTTAATTCGGCAAATCTGTGGTTTTATGTAGATTCATGCCTCTTGAAGAATGTGTTTTGTGTCTGTTTGGCACACAGACATATTGTTAGTCACCCATGAATAAACGTAATTGAAAAGTGACAAAGGTCTTGTAAATGTTTTGAAATCTTTCGGTACGCTTAAAAAAAATTGTGAAAGGTTCATATTTCCGATTCTCTAAGTTGATTGGCCTGGGGGGGTGATGATGGGGATGGCTGTACTACTGGCAAAATAGTAAGAATTAGTCAAACTTGAGTGGAACTTATGCTTTGAGAAACTGGAGTTATGTTCTGTAGTGTATACTAAATACAAACTTAATGCATCTTCTGAAAAAGCAGAACAATTTTAATGTGTTCCATAATTTCCTAAGTCAGTAGTTTAGCAAGATCTGCTGTAGGTCAAAAAGTTGTTATGAGTATGGAGCTGTTGTGCATTCACTGTTTGAGGCAATGTGTTTAGTTTGAGGGTTTATGTTTACTACAAGACAAATGGGAGGCTTTGTTTCTAAAAGGGTCTATCTGGTGTTTCTCAGAAAGGGAAGAGAATAGTTCAGGATACTTGCTTAAGAAATTTCTTTCCCTTTTTATTTTTTCATTTTTTTTAAAAAACCTTACCTAGTTCTGATTATTTAGTCCATACCTAAGCTTAGAGTGCTGGTTTGGCTAGGGGCAGGATAGATCTCACTTGTCCCTACTAAAGTTTCTGTTTACTTTAATGTGAGATTTAATACCACTTCTGAGGTATATGGTAGGAGATAGTCAAGAGGTCTAAAACTGATAAAGGTATTAAAGATTTGTAAACATTTGAATTTCTAAGTCTGAAAGAAAAAGGGGGGGGGACGACACACCTAATATGTTGCCAATTCAGATGTGTGCAGTCAAGATGGAATCCCTGGCTTGAGCATGTGGCAAAGCACCTACAATCCTAAATTAAGAATGTTTTAAAGTGAAATAACAAAATAGTAAGTGAGTATGTGTAGTAGATTGATTTCTAGCTCTTCCTAGCTGGAGAAGAGGTTTAACTTGCTGTATGACCTAGGAATTAGTGTTGTTGAAGATAAAACAAAGCACATTTGGGAGAGGAAAATGTGCTTGGCAGCTGAGTACCCAAATACACTCAATAACCAAAAATCTCTGCTGACTACTGTTGGCTTCAGCTATTTTGTTGGACACATGGCAATAGTATTACAGTGTGATCCTTGCTGGAGCTGTACAAGACTAATTAATTTTTCTGTTGGGCTTGCCCAGTTGTCAACTTGTTCCCCTCTTTTCAAAATGGTCTGGGGTACCAGGATAAAGTATGCGTGTCTAACATAGATGCACACACGTGGAAATAAAGTGCATGTATACAAAAGATGGTTGCCTGCCAGACACTTCCAGTTTTTCACTTTTCATAAGTAGCTGTATTTTCTACACTCAGTATGCTGCTGCTTGCTTTGTAATGATAGCTGAGATTCCCAAAGATAATAGAAGAGCATTTAAACAACAGTATTTGAAGGTGACTGTTGGCAATATGATGTTTCAGTGATGATACAGAGACGGATATATTTCTTTAAAATACTAAAACACAATGTTTTGGGTCCCCCCTCAGGCTTGTGATACTTCTTTAGCAATCAGGTGCTGAGGAAATATTAATGATGGTTAATACAACACAATCAAATGACTAATATAGGTCCGTCCTTTTCCACCCCACCCCCCGCCCCAATCCCTAATCCTTAATTATAAGAAGGAAAAAGTCACATAGAAGCCTAAGGAGGTTAGTTGAAGCAATGAAAGAGGCCGACTGGAGAAGAGGCAATCTTCTTTAACTTTATAAATCATAATATAAACAAACTTGTGGAATTATATTTTTTTTTAATATTGCAAATTATTGTTAAATGTAGGTAGCTCCCCACCCCCCTTTTAAGTGGAAATGTAGAAAAGGTGGTGTATGGCAGAGCAGGGAAAGGAGTTTAAGGACCTGATTTTATACTGGATGCCTTCAAAGACTAAGAGAGGGAGGTGCAGCTTAGGCTTTGAGATTGCTGGAGTTGAAACTGATTTTTACATCATGTTTATACCTTCCAGATATGGGTGGCTGCAGAGATTGAAGGCTAAATTAGAACCTACGGTAATAAAGGTAGCTGAGTAGAATTATTAACGGACAACTGATTAAGGCAACTTTAAAGGATGTTTTTTGCCATTTAAAGATGTTTCGAGACATCACTTTGCTCTGAAATGCACTTAAAAAAAATTCTCTGCTCTGCAGACAGCCAAAAAGCTGTGCTTGTGAATGCTAAAAATGACCTTGAGCAGAACTCCTCAAAGGTTGTTGGTGGCTTTGTACTGTATAAAATAAACTGGCACAGCAATGAGGAAAACCTGCATTAAGGTTCAGAGCCCTGATTCAGCAAAACACTTAATCTTAAACATGGATACAGTCCTTATTCTTCTGCAACTGCTTGTGTAATTCCTGATCAGGATACAAGTTAAATAATAGAATAAACCATATTGATGTGTATGTAATAAGTTTTGATAATGGCCTTAGATGGGTACCTGAGATGTCTGAAGCAGGAAATGAACCCCCCAAAATGAGTAGCACTATCTGTGCAAGTCGCCTTGCTTTTTTGAGATGTATCTTGTGGAGACATGTCCCGGGGCTTGGAACTCACTGCTTTTGGCAAAACATCTTTGAGAGTTGTTGGGAGACCTAACTTAAAGATCTGGTTTTACTGGCAAGATACAGAAGATGCCTGGGTATTACTTGAGATGTCAGTATAACAACGTTATTTCCTTTGTAACTGTATAAACACTAACAATCTACTAAGACTTCCCCGCCCACCCCCCAGTGGATTTGGGAAGAATCACTGTATTTGATCACTTTAATCTACATTATTCTGTACTTCTTGCCCTAAACCATTACTCTTAGACAGTAGTTCTAATGTTAATTTCTTATATACTAATTATACTAGTATATTGCATGCTAGTACAAGAATGCTAGCTATATTAAGCATACTTGAAACTAATATGCTAATAAGGCTTCTCTACCTTTGCTTCTGTACATCTAATTTAAGGTGGGTAGAATTCATATAGTCAATTAAGTAGACATACCTAGCACTTCGTAATAGTATTTGTCTTCATTTTTCAGCTATTTTTTCTTTTACTTTATAACCATTCTAAGATTTATCTGTGCTAATGTTTTATCTGTTGTTTCGGTACTTTGTATCTGGGGATACTTATTTTTGCTATATTAATACTATTAGTATAGTAGCACCATGAAGAACAATTTATCAAATTTTCCATTTAGCCAAGTTACGCAAAATAAGTAACCCCCTTACCTAATTTGCACTTAAAAAAATAATTGCCATTGCTTTGCACTATGGCTATCTCATAAACAGCGTAACAGAATGTATAATAATGAGATTCAGAATGTACTACTCTTGCCTCTAGAAAATTCTCGGCTGCTGTGCTAGACCAAGGGCTGCTTTCAGTGCTGCTGGGAAGTTAGGTCAGCAGCGTTGGGTGACATCGTCTCGTGACAGTTTTTCAACTCTTCCTTGTTAATACCTGTACCGATGAGAGTATCAGCATTTGCTCCCAAGAGAACGTTTTTGTCAATAGTGTCTTTGCTTTAGAAGATATGGTTTCATTTAATAATGGGGTCCAGGTGGGACGAGAATACATTATATTTAATTCCACCTTCTTTATCCTTTTTTTTTTTCTGCTGCACAGAGGTACACTGCATATAAAATAACTGCCTTATGCTTAACGAACACTAATATTGTATAGTCAAAATCAGTGGTTAGAAAATGGCAGAATTAAGCCTGTGCTTGGATGGGTTGTAAAACACCCATCCTGTCCTTTACAGGGCTTGCACATGCTTGTGCAAGCAGGCCTGTGTAGGGAGCTGAGTGGATAGAGGACAAACTGTCTCTCTGCGCTTACCATCCGTGAGAAATTGTAGTCACAAACACTGTTGTTATCAGATGGTTAGAAACGAATGTCTGACTTCACAGATGTTACGGTGTCACTATGGCTGTGTTTTGGGTGTATGGGTGTGCAGGCTGCCGCTGTAACTTTTGAGTCGTGGCTAGGTGCTGTGTAACTGCACTTCTGATGTTCTTGGGTCAGCCTGGTTTGGAAAGTTTTCGCTGGACTGTTGTGGCCCTGGAACAAAGCTGCTAATTCGTATTTTTGGGTTTTGGCTTCTCCTTTTGGCAGGGCCACTCAATGTGTCCCATACTTGGCAGCAGCAACTACCTGGCTTGAAAGCTTTCGTTGCGTCTTTAAATCACCCTGCTCAGCTGGAACATTGCAACACGAGTTCATTGTTTTTGTTTTGGGAGTTTTCACAACACTTGATGTTTGGAAAACCCATAATATATTTTTGTCTTGTTACATGTTGGAGAAGCTTAAGAAACCATGGATGTTACATGGTCAGCTGCGCATACCATGAAAACACTTCTTAGTATTTTCTGCTAGGCTAACATGTAACATGTAAACTACTTAAGCTGGTCTCTCCTAATCCCTTTTCCTGGTAACTGTGGGGTAAACTGGAAAGTTTTCTAGGAAACGTGGTGTAGAACCCAATACTGCAATAATTGTGTAATAGACTAAGTGACCAAACTTCTTTTTTTTTTTTTTTTAAACTGTAGTTGGCTGGCTGTGTGGCACCCTGTCACTCACAGGCCACAAAAAGGACACATTTGTGCAGAAAGATCAATGAACCACATGTGTGGGTCTGCTCAATCTCCATTTGCTGGAGGCCCTGAGGTGGTGGCGAAGGCACGTGTGGTTGCGTGCCACCTCTAGCCTCTCACTCCCCTACAGCTGTGGAGCAGAAGCGGGCCAGGTCCCATAGTGCGGAGCAAACCTTGAGACCGCTCCGAGTAATCCCCAGGGTTTGTTCTGATATCCAGGAGCTGCAGCAATGCCATGGCCCCCTCTCCAAGCATAACAAATGCCTTGGAAACCATGGTAGGTCTGTGGAGAAGCCTCCGCATGGTGAGAGTTTCTCCGCTGCTGATACAGAAGGCACCATCACTGATGTTACTGAAAACTAACCCTTAAAATTGTTAAAACCTTCTAACACGGAGGGTATTTTGTGAGAAGAGCCACAGTTCTCGGCAGTGACAGAGTGAACCTATTTTAGTGGGAGGCGGAGGGTAGTGTTATCACAGTTGTGACATAACTGCCAAAGCAGTGTCCTCCTTCAGCAAACTGAAACATGTTTTGTTCCTGTCTAATAGGCTGTAGTACTTAAAAAATGACTGTACAAAACCAGATTAAATGAAACCCTCAATGCTCAACCAGAGAAGAATCACAACACCCTCTGCTGGTACGAGTGCCTCCTGCTTCCTCTCCTCAAGGACTTCCCTGGGTGATGATATCCTAGAAGTAGCAAAAGACTGTTTTGAAGTGTGATGCTGGCTCCTCTCAATTAAGATGCAGTTATTTTAACCCACTTGTATTTATTTTTTCCTGCAAAAATTTGATAGATTAATCATTAATACCACCACTGAAACAGATGAGAAGGTAGTGATGGTTTTTCTTTGCTTTCAGATGTGGGGAATCCATGTTACTTTCTAACTTAAGTGTACCAAAGGCTACTCCTAGTTGGCACCAAACTTCTTTCTGAAGTTGGAATTGGAGGTTCTATGTGCAAATATTTTTCTGAAGACAGCGTCCGTCTCTTGGATGTGTTGATAGTTGCATTAGAACAGCACTGCCAAATCCATTGGGTAAACTTGTGGTTTCATAGACTAACCATCTATTCCTGGGGCCCTTCCTAGAGGTGATCTCTGCGCACTTGCTCAAATTTTTAGAAAGCCTGTGTGTCGCTCATCAGGTGATGAGCAGTCAAGAGCAGTCAGGCTGGGTGATTTAATTTATTTGGTTTTGTTTCCCCAGTGCGTCCAGTCGTGCTCTCAGACTCTCACTAGGCCTGTCACATGTGAATCCCCTCTCTTCCTTCTTGGCTCATGATGACTGAGAAGGAAATAAGAGGTTTAGATAAGGAGTGGATGCTTTTTAATTTCTTTTCATAAAACATGTCTGATGCCTGCCAAAGCAACCCTCTGCATGTTCCTGACCCTCCTCCTCCTATCTGCCTCACCTAAGCGCACAACACATCATGGTAGGTCCTACCACTTTTCGCTCCGGAAAAATAATCTTTGCCCACAATTTGTGGAGGGGCTGGGGCCGTGGGGCGCCGAGCACCCCTCTCTCCCGCCTGCAGCCTGAGGGGAGAGGCTGGGCATGTCACCGCAGCGCTCTGACACAGCACCTAGCACCAGGTGGGAAAACCGACGGTTTTAAGTCGGGGGGAGGAGAGGGATGGGGATGGCTGTGTGGAGAGCCGGCGGAACGTTCAGTATTAATAACAGCACCGTTCCTAGTAAGTGGTTGCTTACGTAATTTCGTTATGAAAGAATGCTGCTGGTTGAACTGTGCTCTTCTTTGTGGCTTATTGAAGTGTCCCCTCAGCAGCCTGTGATGCACTGCCCTCCTGCATGAGAAGGGTTAAGAGTAGACAACATCCTGTCAAAGACCTTGTTTTTAATTTTGCCTCTTGCACTGGCACAGATCCGGCTAAGAGCAGCCCAGATTAGTTCGGAAAACCTTTGAAGAGATTTAAGATGTCCTTCAGCCAGTTTGAAGGTTTTTGTCTTGCAAATCCAGTACAAGGGCGCCTGCAGGCATCTCGACCCTTGCTGTGCTGCTGATGCAGCTCAAGGTCACGCTAACCCGCCCTGTGACATTCAACAACACACACACAAAAAAATTATGCGGTGAAACTGCCTCAGCGTTCAGCCAACCAACAACTTCCTCAGTTCCTCACTAAAGGAAGAAGTGTATATATTTTTTCTTTTTGTCGTCCTTTTTTCTTTTTTTTTTTTTGGCTTCGTAGATTTTTGCTGCAGGAAATAATCCAGGATTTCTGGTGTGTGTGATGACAAGGTCATTTCTTAATTAGAACACATGTAAAGAACAAAGCTAAATGGCTTCAAAACAGCTTTGTAGTTGATGGAGAGGATTTA
Source organism: Psophia crepitans (assembly GCA_013399095.1). Classification (NCBI taxonomy): domain Eukaryota; kingdom Metazoa; phylum Chordata; class Aves; order Gruiformes; family Psophiidae; genus Psophia; species Psophia crepitans. Next base: position 226,107 of record VWZZ01002124.1, on the reverse strand, counting down.
AATTATTTAAAGAGATAGTCACCCAAGTATGATGGAAACTGAATTCTAAACACATTAACTCTTTCAGTACTCTACGGTTTCCATATGCTACTCAAAAGAAAATGTCAAACTTGATGAGCGTTATTGCAACTGTCGTTAAATGAACATTTTAACGTCTATTTATAGTTAGGGTTCTATTATGTTTTCTCTTATCAGAGTTATGAAAGCAAGATTATTAGTTTTATTTTTTTTTAAACAGTAAAATATTCTGTGCTAGCTAGAGATCACAAGATAGGCATAGGAAATTGCTTCTTGGAGATCAGTGACTTAATTTCAACCACATTTCATATTTTGGTGGATATATTAGCATAAATATATGTGTGTGTGTGTGAGTACCTGTATGGATGCCAGTGCAAGTATACAGGTATTATTTCAGAACTGCTGCTGGGAGAAGTTGGACTACTGTGCTCACCATTCAATGTGATTGCAAGGCGTAAGAATAGAAAGAAGGTCCATTTGAGATTAGGGAATGGGGAACGAAAGGAGAATTGACAAGATACATGGCAACTTTGCTGAGTTTGAAACTACTGTGAGCTGGCTGGAAAGGCTAACTATAGGAGGCATCCTGGAATTCAAATTGTATTCCTCAGCTTTGTTTCTTTCTTTGACTCAAAGCACCTAAATTTAAAGGCAAGTCTTAACTGTGGTTTGGGGTGGTTGGATGTTATTTATCCATCCTTTCCATCTTATCTATCCCCCTGTTTTATTTAATTTATTTTTTGTCATGTTTTCTAGAGGTGTTGTGTTGTTCCATAAATGCCTGGGACTGGGTAGATGCCCACCCCTCTGCGGTTGCCTTGGGGGGTGCTGAGCTCACCTCTGGGGCTCAGCTGGAGGAGCGGACCTGATTCCTGTGCTCTGGGGGACCTGCCTTTTGGTACCAGCACACAGTGATTTCCCGGGTTGGCTGCTGAAGAAAGTAGTGAGGGGAGGGGGAAAATACTTAGAAATTGTTCACCAAGGGGCAAAAAAATGTGCATCCCCACCCCCCCTCCAAAAAAAAACCCAAACCAACCTAAAATAATTGAATAGAAACTTCGCTGGCAAACGTAGAGCTATTTGTATGCTCAGAGATGCTACTGCATGATGCATCAGAGAACTGAAAGGAGGCGACATAAGTCTTCCCCCTGTACTCACAAGTCTGGCACTTAACTCAGATTTAAGTCTTTCAAGTGCAAATGATGTAAAATCTACTGAGAGTTTATTGCTTCTTGTTTTGGTTTTTGCTTTTTTTTTTTTTTCCTCCTTGGGTAAATCTTGTTCAGCTGCAACATGAGGGGCAGCAACTGTCAAATGTCGTGCATGGAGTATGCTCACGAGAGAGAGATTGCGCGGGCTCCGAGGACCTCCTTGTGAGAAAGGCGGAAACTGCATTTGCCAGGGTAAAGAGGGAAGATCAGGCGCTACAACTTCTTTGGGTTGTTTTTTTTCCCTTTCCCTGTGCTATCTGGCTCGGATGAGGCTTGTGGGAAGAAAACGGTGGAGGAAAATGGGCTCCACGCAAGAAGGATGGATAGGATGAAACTGATGTGCTCTGTGAAATCTGTATGTTCGTGCCCTTGCCTGGGGTGTGCTGTGCCCTTAATATTATGGGAGACCTAAGCTCACCTGCTAGTAATTTCTAATTTACTGTCCTAATTCATCGATTTGTTATCACTAATTGTACTTCATTTACTTCTGTGTAGTTTCCAGTACCTAAAGGGTTGAAAGGTTGCTGTAATTGGCACCCGCAGCTGCTCTTTCTTTTGACAGGGGATAATTTTGCAGCCTATGCTTTGTGTGACAGCTGCCTAATTGGGCATTCTCCCCTTGTAGCAAGCCTGCCTCCTCCAGCCTCCCTGCTGACAAATGGTGCTGGATTATAGATGAGGACACGCTGACCCGTTCGACCTTGCTGAGACAGCGGGGAGGGGCCTCCTGCTACTTGAGGGAAGCTTTGGGTCATTTAAAGGACAAGGTCATGAGCCAGGTGGGGAAATGACATGATATCACATGACAATAGCCCGATGACACGGTCAGTATGTCAAGGACAAACTCATCAGTATTGATTAATGCTGCTTTTTTCCTGGTATCTCTGCAAAGCCACTGATATGTCAAAAATATTTTGCTAATTTACTCTAGGTGAAGTGCCAGACGTTACTGTCGGGATTATTTTTGAGAGTATCTGTACAGTGTTTTCATATCAATACAGATCACATGCAAAAGCAACGGTGTTAGAACCCTGCCGGTGATGATTTATAGGGTTCATTTTGATGGTTTTGGCAAAATGCACATCTGCATGTACTGTAGGGAAAATGCCAGGAAGGATGCATGACGGGGCAGAACTTTGAGGAGGGGGAAAGAAAAAAAAAATCCCTGCTCTTACATTTCAGCCCCAACTGAAGTGCACGTGTTTGAAGCTTTGTGAAAACACATGTATCCGCATATGTGCAGCTGACTGGAAGGTGGGAGAAGTGTTTGAATAAAAAGAACCGAAAAGTTAAATATAAATCGAATGTTTAAAGAAAAATCTCATATTAGCTCAAGGGCGATACAGTTCAGATAATGCCCTGCCTGTTTTAAGAATTAATACAGTGTCCAGCTCTGTCAGGCAATAAAAACCTGCTAAGTGGGTTTTCGAAAATGTTGTGAATACAAGTGACAATATTTTGAGAGCATCTTCGCATTGCATTTCTATGCTGATAAACTTCAAGGTAAATGAACAGCTTGTTTGACATTTGCTATGTTAGACAATAATAAAATGCTTTCTTCTGGAGTAATTAGACTTGATAGATTGATTATGTTAAGAGGTAAAGATAAATACAATCAAAAAGAAAACTCTCCTGAAGGGAGTTGGTGCCTATTTTTGAAGTTCAGCGCTATCATTCTGTTTCAGCAGATGCCTAATGGTGCGTGTGTCTCACATACGTGTGCACATGCTTGCACACGCACATACGCACGCATGCACGTACAGACCCGCGCGGCACGCAGTGACTTTCTGAAACAGCCTGTTAAGCCGTGAGAGGAGTGTTCAACTAGGAGCACAGTTCCCGTTCCTGTGAGCTCTGATTTGTTGTTGGAAGCTGTTGTGTCTGAACCTCGTCAGTTCACCAGGATGTAATTTTACTCCCCCGAGGTAAAAAGCCGTCAGTGGTAAAGTGTGATAAATTAGTTCACTCAAGTAGATGCGCATGTGTGTGTGTATGTGTTTAATTCTGACCTTGCTGTGCATGTGTTTAGCTGCTCTCAGTGCCCGAGTCAAGCCCGGTGGAGGTTTAATCCTGTGCCCTTGTACACGTATACTTGATTAGTAGTTGTGGTTATCTCAGCAGAAGACATTCCGCCCTCCTCCTTGTATTGGTCGGGACCGGGGCATTGGGGAGTCAAGTCGAAGGAGAAAGAAAAGAGATTTTGCATTAGTATTCTATGAAAGCCTTACTGTCTGCAGAACAAATTGATTGCTACAGTGTACCTGTGCTTGGCACCACTGCTGTGAAAGAAAGGTATGGTTGTAATCTGTTTTATTGTATTACATATTGTGACACTCCAGGAATGTTTAACATTCAGCTCTTCTATGCCACATGCTAGAAGTCTAAGTAAAGAAAAATATGTGAATGAATGAAAAGTATGCGAGGCTGTCGTTATCGGCAGCTTTGTTTACTACGACGAACTAAGTAGCCCCTGCTAATGAGACAAATTTATTGTTTGTGCCAATGGCAATGTAAGGAGATGGATAGCTGAATTCTCTGTGTTAGATTCAGTTACTCACATCTGTGTCAGTAGTTGCTGTGCACCTGTACAGATAAAATTCTAATTAACGTTTTAATGGGGTTTTGGTTTAGCTTTTAAATGTGAAACATGCTTGAACGTGAATGTGTTTGCCTCTTTAAATGAAAATGTGGGGGGATTTCCTAGTTTTTTATCTGCTGCACTGGTCCTACACGGGGGAAGGGGGAGGTGTGGGAAGAAAGGTAGAAATACGAAAATCTTAGATGTGCTGCTGCGATAAACAGAGCAAGAACAAAGCTGAGGAAAAGTGTTACAGGGTTTGAGCCTTCATCTCTCCCTCCCTTCCCTCCCCCCAGTAATGGGTAAACATGCACCCGTGTGCTCTTCGTTTCCTTAACTCGGTTGCAGACTTGACACAGTGGATTCTCTGGTTTTATAGACACCTAGCTGATGGGAGTTGTGTGTTTGATGGGAAGTATGAAGCAGTCCATTAATAAAATTCAAGGTGTTTCACAGAGGACTGTGCTTAGTGCTTCATTCTTGGCGTCACTGAAGTTGTGTTGGTGATTATTTGGGTGTTTGCTTGTGGTCACTCCAAAACATCTGAAGTATCTGCTCTTGTCATGCAGACATCCCCGACTAATTAAGTTTAGGACAGGTGGCAGACTCCTCCTGGGCATTTAAATCTGCATGTAAACCTAATCTAATAACTTGATGAGAAAATGAAAATCCATCTTTCCTGGTGTGTTATCACCACGCACAAGCCACAGAGGTATCTGCAAAATCCTCTCTCTAGTCTTTGTCCTGGCAGGTGATGAGTAAATGAGTTGCTTTAAGGAAATGAGGGAGCTGGAAAACGCTGTATGCTGAGGAGCAGTCAGTCACTATAATAGTTACTTCTGTCATATGGCCTTGCCGACTTAAGATTAACACTTTATAGATGTGCAGTATATTTAGATGAGCGTACCCTTGAGCTTACATTTTACACCTTGCTAAGAGTGTGAATGCTGCCTTACGCATGCAGGTCGTTGATCTTCGAGATCCTTTGACAGCTAAGAAAATTTTGAAGAATGCCGGGTAGGGAGGCTCTGTGATGTTGTTGTTTGTACTCAAATAATGCCTACTTTGATTACAACTAATTAGTCAAAACTTACTTATTCAAAGCCAGTATTTTGTGAGCGAGCTATTCCTCTCCTTGGATTTTTTTTTTTAAAATATAAACATGTTGTAATGATAACAAAAGTCAGTAAAAACAGTTGCACAATTTACATGGCAGATCGCAAGAGCAAGGGACTTGACCGTACCTAACAAGATTTTGGAAGTTAATTGCAGTAATGCTGCAGAAATGGTTAAATCTTATCTTAAATTCTGTATTGACTTTTTGTAGATTTTAACCAGTTAGTGGCAGGTGGTTGAGTTCTGAAGGTGTTAGATAAACACAGGGCAATACTGCATTTCAATGCAATTAACTTTTATTCATAAATAATTCAACCTGTGACTTTAAATAAATGATTAGAGGAAAAGAAAATGACATGTGATTAAACCCAAGTCCTTGAAAACATTTTACCAGTCAAGATTGCTGTGTGACTGCTTTGAGACTTCTTATAATTCCTCTCTTGAGTAGAGACAGTTCTGGGAGTTGTAGGGATTTTGTTGTGGTTTGGTTTTGTCGAGTATTGGTGTATCAGTACAGGTATGAGGGAGATTTTTTAAATCACAGTTAAAAGAGGGCTCATGAATGTGTGGTTTTGATATCTCAGTTTTCCTAGTGCCATGGAATATATCAGCCTGGGCAGTGTGTGATTTTCCTGGTTTTTTTTGTTTGGTGCTTTTTTTTTTTACATGGAAACTAGGAGGACCTTTGCAGAATTTAAACTTTTACTGCCAACTTTACTGAATGAGCATGCCTGATAACACTAAAATCTTGATGAGAATTTTGGAATACAACTTGGCCTGGAGTTGACTACTGTATTGGGGGGAGGGGGGGCGGGCAGAAGGAACTAAACAAAAGCCCAACCAAATAAAATCAATCTGACATATAAAAAACATTCTTACTTTACACTGGAGGCATGCAGTTGATTCCAGCACTGGTTAACTGTGTAACACCACCACCTCTCCACCAGAAGTATTTAATGAAGTTTTAAGTAAGAGTTGGCGCTGGAGCGTATCATCAGTTTGGGCAGGTTTTAGAGGCGGATTCCAGTTTAGGTATGTTTTTAAAAGGTAGCTGTGCCCTGCTTGAGGTTGTGAAATGCCTGTTCCCCACCTCCACCCCCTGTCCTTCTGTTATCATGCTTTGCCATAGTAAAGAAAAGAGGAAGTTGAGGTGTTGCATAACTTCTCTAAGTAAATAGATTTTCTGTGCAGATACCGAAGGCAGCCTTAACTCAACCAGTGCTGTAGCGACCAGATTCTTGCTAATGCTAAAGGCAGTTGTGTAATTAACGGCCTCGTGTACTGAACTGAGACTGCTGCGAAACCTCTGGAGGGAATTATTTTGTCTATTGTGTTGGTTAACTTTCCCTGAAAATTAAAAGTGTTGCTGATACTCCATTGGGGTGATGGGGGAGGGTTTTACAAGGCCTGATGAAACAAGCTCTGGCATCTTTTTCCTGACCGCTGGACAAGGCATCTGCAGCAGTAGGAGCAGATTGAATGATTGAAATGGAGCAGTTAATAAAAACGTGATCTGTCGTATTTGAGGGGTTGTGTGTGGTAAAATAAAGTGGAAAGCTGCACTTACAAGTTTTTATGTGCTTTTAAGATGTTCTCGTCATAAAATCATGGAATTGAGACCTGTTTTTGGTACTAGCACAATTGCCTGTTGCAATCGTGGTAAATGATCTGGAGTAGACAAAAATTATTAATCTTTGTCTCATCTATTCTCTTGAAGCCATTTGAAAAACCTGGGGCTTGTTATAAGTTCCAAACACCTTTTTGCTTTGGATCTTTGCTTCTGCAACATCAACCGTAGGTGGCACTGACTATTAGCAGTTACAAGGTTTGGGATCCTTCCCCTCCTCCCAAACGTACGTGTTTTGTAAAGCCAATGGCAGCCACCTGATCTATTTTCTCTTGCTCTGGCAAGGAGTATGTGTGGCAGGTATCTGCAAGTCCTGCAAATGGATAAGTGTAGGAATAAGTTATTTACTGTGTTGCTCAATTTGGAAACTTCCAGCTTCTGAAGCTGGAATCTGAGTTTGTGAGCACTCCTCAGGAAAAAAGTTAACATTGATTTTTAAGGGCCGAATATTTTTGCGATTTTTTTTTTGGCTCTGATTGAATGGGAGGTGAATTTGCTTCTGCAGGCTTAGTTCTGGTTACTGGTGCGACTTGCAGAGGATGCTCAGTGAGGCTTGGTGTAAATCAGGGTTCCAGGGCCTGAGCACCACGGAGCAGCTCAGCGCATGCAAAAAAGCTGCCTGTCCCGATTCACTTGCTACTGCAGTGTCGATCACCCACCTTTGCATCACAGCTCTGCTTCCAGCATGGACTGCTGGAGTTCTGTTTATACACTGGCATACATGTGGAGGAACGAACACCCTGTTTTCTAGTGCATCCGAGCAATTCAATGCTGCGAATGTATTGCAGCTGAATTAGACTGGTAACAAGCAGATTTCGACAGCTTTCTTAAACAAGGAAATAAAAACGGACCTGTTTGGGAGGGAGGTGCTTAGATATGTGTATACGTGTTTATAGCTACTTCACTGTCAAAGATCCTTGCTTCAGGATAAAAAGGACTTTATTGTTCTTGGTTAGGAAAGAGATTGAAAATGGGCAGTGGATCACGAGAGCTGCTGCTGCAAAACGCTATCTGCTGCTGCTGTGCAGTGGTCCTTCCAGCCCCAATCAACTAAACGGTGTTTGCCCAGCTCATTTGTACTGTTACAGCGTGTCAAATCTCTGAGAAATAGGAAAAGTTGGTGGAATTATGTATTTGATCCTAATGCCATCATTGATCTTTTCAGTCCAGTACTGGCACAGGTGTTTATTTTGTGGCAAGAACATAATTTCAGCAGATATAATGGAAAATGTGTATTGAGTGTCCTGACACACATCTCCCCCTAAGGGTGATGGTAATTTCTCTTACTTTGGGAGAAAAAGGAATTTACTGTGGTGTGCAAGTCCTATTCCTTTAGTAATCCCCATTATGTCCTCAAGTTTAGCATACTCAGGTTTTATTTTGTTTCATCAGTGGGGGGAATAAAGCCAAACAACCCCCTCCCCAGATTGTAGAGACAGAGTATCTTGTAATTAAAGGGCCAAACTGAGATTTAGAAGACCAGTCTTCCTTTGCTATGGATATGGACTTCATGTTACTGTGGGCAAGTTGCTTCATCTTCCCCAGTGCTGGCTGTTCTTCACATGTAAAATGGGGATACTCCAAAGGACTGCTGTGATGTGCTCATTGATGTTTGTGAAATGTTCTGTTTTGTTCAAAGACAGAATAACTTTTTTTCTTGCGATTTTGACAGTGCCCAGTAGCCTCCAGCGTGGTTTAGACCTGCACAGTGCGTGTAATGAGAGATCCTGGTGAACAGCGGAGGAGTGAAATTACTATGATCAGTCTGTAAAGAGCAGCAGTCATCTAACATCGGATATTTAGATGTCAGATTGAAATAGTTCTTTGGTAACTGAAATGCCTCTTACTTGTCATTAGTTTGTTTGTGGGTGGGTTTTTTATGACCTCACATTATGTATAAGTAATATGGAATTGAATTCTGTAGTTCATTCAAATCTCAAATAGTTTGGGATTTTCTTTTCCAGATTCATGTAGTGGATGGATAGTCTATGAAAATCCTTCCTATATTTAGAAATGTTGCCTACTGTCTGCCGCTTTGTGGTGGAGTACATAAAGGGTTTTTTTAATTACGGAGTTTTATATAACGGTTGTATGTTGTATCCAAGAAAGACAGGATGCTTGGTCAACTTTAGACACTTGCTTCTTCTGAGCTTTTCTACCTGTGACTATCATTTTAACAAAGAAAATAATTTCATGGAAGGATAGTTCAGATGCATCTTTTGTGTAATTTGCAAGCGTGGACTCTTGCACATAGTTACAGCTGCCAGAGCACAGTCAATGGAGGAAAAAGTCTCATCAACAGTTCCCTGCTCCTAAGAGCATTTCTTCTATTCTCCACGATTTATGAGGTTGCTATGTCAAAGGTTTTTGTAGCATTCAGCTGGTCATGATGGAGTGCAAACCAATTTGAAATTAAAAATGGCTGGATGAGCTTTACTGTGCAAAAATTAAACTCATAATCAAATTTGCCAATCGAACAAAGAGAAATGTTTAACAAGAGAGGCTTTAGTGGCAGTGCCTAGGGCAGCAAAGATTTTGCTTACGTATCCCAATCGAATAGTCCGGGTGTTTTAGATGTGCGTTAGGAAAGCTGTCATAAATGCTATTACCTTTCTCGTGATTGATATCTGGGAGGAACATGGGTCATGCTTGCTTTTGGAAAATATCCGTTTGCTTTGAAGTAAGGTAATAAAAGATGAATACAAGAATTCACAGAAAACTTGAGAAAGGTGCTTTCAGTAATATGTTGTGTTCAGATGGATTAGCAAAAAGGAGGCTGTTGTTATTCCATGTTCTTTAGAGTCATTCGTGTCTTATCAGGCAGCTGACAAAAATAATTTACATTCAGTGCGCACTTTGCTTCTCATACGTTAGAAGTACAAGAAAGTTTTAGTCTATTAATGTTTATTTTAGAGTCTTCCCCACCACCCCTCGGTGTAAGTAGAGCTTTTGGTCTGAATGGTGATGGATAGGGAGTAATTTACTGATTTTTCTCCTCGATTCCTTCCTGCCCCTTTCTCAACAACAGATTATAGAGTCGTGATCTTTTAGACCTTTCAGTCCTCCTCCTTGTTCCCATTGGTCAAGATCACAATAAAAATAAGGTAACCTCTGAAGATTTTGACTTCCCATCCATATGCATTGTTTATTGCAGTTCAGCAGAAATACTTCCTGCAGTGGTGGAGAAATGCAGCTAATGTTTTGGGAACTGTGCTACCTCGAATTTTCCCTCTGGCTTTATATTTTAATGAAGCAGGTTGCTTGTATCCTTTTACAGTGTGCAGTAGTGTACATCATTTTATTTCTGCTCTTGTTTTTCTTACTCTTCGGGACTTTGTGGTTGTGAGACAATGTCTCAGGAAGCTTGGATTAGCCTCCCTTTCTTACTTATACTTACTTATTACTGACAACCCTTCCTTTCTGCTTAGTTATCCCTGTATCTTGTCTTTATTTGTAAGCACTTTGGGGCTGTAGTCTGAATTTACAGGAATATAAAATGTTTTACAATAGTGATTATGCCATGCAGTGTTTCCCAGCAATGTCAAGCGCAGACAGACTTGCTTTCATAAACCTGGCAGAATATAAAGAAGGCAAGTGGAATTTGCATCCCAGTAGGTTATTCTTGGTAAGCCAAACTGTTCACCTTCAGAAGTGCTACAAGTAAGCTCTGGGTTACATGATTTGGTAGAGAGATACCAAGGGGCCTTTGGAAGGAAGGGATAAGTTTTATTTGCAATAAAACTGAAATCAGAGGTAGACCCAGTAAATCAGATTCCTCTGATTTGAGGAGTAGTAGGAGAAATTGTCTTCAAAAAAATTGGAGAACTTGCAGTATTCAGTCTGCTGTTTGGACCCAGAAGCTGATTTCATTACGGCAGCTGAGAAGGAGAAAGCATCCTTTGTTTCATTGGAAAAGGTCTGGGTTTATGTTTAACCAGTCCTTGGAACAGGTACTTTCTCTGCCTTTCCCTTCCTCCTCAAAAATTTCCTTGTTCATGTCGTGTTTGGCACCATTTGCTGTCATGATTAAAAATAAATAAATAAATGTTGTTGCTCTGAAAATAAGTTTTCCTAGGAACAGTATTTCCTTTCCTTCTCTGATCTTTCTGGTCTGTCTTCCATCTTTGCCCTCTGAAGTGTGAACAGATTGCATCGAGGTAGGGATATTGTCATTGTACCAGCCAGGAAAGGAAAAGAGCTTTCACTAGAGTTTTCAGTGGCAGCAGCTCAAGAGAAAGGGAGCCCTTTCACGCTGTATTTTAACCCCTGTGCATTATATTTTAGCCCTTCTGTACCCTTTTCTCCATGTCATTAACCTTTGTGTTCTGTTGATCTTTTAGGGTGTACCACTCTTTCCTTCCCCTCCAATCATATGTAGTAAAAGACAGATATCAGGTGAAAACTAACAGCGATGTGCGTTGTTGTGCCACAAAAACAATAAATGCGTTTTTTCTTTTGTAAGAGGAAGGGAAAACATTAGTTGTTCTGGAGGCCAGTGTTACTCTAGGGCTTCATTTAATTGTTTTCCAGCTGAACTCATATTATGTATGCACTCAGCATCTCACAGGTGCTGATGTATTTGTTTTAAACTTCATATAGACTCTGAGGAGGGAAAGGGAACAAACAGCACGGTGTGAATCTGTGAGCACAGGCAAGCAACACATATCGTTTGTATTTTGGTTCATGGTTTTGCAGGAGGTATTTTGGTGGATTTGGATCTAAGTTTTACGAACAGTGATTTGCTGTTGGAGGAGAGGAAGAAATAGCCTCCAGAGTGTGGATCTGAGCCTGGGGAGCAATACAGAAGCCTAATGGAATTTCCTGTGTGAGAGGTGCCTGAGTGTTACAGTAAAAACGAGTGTTTGTGGAAACAGAAGGGTGAGAAAGAAGAACACAATAAGCGGTTAGGCTATGTGCGTAGAAGTGAAAGAGTTATTAATGTCTGCAGAACTCAGATGGGAAATTTTAAACTTAATCTAGAGCAAGAGAAAAACAATTGAAAACTTAAAGTAAAGGGTTACATGGTCAGTGTCTCGAGGGGGAAGGATTACAATAACAGCTGTGTTTTGTGTAGGGTGGAAGGGTCACTGGATGTCTGTAACGTTGCAGAAGTGTGGGTTGTAGAAGTTGGGGGGCTGAGAAAAGACTCAATGAAAGTAACTTAAGGATAATAGTGGGAGCGGACAAGTAAGGTTTTAGAAAAGCAGAATGCAATGTCAAGGGTGTGTGGCGTGTTGTGTTTTTCCTTCTATTTTATTTTAATTTTAGTTTAAAAGTCACCATGGGTAAATGGATAGTGAGAGTGTCAGAATAAAGATAATCATGTGATGACAGCTTTTTTTGGCGAAGTGTACAGTATTAACTGGGCAAGGAGACCTATTCCCTCTATCCTGGCATGTTACGTTTACCGGCTTGCTCAGTTCAGTTTCACTGGTCAAGCTCTGATACTGTCACGTGCTGTCTGCAAGTAGAACCAACTTCAGGGAAAAACTCTATTTTAGTCTGTTGATGCCTAGTTAAGAAGACAGGTTCCCTTTCGTGACCTAATACTGAATTAACAGTATTGTAAGTATGACTTTCCTGTTACAGTAGAAATAAAATTGTTTTCCACCATAAGTTTCTACATCCTGATTATAATGTATTTATTTTTGGCAGGGTGGAGTGAAAAGCAGATTCACAAAGATCCAGCATTGACACTTGAAAGGTATGAGTTTCTGCCCCTGAACTTGGGAAGAAGTTTATTAACCTGTAATTTTTTTTTCTCACCCCAGGCCTTTATCTAACCTTTATCTAACTCACACTAGCTGTGGTCCTTATCTCTAAAGAATTCTGAGTCAGAGTGGTTTATTTCACATCACCAGATAGTCTTTGATCTCTCTCCCCTGAGATTGGTAACTAGGGTGCCAAGCCAACAATCTGTTAAAAGTTTCCTGGGAAGCTGGAGACAAGATCACCTGCCCACCAGAACTTCTGACCTTTTCTCAGCAAAGGGATTTTAAATTGTATGCTTTTAGAGCATAAAGTCTCTTTAAGAAGAGTGGGGGTTGGGTTTATTTCTTCCCCTGCCCCCATCTTACTTTGTTGTCCTGTTTGGCTTTTGCCTGCCTGCCCAGTATGATTCGCTTCCACATTAATTTGGTATCTGTGAATCATTCCATGAAATTGCGCAGGTACGTATGGGCCTGAACTGCCGTTGAATGAAATCACATTAACAGAGTCCTCAGCGAAGTTCTTCTGGTATCATTCACTGGTGAAATTCAGCAACAGTTGAATGAATGCCTTCTTTAGCTTTATGACAGGATTCTTACAAAGACTCTAAAAAAGAGGAGAAACAAACAAAATAGAAGGTACAGTTTAGTAAGAATACAGGCAGTCAATGAAACTTATCTTCAGGTCATTGAGAATGCCTTACTATGTATTGATGCAGAAAACGCTGGAGTTGCGTATTGATGGTGTATTGAACTGGGAAATGACTCTTCCAGATAAATCAAGGAAAGATGGCTTTATATAACACAAAGGACATGGGTTGTGACCTGTCAGCCATGCTGGGATCTTTACCATGGCAGATTAAGCTGAAAATAATACCTAGCCTGATCAACTGAGTCGATAGAGTTGTGGTAATGGATAATAGCTATTAGATAATGACTTTTATACTATGCGATACATAGTTTAAGCTACTTGGGAGTTTTGTGTGTTCGTTTGCTAGATTCATGACTTTTAGATCTTTTGTTTTATGACAATTTCCCTTTCTCTCTCCATACTTCGTCAGTAAGCATTAAGTGAACAGATTACAACTTTGAGATATTTCTGTGGGACATGCTTTACGGAGGGAAATTCACCCCCTACCTCCCACCGCCTTTCATTGTTACCACCAGCCAGTTTTGTTAGATAATGAATTGGTATCAGGCTTCCAGCATGTGGGAAGCCAGATCACCAGCTATGGTTGGTGTGTGTTGAGCAACTTGAGGAATGGGAAAGTTGGAATAACTGATTTTGTACATCTTGTCTGGAAAAGGAAATCCTATGCTGTGTCCTGAAAAATGGAAGAATATTCAAATTCTGAATGTGAACCAGTTTGGTTTTAATAGTTATGATGCTTAAACTGGTGCTGTAATACTGTTTTCCAGTATGGTAGATCTCTATCTATCATGTGCCTAATTCTGCAACCTTAATACATGTTGCATCATTTAGATGCCTATCTTACACAAATCCATTTGTGTGCCTAATCTTGCCGTTATTTTGTTGTCCTATGAAAATCCATAAATCTACTTATGTTAGTAAAAAAATAAGTAAAAAGAAAATACAAAGTGAAAGAAATTACTATTAAACTATTCATCAAAATGATGTTTTAACATTTTTTAAAAATTCTTGATGTGACATTTCACATACATAAATATAACCGCAGATGATACTTTTTCCTTTTTCTTTAAATAAATAAAATAGTACCTTTACAGATTGGATATTGGCAGCCATCCAGTGCTTCAGGATAATCTGTTGTTGTAGATACTTGACTACTGAATTGACCAGAAGTACTCTCTTCTTTGTGCTAGCTGTCACATTCATTTTTGTTGCTATATTGGCTAGTCATTTCTTGCAGTTTGCCATTACCCCCTTTTCAAAGGCAGCACACTTGAAATGGTTTCTGTTAGGCTCTCAGTGTGGAAAGCTTTGGCTCTGCCTGGTAGGGCTGGCCTAGAACTGAGTTTTGGACATTTTCTCCATGGTCACAGTAAGAAAGAGACCAGCGCCCCCGACCCCCCGCCTGCTGACAGCAGCCTGCCACGTCCCCACTGCTTGCATCCAGAATTCAAAAGTAGCAGAGCCCCCTTGTTCTGCAGGTTATGCATGTACAGAGTGTGAACTTGTATTTACTGGGGGGGGGGGGGGGAACAACAAACCAAAATACACCCTGCTGTATTGTATAACAATTTTGTGTAACAAAACACCTGATTTGTTTTCTTAAAGGTTTGGTTATGATGATTAATGTTTTGGTGGGTTTTTTTATACTGTAAGCATGAGAAGACCTGACACGATAGTGAATCAGCAGTTACTCACTGTAATACAGCTCAATTAAAGTAAATGCTTTTTCATGCAGTAGCGAACTTAAATAATCTATATGACTCCAAACATACTTGCATTAGTTTGACGTGTTGGATAACTATACTGCTAATAAACTAATGTGTTTCCTAGAATGTTTTGTTTGTGAAGTCTTATGTAGACGTTTTCATGTGTTTGGCAAGTTGCTGTTTTGTTTGCAGATGTTGAATGAACCTTTTTTTTTTAATCTTGACCCATAATCGTTGCCTGATTTATTCATTTTCCTTCAGAACACTTCAGTGCACTGAGAAGCTTTTTCAGCCTTTCACAAAGTAGGAAGGATAGAAATTCCCTTTTAAAAAGGAACAACACTCAAACCTCCTCTTCTCCCTCACTTTGCTGAAAGGGTTTAGAAAAAGAGCGACTAGAGAAAAGCAGAATTGTATTGCCCTGAGGTCTACAACTTAACTCAATTTGTAAACCAGTGACTGTTTTAAGATCTGGCGAATTGCTATCAGGGCTAAAAACACCTATACGGCTGCGCTGACAAGCTTGCATCCCAGGCTTCAGGAGTGATTTGTATCTGGCTCTAGTAGCTCAGGCGATACTGTAGCTTAAAAGGGTGACAATCTAATTCTGATGAAGGATGTTTTCAAGAAGGAGGCATCTTTTTAAACTTGCTTTTTTTGGAGGAGGAGGAGGAGGGGTGTCTTTTTCACTTATGGCCTCTTCATTAGTAACTGAGCCAACCCAATCACACAGGTAAAGCGCTGCAAGCGTTAATACCTCTGCAAAAATCAAATAGAGAGAAATCCGTATACAAATGTTGAAACACAGCCAAAACAAGATGCAGGAGCATGTGTTTTAGTGACCAGTGAGGGTTTTACTGGCAATGTCTGGGGTGCCCACATGCAAGTGAGTTACACAGGTCACCCCAAAAGAGTTCTAATAAAAGATTATACCAACGCGAAAGGTCCTATTTATAGACATAGCTCTCAGTCTAAATATAAACTGTTCCTAGTCATGTCTGGACTAACATCAGAGCTGTGCTAGTGTTGAAAGTGGGGCTTCAGGAGTAAGAGTACAAGCCACACTATTCTTTAAATTGCTACCTATGATAACAAGCATCTGAACTTTGTGGCAGCAGTACACCTTTCAATGTTACAGGACATTGTGTCGCCCAAGACACCCCTTCTTACTCTTGCTGAAGTGTCAGGTACGTCTGGTTGGACGTGACCTGTAAGCTAAATATTCTTCAGCGTGTGTTTAAAGCTTTGAGAATGGATCAGTGGGTGGATGTATGGATGGATAGATCAGTAAATGACTTTCATTGCTAACTATTTTCAGTAGCTGAGTTTTAATGAGTCTTTCAACTGTTGCTACTGTGTTTAATCTGCCGACTGACTCAGCATTCAGCATTAAAGCAGCTTTCTAGGAGGCAAATGTTGTCCTGATTACAGAAGAGGTTGGTTTGATTGTGTTTTGTGCAGACCTTGTGTTGAGTTCTTTTTTTTTTTTTTAATTGAGAAATGTGTTGTGCACACAGATAATTAGGAGAGATAAGTGAGTGTTGTGCTTGGAAGTGCACATCCAAATATACAATTGCTATATTTAGATAAGTAACTCGGACTGCATGAAGTTACAAACAGAGGTCCTGATTCTCTAGCAGTGATCCTACTGTCATGTCCTGTATTTGTAAGTGGGTTTTCCTTTTGAATTTGTAATTTAATAAGTATCAGCGCATAACTGAATAGAGTGAAAAGGTTGGCAAAAAGCAGTGTCTTCCCCTTCATTTTCATTTAACATAAGAGTTCTTCATGAGTTTACTTGATGTGCTGCCTAACATCTCCTGTTAAAATAAATAAGCAGAGGGTAGCTGCTCTTAAGGATAGGGAATGCTTAAAACATTGAATGTACCGATGTGAAGAAAATGTAGTGGTATTTCTGGTAAGTGTACTAAAAAAAATATATCCAGGAGCTTTGATCAAATGCCAGCTCTTACATCAGTCTTCTTTGTAATCTTTCTTGCTGATCTGTGACCTTGACCTTGTGTTTGTGTTTGTATGTCAAATCTATTTTAAGGATGGACAAACTAAGTTCAGTTTAATAGGATTTATACTCCAGCTTCACAGGATGTCACAGTAGAATATAAAAATTAAAATATTTGAATCAACTATTCTATTTCCAGTTGTCTTTTCATATTTCAGAGGGCTTCAAAAGAATACACTGACAAATTTTTAA
This sequence comes from Psophia crepitans, assembly GCA_013399095.1. Taxonomy (NCBI): domain Eukaryota; kingdom Metazoa; phylum Chordata; class Aves; order Gruiformes; family Psophiidae; genus Psophia; species Psophia crepitans. The sequence continues at coordinate 209,279 of VWZZ01002124.1, read as the reverse complement.
AATATTTTTTTTTTCAATTCCATTTAGGAGTTGCTTCTTTAAAAAGGCATCTTTATCTCACCCATGAACTCTTCTGAGTTCAGCACAGGCAGTCTGCCTGGAGTTGGGGTTTCCTCTTGGAGAATCTCACCAGTGGCAACACTCCTCTTGCTTTCATTTGGTCTAAGTGCGGTTCAGCGCTGGAAAGAGGACTCCCTGCTCTTTGTCCTTCCTCATGCCACTCCAGTAGTCAGAGTTCCCACATGCAGAGCTGTGAAACAACCACTCAGCAATATCTTTGGGGTTTGTTTTGATGGCGATGAGGACCTTAGTCCAAGGTGCCTTGTAGGAGCTTTCTACAGGAGTGCTTGTGTCAGTGCAGGGAAGGTGGCAGGGAGCAAGCAGCTGCAGATTCATAGACCAAAGCAAGGCTACACATTTTGGCAGCAGCTCCCCACTTAAATCAGACAAAAATTCTTGTGGGACCATGTTCTTGTATACATTTAAACGTGCAGCTTCTGAACTAGTTTATTGTATTTATTACTAGCGTTGTTCTTCATGGTGACTGAGATGGCCTTCCTTTTTTTTTTCTCAAGATCAAGATGGAGCTCGCTAGCAGCCAGTTAGACTGCGATGCGCTGGTGCCACTTGCGTTCAGTGGGGCTCTTGAGCACAGGCTTAATTTTAGACGTATGCTAACATGGCAGTGAAGTTGTTTGGTGTAACTGACACTTTGGGCATATGGCTTTATAAAGGCTTAGTGAGGTGGTTGGTTTGACAGGCACTCTGAAGGATGGTCCCAAATTAGCTAATACGTGCAAGTACGGAGTAATAGGTTTATTTTTAATAGGCCCTTTTATTTTGGGGGCAGTGTTGTTATATTTAGAAAATCACACATTTTCTTCAGAACTCAATCACACATCTGTATTGTTTTGTTTTATACAGTTTTTAAATGGGTATGAGCACCTGTTTCAACTTCCTTGACATTAATGGGACAAGCAGCAACGATAAATAGCCTCTTCTTGCTATTGTGCAATTATTTCCTTCACGCAGCATTCATGAAGGAGAGAGATAAAATGTATTAGTAAGAGCTCATTTCCACAACTTTGTGACAGCATGTTATCTTTTTTCTTAAAATGCTTGTCATTTTTATCAATATAAAATTTGAGAAATTCTTTCAAAGTGTGTGCCCTTATATTAAGGGGTAGTTAAACACTTACCCTTCCCAGCCATCCGCTGTTCCTATTATGGCTTTGTGGCAGTGAATAGTTTTCATCGGTTTTTAGTTAAGTCAATATTTTAACTGTTCTGATTTGATTCATGTCAAAGGTTGAGGTGCAGCCCAATTTCTAATGTTTGAGGGTGTTACTAACTAACCAATCATCTGTGTTTCGTATTTAACTTAAATAATTGTTATGAATGATTTCAGATTAATTCAGGTACAGTGGTGAGATGAGGACTTTCTGTGACATTCTTTATAGGGTGATGTTAGCATCTTCTCTGTGGGTTTTGCTAAAGGTTGTTCTTATGTTCTATCTTTATTTCAGCTTGGGTTTATTGCTGCTTTGGAGAGAAAGAAAAATATCTTTTGTTGTTGTAGTTGACTAGTAGAGACCTTCTTGCTAATGCAGATTTTTTCTTTCCCACTTTTAACTGAAATTATATGAGCCTTTTCTGTGTCTGTAGCCTTTAGAAACTTAATTTACAATAAGCTGAAATCTACTATTACAATAGAAACTGTATTATCCTTCCACTCACTGAAAAAAAAAACCAACAACCCTCAAATCTTCTGGGTCTTTAACGTGGATTTATGGGGTTTTACGTATAATTAAATACTGTGAGACTGTGACCCTATACTTCACCTTGCTATGGAATTACTGTGTGTTTGTGTTTGATTAGCTGAAACCTATTCTGTTGAAAAGCCCAGAAAGTGGTTCTTGCTCATAACTAAATATGGGATGGTTGGTCCCAAGTGGAAAACAACTACTACTGTAACTAAAAGCTGTGCATTACTTTTTAGTGCTTTGTTGCAGTTTGGCCTCTCTGAAACAAAGTCTTGGTTAAAATAACATAAAGGGACTTATCATATGACAGACCACCTAAGAAGTACAGTTATTCCAACAGATCCAAGAAATGCACAATTTTATTGCAGTGCTGTGGGTAAATGCCTGTATCTTTAGATCCTTCCAACAAACAGAAGGTCAGAGTTGTGTGGAAATGCATTATCTGCATGCATTGATCGTAACTCAAAAGCATGATTGTCCAGAAGAGGACATTGATTTCTTCACTGTATATTAATCAAGTTTCGTTCTTGGGGAGTTGACGCAGAGTTAAATGCATAATAACTGATTCGGTTTTGCAGGTGTTGGAGGGAATGGGAATCTGGTTGTTAGCTTCCTTTTAATTACTTGTTTATAGGCAAGTGGTTTACAAAGACTGGAAAGATGCATCCTCTGTCCATTCTGTTGTACCTACTAGTATATTATCTGCCCCTCTATTCTGAAAACAGATCTTGGTATATATTTTTGTGCCTGTTTTGCTTTTGGTCTCTTGAGAGTAAGATGACTGAATTAACCAAAACCCCTTCTGCTCACTGTACTTCTGAGCTTTGATCAACACACTACCCAGGTCAGTTGATATTTAGTGCTATGTGCTACTTGTGGATTCCTGGCCTTACTGGAGATGGGGTTGTCTAACTTTTCTACCTTATTTAGTTTCTCCCCTTTTTTGTCTTCAACAGCAGAAGACCATTGAGTAGTGACTCATGGGGCAGTTTTAGATGTCAAATAGTCGATTCCTTCATAGGTGGCACTTGTAGATTGAACCTCTGTTCCTCGTCATAGTACAACTGGCAAATTGTTGGCAGAGAGTGTGTTTCTAAGGTCATGCCTGAGTATTAGCAGATCTGGATCAAGAAATGAAGTCGAAGATACCCTTTACAGTGCCGTTACAGAACTACAAATGGTGCTGGAGGAGCAGTTCTGTATAAGAACAAGTATATGTGCTTAGGTCTGTACTAAGGAATTGAGTGAAATTTCTGTGAACTACTCTGTTACAGGGGTAAATCATAAGTTATATGAACAGGGTGGAATTTTCCACATCTAGGAGTAATTGTTTCTGTGATGCTCAATTCTTTTACTTATTCTAATAAGAAATACTTATTTAAAGTAGGCTGACATTAGCTATTGTTTGAAGAATGCCAAAAGCAAGGAAAATGGCCACACATGCGATTCACATTCACACATCTGAATTTAGCAGAACTTCTTAGCAGGAGGTTTTGACGTGCGGGCCAGATTTGGATTAAGCTGTGTACAGTGCTTGAGTGTACTTTTAAACCTTGAGAGCTGCTACTAAGGCTTTGACAAACTCAGGCTTCAGGGCACTTGTGTCCATCCCTCATTTCTCCCTCCCCACCTACTTACTTAGGCTGTTTTGGGGTTTGCTTCTTTTTTGGGGTGTTGTTGGGTGAGGGATTTTTTTGTTGTTTGGAGTTTTTTCTTCTTCTTTTCTTTTTTTCCTCCCCCTTCCTTACTGTTAGGTTTGTGAACTAAGCTTCGAAAACATGAATCACGTGTGACTTAAGCAGAAACGTCTTCCTGCAGCCTTGTGTAAGCTGTGCCCCTCTTCCTAGAAGAGGTAGCTGGGATGGGTTGCGCACCAGCATCGGGCGGGTCGTGGCAGACCAGTGCTGTGTGGCAGTGCCCCCCGCTTCTCGGGGGAGGCTAACCTCTGTGGGGTCCCTTGCTGCCGGGCTAGGCTTACTGTGGCACCCCAGCTGTCTTGGCTCTCTCCTGTACGTGCCAGTCTGCGGTGCAGACATAGCTTTTTCTCCGCGCGCCGCTGCTCTCGGGTTGCTGTCGTTCATGCTCGTGCTGCCCTCTCTTGTGGGGGAGAGCCGTGCATCAGAGCTAGGAGGGGCGTTTCTTTGCAGTGTGCTTCCCCAGGGTTGGGTAAAGGCTGCGATGTGGCCAGCGCTGCTCGGGCTTTTGGTCTTTCACGTGAAAATGGTTTGCCGCCAAGTCTGAGGCTTTCTGACTTGTGCGTCTCCCCTTGCATGGGCGCAAACGCGCGCGGCCTGCCTTGCCGCCTTCCCGAAAGGCTGTCTGCATGAATATGAAAATCTCCCTGACATTTCCACACCTCATTTAAGCAGACAGTGGAAATATTATATTCCCCCTCGATATATATTACGTCTCATCCCAAAGCCTCTCGCTGCTGTGAGGTGGCATTGCATGGGCTGGGTGAGTCACGGATTCCCGGACTGTGGAGAATCCCATGTGAAATCTGAGGAACGGAGGGGCACTGAGAAGAGGTGTCTGAATGCCCCGCTCCACACGACAGGGGGAATATGTGGGAACAGCCTTCCCTTCCTTATGTGTCTCTGAGGCCACAATTAATGATGATAGTAATTAGCGTTTACATTTTAGCAATCTCTTAAAAGCCCAAATAAATCTAAATGGTCTCTACAGCCAGCACAGTTGGGGTGGGGTTTTTTCCCAACTCGGTTGTTGATTCCTTAACATTTCAGTCTAGAGGTGTGTGAAATCTTACTCTCACAGGAAAAAACATTTCTTGTGTCTGCTGTGCGTTGGTTCTGTGTTTGCGTCAATTTTATGTGACTTAGCTTTGTGCGCTTTTGTAGCATGGTAGGCTTTGCATGTGTTCGAGCTATTGCATCGACTGTTACGGAATCATTTTCCTGCAGTATTTCTCAAAAAACTACTATTTAAGCTGGTAAAATCATGTTTGATTGGGCTGGCTTGGGTCTGTTCCCTTCCATGCACCCTCTCCCCCGCCCCAGAGCAGAAGAAAACCAAGCACTTTCTGTCGTCTAAAACCCTTCACACAAAAGTAAGGCCAGGGCTGCGTTTGGCAGTACGCAGCGTCACAAAACGGGGAAAAAGGCTTTTCCGCTTCATACCCTCACGTGGGATTTAGCCGTGAAGCCGTGGCTGTCGCTAACCCCGCCATTACCCAAAGGAGGTGTTTTAGAGAGCGCCCGTGCCAGCCCGGAGGGAACATCCCTGCCCAGGATGGGGGACGCCGGCTCCCTGGCGGGGTCAGGGCTTCGGGAGCCCCTCCAGAAATCCTGGCAGCAGCCAGGGCTCCTGCTGCTGCTGCAACACGATTCCCCGCGTGCCCTCTCCTGACCCAGCTGTTTAAAAGCGATAGGCTATCCTTTCCATGGTTAAAATGTCTTTTGGAGTCAGTCAGTAGGCCTAAGGAAGGAGGAATAACATGCCAAGCTCCTGGGAAGAAGCCTATTTTTGCTTTCTCAAGATACTGTCCTACGATGGTAGGAGAGGAGCTGGATTTTTATTTTTAAATTAATTTATTGTAAAAAAGAAAAAAAAAAAAAAAAGCTTGTTGATTCCCAAGTTCTTTTGAGTGCCGCCACGGAAGAATTCACCCGATTATTGCTGAATTTTGCTCTACCATCTGAGCACTTCTGCTTTTTCTAAATTACATTTGCGAAGGGAACCTTCAAACTATCTTGACAGCCTGAATCAAAACTGTGAAGAGGTCTCAGCTGCTCCATTCATCTCAATAGATTTCTGACATAAAGCAAGGATTTAGCAGAGCACTTAAATACTTGATTCTCTTAAAGCACATGCTTAAGTGCCATTGACGTACCCGCACGTTTTTGTATCTCTGTGGATTTGGTACCCTGGGTTGTTGAATCAGGCCTGTTTCACTGCTTATAACCTTAGCAAAAAGAGTCAACTTCAAGTGCTTATACCACCACTCTGAATACATCCTTCCTGCCTGTTAAAATCATAGAAGTACAAATTGAGCTTAATAACAAAATAATTCTGGGACAGCTAGTCTGATTTTCCACGCTCGTTTTGGTTCACTGCAAGATCCTGCTGCAATTTCCAGTGCCTCTAGGAATTTTTGTGAAGACCTTAATTTCATTGTGCTCTGCAGCATTTCGCTGCAGACAGCTGTAAGGATGGGGAATCATTTAAAATCCTGTGTTTTAGGTACTTAGTGCTATTCCTGGAGCTGTTGAGCAACACGCAGCCTTTAATATATTTATCCTCAATTATCTTTCTGAAGTTTCATCTATTATTACTCCATCTGGGAAAACAGGGTACAGAAAAGTAAAACCAGAAGTCAGACAGCCTGTCTGCAGCACAGCAAGTAATTGGACCCCTGGATCCCAAGCTGCCACTGTAATCACTGTACTGCATTCCTCAAATCTGTAATAATTAAAATGACTGTCTGAGCCAGTGGTTGATGTGGTGGGCTGTAGTCTTCACATTTGGGAATATGAGAATGGGAAGGCAGAGAGCTAGGGAGAGACTTATTCTGGCTCTTCCAGTAGTTTTGAACCATTAGAACACTGAATTTATTAAGTAACTAAAGATTTTAATTTCACAGACCAGTTTGATTTCAGCTCTACAAATTCATGTTTTGACTCATCTCAACTGAAAAATGGAACAAAATTACTACAGGAATTTAATAGTCATTAAAGAACTCTGAAATGCAGTTAAAAATGTTTTATCTATGTGTGTGTATATATATATACACACATCTCAACCTCTATTCATCATTCTAACAATGTGCGTGAGTTTAGGCAATCTCTCTCATAAGTATTCGTGTGGTCAACCTGCTAGCCACTGACAATTTCCTAAACGGCTATCTCAATAGGTTCTATAAGATTTTTTTCATAAGATTTTGAATTCAAGACTACAGAAGAGACCTTGATAATATCAAGTTTTATGAGCATGTCCATTACATTGTGTAGCCCTTCTACTCAAATATTACTAGTTTAGCATTGTTAATTTGTGTGTGGCACTCTGTTTGATTTAGCAAAGAGATTTAACTGGAAATACTAGTCTGGGATATTGGAAAAATGTCTTGTCATTTTGCTAGTTCAAATTGTGAACTTTTCTTAATTTCTTAAATAGCAGCAGCTGAACATCTGTTGGGTTCACTAGGAGGCTGCTGTTTGTTTAGAGTCCCTAATTAGTCTTAATTCAAATAATTCTTTAAAAATAAATAAATATTCAGAGTAAAAAGCTATTGGCTCAGATGTTGCTGTGGTTTAACCTGTGAGAAGATGTGTTCTTAAATTTCATTACCTTTTGCAGCAGTATTTACACAGTACTTATTCCTTACATAAAGTAATACTTTATAGTAGGCAAAGGATTTTACAGGTTCTTGTTACCATCCCTCTACAATCTTTGTGAGGGCTAAGTATATCTGTAGTTTGCAAACACAGAAAATCTCCAACAACTGCGAAACTAGAATTAATATTCTGGTCATATGTAGCTCAATGTACATTTTAATACTCTCTTATCTTCCCTATTCTGCCCACGGTTTCTCTCTCGGCATGCTTTAGAAGGCTGTAGGACTGATTTCCCAAGGTATGCTCCACTTGGGGAGTGTCTCCCCAGGTTACAGCATTTCTGCTGCAAATCCTGCTGCTGCTTCAGTTCTGTCTAGGTAAACGCGGCTTAATGAGCTGTGATCGGTGTGTGCTCTTGGAGGTTCTGAAAATAGTCTCTGCAAAAGAAGTGGTTTATTTATTTCTTAGGATACAGAAGTCTGGGAGCAGATGGTTGAAGCAACAACAAAGAGTGCATGCATATACCCGAGTTACGTGGTCAAGAAAGTATGTGAACTTTATCAATTTATTTTGTCATAACAGTTAAATATAATTTCTCGGTCTAGAGATTCATAGATATTAGAGGTTGATGTTAGAGGCTAATTGCAGTAAGTTTACTTCAGCCTTTACTGGGAAATACGAGATCTATTGCTGTATGGCTTCTCCTTTCTCTTCCTTCTGCCTTATTTCTTTATGTTTTTGTGTGTGTGTGTTTTCTTTCCTTGGTTCTAGTAATTTCTGGAATGACACTTAATAGCAAGAAGAATTACTAACATTTCAGTGGGTCTGGGGAATTTGTTTGGTACAGTCTATATGTTTTTAAAAGGTTGCTGAATGGTTGTCTTAGTGTCCAGCTAAACATTAATTTCCAAAGCTGGTTCAGTTTCCACATGACCACGCTTCAGACAGTGGAAGAAAAGTGCACTCAGTTCGAAACTCATTGGAAATGCTTAGTTTTGAGATTGTTTTCAAACTACGACACTTACTACCTGATTTTTCCATCACAAATAAGGTGTAGGTTTAGAGACTTTTTTTATATCTAATTTCAGTTCTTGACAGATGACTTCATCACATTTGTGTATTGTACCTTAGGTCATGTAAGGCTTTATAATGCTGTAATACCTGTTGCAGCACTAGATCAAATAGGTCTCTTTAGAAGGATTGCTCATCTCCCATTCCTTACATGTTAAGTCCTTTTCAGGTTTCATTCCCTTTAATGAAGGCTCCTTCGCATCAACTCAATTTCTATAAAATTATCAGGAGAAATTATTATTAGGAGAAATTTCTTCTCAGAAAGGGTGGTCAGGGGAACGGGTTGCTCAGGGAGGTGGTGGAGTCACCGTCCCTGCAGGTGTTTTAAGGAAAGGTTAGACGTGGTACTGAAGGACATGGTTTAGTGGGTAATAGGTGGTGGGGGGGACGGTTGGACTGGATGATCCTTGAGGTCTCTTCCAACCTTAATGATTCTATGATCAGTATTTCCTTTGCACTGTGTAAATAAAAAAAAAAAAAGGTGGCAAACACAGAGCAGTTATTTTATGTAAACTGTGCTGGCTACAATTGTCATCATTGCAACAGGCTTTTTGAGTACCCAAGGGATCTGCAGACATGCTTTGTCTTTTTTTTACCCAGAGCTGGAACGAGTAAAGTTTTAGGGAATATTGGCTTAGGGGTGCATTTGTTTGGGGCTCTATCTTAAAGGTGACCTGCAAGGCTTGCTTTTATCAGATCGTAATAAATCTTGAAAAAGTTTCAGTTTTATTCTCTGAAACAGAAAACACAGGGTATCAAGTGCTACTCACTCCTTTTTAGGAACAGCATGCTGTCAGCTTAATTCCCTTTTGAAATATGAAAATGTGGCTGCAGATAAACAGTTTATTTTGAGAAGCTGGAAAACTGTATTTTTCAGATAAAGTATATTCCCAAATATAGGAGGAAATAAGTCTAGTTGTATTGGTGTTGCAGTTGCTGGATACTTGATGTATTCATTGGAAACCTCGACTTTTTATTTGGTTTTGGTTTTTTTTTTTAAGAATTTATTTCCGCTTTTAGTCTATTTTGGGTTGAAACTCTGCAAAAGTCCATCCAAAAGCACGCAGGGTTTTGAAGGAACAGTACGGTGATTACTGATTTTTAATTAGATGAATCCACATTTAAGTTGTAGTTATATACTTGAATGAACACTCTGTTTTCTACATGTAGTGATATAAATACTGATTAACGTAGACATGTGTTTCTGAGAGAAGTACTGAGACCCCAGCAGTAGCTACCAACTTTTCATTTGATATTTCCATACGTGGGTATGCACATTTACACTAGAATGCATTGCTGGTATTTTAATTCTTTTTTTCTTTTTCTTTTCCTTTTTTTTCTTTTTTGGTTTTTTTTTTGAGATAGCTCGGCTTTTAGAGTTTCTCTAAATGATGCGAAATCTAGTAAGAGAGTATTTGCACAGGGGGATATATGGGCTGTTAACATTACGGCTATTTAGTTGTTCTTCTCATTCTTTACTTTTTTCAGATCTGATATTTTTCTGACTTGTGGTTTGCTGTAGCTTTTGAATTAAAAAATAGCCTCTGGGAAGTCAATCATAAAATATTCATTCACTTTAAGGAGGCAAGGATGTCATCTGTGTACGTCCTTTAAAACTTGTATTTACAAGTTTTCAATGGGCTTTTAGTCTGTGAAAGCAAATTACAGTTAGATATGTGCAAAGACACTTAGCTTTGCTCATGTCGAATATTTACGCCAGTTTAGAACCGAAGGGGTAAGTAGGCATGTGTGGTGTAGTGATCTCAATATTAAACTGTGGTGACTGTCCAACCTGTTCCTGCTGTCACTGACCAGTAGTATAACTAAAACTGAAGAGAAGCATCTAGCTTAAGCACCATTGTTGCACTTTCAAAACCAGCTTTTTACAGCATACTGCCTCATCCAAGAAGGGATCGAGTAGAGATGTTCTACTCTCATTGAAAATAACGTGACCTCAAGGAAGACCTGGGGGTGTTTTTTAGCATTATATATTTAATACATGGAAAGAAAACAAAGGTAAAGATCTTCAGAGAAAGGACGATTTTGATATTGGGACTGATGTTATATCAGAAACGTAAACTCCCTTTTTACCACTCGTATGACATGATTCTCCTAATGACTTGTAGGGAGTTGCAAGAATACAGATTTCCTCCCTGTTGTGCTATCATACTAGATTTTGCGTGACTAGATAGTCCTGGGCAGCAGTGACAACTTGGTTTCTACTTTTAGCAACATCATCTTCCTGCCAAACAAAAATGTACTCATATGTATGATGCTACCTATTCTGTTATTGGAAAACAGATTCAACGTGAATCTACACGTTGACTTTAGGAAAGCCTTTTCCCTTTCGTTCTCTCTTAGAGTGATAGTCTGCATGTCCTGTATATTTGCATAAGAAGAAGAAAGGTTGATGCAACAGTGATGTAAAGTCCAATGTAATTTTTTTAAAACTACATTTAGAGTGATTTAAAGTTTTCCTTACATGTTTGCTATTCCTTATTTTGAGTTGTAGGATAGAGAACTTTGAACACTTGTAGTAGATACGCTTATGATAGTTAAACTTAATTTTTCTGTAAAATTATGTCTAAGAATTGTTTTCACAAAATTCTTTAAATTAGTTTCCATGTGCTTTCTTTATTACTTGATTTTTAACTTCTGGAATGTGGTTATNTTGTTTTGTTTTGTTTTTTTTCATATAGGAATTTTATGTGCTTGGTGGAGATGGAAAAAGATGAAAAACAAGCTGGCTTCCTGGAGAAAGAAGGCAGCAAATACTTAATGGAACTTTATTATTGTGGAACCATGTTTTGAGTGCTCCTCCTTGACGTCTTTCATAAATCTTCTAGATATCAGCAGATTGATATGATTGGAAACCTGGCTCATCAGACAGCATCCACTGGAAGAAGCCTGCTTGGAATATGACGTTTTGTATTGCTTCTGAAAGTCTGTGAGAAAACACTATAGACATCTACCTATTATTTCTTAACTCTGCATCTCGATTCAGCTACAGCAAACATAGTCTTTGAAGTGAATAGAACCAGAGCCCTTTCGGAAACTTTTATTGAACATGACTCATGGAGAAGAGCTTGGCTCTGAGATGCACCAGGATTCTGTTGTTCTAACTTACCTAGAGGGATTACTAATGCATCAAGCAGCAGGAGGCTCAGGTACTGCAGTTGACAAAAAGTCTACTGGGCATAGTGGAGAGGATCAAAACTTTAAGATTTCTGGAAATATATTTCCTAGCTGTCAAAGTAATGGTCCAGTTCTTAACACAAATACATATCGGGGATCTGGCATGCTGCACCTCAAAAAAGCAAGACTGTTGCAGTCTTCTGAAGACTGGAATGCAGCAAAGAGAAGGCGGTTGTCTGATTCCATTGTGGATTTAGATGGAAAAAAGGAAGCTTTGTTAGCTGGCATGGTTGAAAATGTGCCTAAAGGCAAACAGGATAGCACGTTACTTGCCTCTTTGCTTCAGTCCTTCAGCTCTAGGCTGCAGAGTGTTGCTCTGTCACAGCAGATTAGGCAGAGCCTTAAGGAGCAAGGGTATTCCCTTAGCCATGATTCTCTACAAGTGGAGAAGGATTTAAGGTGCTATGGTGTTGCATCCAGTCACCTGAAGACTCTATTGAAGAAGAGCAAAGCAAAAGATCAGAAGCTGGACAACAGCCTGCCTGATATAACAAAGACTCTGCCCAAAGAGAGGTTTGTAGAATCTCCTCATGCGGTGCAGAGTGGACCTAAAGTGATCAATGAGCCACTGTCATGTGCTGCAAGATTACAAGCTGTTGCAAGCATGGTAGAGAAACGATCTAGTCCTGCTGCTTCACCGAAGCCCAGCGTAGCATGCAGCCAGCTAGCTTTACTCCTTTCAAGTGAAGCTCACTTGCAGCAGTACTCCAGGGAACATGCTTTAAAAGCACAAAATGCAAATCAGATAGCAAGCGAGAGACTTGCAGCTATGGCCAGATTACAGGAAAGCGCTCAGAAAGATATTGGCCAGTTCGGTTTAGCAAAAGGAATTACAAGCCATCTCAATGGTCAAACAGGATCATCAACCAAAACAGCATCTAGCAAAAGCAATATGGCACCATTTCAGAGTTCAGCGGGAGGAATCATGCATTCGCCTCCCAAAAGTGTGGGTTACAAAAGTACTTTGGAAAGGCGTAACCTGAAAACCTCTCCCAGCAACAGTTTGCTCTTGCATCTACTGAAAAGCCAGAATACCACCAAACATGTAAAAGGGCATGAACAGAGCGAGAGAGCCAGCATTTTTGAAGACAGCAGCACACCAACAACTATCGACGAGTATTCAGACCACAATCCTAGTTTTACGGAAGATGACAGCAGCGATGACGAAAGCTCCCATTCTAACTGTCTTCCTATAGACCTATCTTTTAAACAGAGGACAGATAAAACAGATGTGGGTCCACCTGCATCACTGGATAACCTGACGCAGTCCTTGCTTCATAACTGGGATCCAAAAGTTTCCTGTCCAGAGAACAAGGAAGACAAAGACACTCCGAAAGCTTCTAAGCTGAATCCTCATCAGAAAGTAACACTGCTTCAGCTGTTACTTGGGCATAAGAGTGAGGAAAAGGTAGACAAGAGTAACGACCCTCAGGGACCACACAGTGCAGCTGATGTGGCAAAATTCACTGTACAGACTGGTAAAAGGACTCCTGTTACTGACAGCCCCAGTGCAAATCGAATGACTCCGTTAAGCACTCCACCTCTGCTGGCTTCTACAAAAGCGGACTCTCCTATCAATCTCTCGCACCAATCATTAGCCATCAAGCGTGGCTCGCCGCCGTATGCCTGCAGCATCCAGCCGGACAGGCTGGTGAATCCCGCATCTAAACATTTGATAGACCTTTCCAAAAGCAAAGAAATTCAAGGAGCCAAGCTGAGCAGGAACGATAGTCCCCAGAACTCTTCAGCTTTCAGCGCCAGCAAGCTGTTGCAGAACCTTGCTCAGTGCGGCATGCAGACTTCCATGTCAAGTGAAGAACAAAGAGCTAGCAAACAGCTGCTGGCAGGGAACACAGATAAACCTGTGGGTCTGATTGATAGGTTGAACAGCCCTCTGCTTACGAATAAATTGAGCACGCATGAAGAAAATAACAAAATATTCAGTTGTCAGCCTGTACCCACTGAACAAGGACTTCCAGGTTCGGAAATAGAAAATCTCCTTGAAAGGCGCACTGTCCTTCAGCTGCTTCTGGGAACTCCCAATAAAGGTAAAAGTGAAAAGAAAGAGAGGATGCTTTTAAGAGATGAAAGTTCTCAAGAACAGACAGATAAGGCTTTAAATGAGCAAATATTGACGGTGAAAATAAAAACGGAACCATCTGAAGAATCAAATGTTCCTTATAATTCAAATGCACAACAAGTAAGAGAGTGCAAGGGTAACAAATTTCAAGGATTTGTTCATTCACTGCAGAGAAACACAGCTGCTTCTCCAGCATCCGAGGAGTTGAAATCTGAGCCTCTTTCACCTCAAGATTTCTCTTTTTCCAAAAATGGCCTGCTAAGTAGGTTGCTGAGGCAGAATCAAGACGGTTACCCTGCAGATGAGCTGGACAGAAGTCACCGAAACAATGAGCTGACACACCTTGAATCAAAGAGTCTTTGCACAGTACCGAAGAAGAGGAAGCTTCATGCTGAGCCTTTGGAAAGTCCATTAAAAAAGATGAAAAGTAATGTGTCTGATGCTGCAAACAATCACGCTTCTCCTACAGAGGCACTATATGGGCCTTTGCTTAACCAGCAAGAACTGAAATTCAGCAGAAGCGATGCTGAATTTAAATATGCTGTAAGTCATGGTTCAAATAACGACAGTGAAAATAGGAGTTGGTCTAGAGATAGTAAAGGCTTTAATGTGTTGAAACAGCTGCTTCTCTCAGAAAACTGTGAGAGAGATCTGTCACAACATAGGAATAACGTACTAACGGAAGGCAAGAAAAAAGGAAACAAAACCGGTGCAACAATTAATAAACCTGAATTCAGCATTTCTTCAGTAAGTTCGTTAATGGCAAGCCCTGTGCAACAGAACAGTTGTGTAGATCATAGAACATTTCAGTATCCCATAGCAGTAAAAAGTCCTGCCAGTTCTCCCTTCCCTGAACATTTGGGGAGTACAGTATCTAGACTCGAGTCCGACCAGTTTAGCATGTGTCCCATGCCCAGTGAAAAAGGGCCCATTAGATGGGTGATCACAGGTATGGACAAGAACGATTATGAAAAGGACTCTCCAAGACTGACCAAAACCAATCCGATATTGTACTACATGTTACAGAAAGGTGGCAACTCTGTTAGTGGCCAAGAAGCACATGACAAAGAAATCTGGAATGAACCTTCATTTACCGACAGTTCAACTCATGTTACAATCAAAGAGGAGGTGACATCCGATGCAGAGCTGAAAACTCCTTTTAGTAACTTAAGAAGCCCTTACAACAGCCATATGGGGAGTAAGACCTCTCATCAACACGGTGTGAATGGAGAAGTGCATGGACTTCTGGAAAAAGTGCTAACAATCAAAAAAGAGCCAGAATAAACTACAGCCTCCTCAGTGAGTTTACAATCAGTGGTTTTGAATCTTTGTTTAAAAAAAAAAAAAAAAGAATAAAAATGAGTACGAACTTAACTACTGTATAAATCGAGCATGATTTTAGAAAAGCATGGTCTAATTGAAACATGTTTTCATTTGATAAACTTTTTATTTTTCTGGTGATGTTATTTAAAATACATGTAGATAAAATTTGCTTTACAATAGATTGTCACAAGGAAACTAGAAAGGTTGTAATTTGTACAAGACGTTTCTGTATGTATCAGATTAAGTTATGAATACTCTTTGATCAGAGTCTTATTTGGATCTGCAAGTTTTTGGTATAGCATAAAGTGCAAGCGTACAGCCTAGGTGGTGGTAATGCTGCGTTTCCTCCCTCCCTGTAAAATAATCCTTATTTTTTGGAAGCCTGAGCATAGACACAGCAGTGTATTTTTTTCTTTTTTTTTTCTTTTTTGGGAATGTTTAATATGTTTTGTGAAACTTTAAGAATAACTTTTAAGAAATGGAGCAGTCCGTCCAAGGTATTAGCTTGTCATATTGGAAAATCTGTGTCAGTGTTAATAATTGAAATGCACTGAAATGTATTTTTTAGTGCTTCCAAAATTTTTATTGTTATTTTTAAATCTTGTTTGTGGTCCTGCCAGAATAGTGGTGTAAATTCTATTTTTCTTCCTTGCCCTGCTCGCAACAACTGCCTTCCTCACAATCCTTAGCCATAGTTATGAGTTACTTGTTACAACTAACGGTGTTTTCTAGGTTTTTATACAAAAGGCAGATTTTCATAGACCATGCAAGTAGTGCGTTAGTCCTTTTGCCAGCGCATTCGTGTCACTTCCCTGCTTAAAAGGGGAAAGTCAAACTGCCTATTGGAGTGGTGCGATTAAGAAAGCCGAGTATGTATATTGGGTGGGGAAAAGGGTGGAAGGTTTGTGAAGCGGATGAGCGGAACTGTCTGTTCAGCACCATCCTGCTTCCCCTGCAGAAGAACACCGGCTGTGCTAAAGCAGCACGTCAGACTTCCACTCAAAGGTGGAATAGGATTTTAATGAAAAATGCGTTGGCCTCTTCCTACAACCAGGGAAAAGAATCCATATTCTGCCAATATTTATTACACTCTGAACAGCTGATGCATGGTTTAATGCACTACCCTCTCACTGCAGAAAAACTGGTTTTGGAATAATTTTTCAGGTTGCACTGCGAATAAAATTGTGGTTTTGTCATGTTCTGTAATGGATAGGGGGACATGGCTGAGAAATCCTCCTCTGCCCTTTTCCTCAATCCCCACCTGTGCTGTGATTTGTAACATCTGGCAATATCAGCCTGAGATGGGAGTAACTGAAAATTGCGGTCAAAGCTGACACACCTTAAAAGAATTGCTGGCTGGGGAAGAGCCACACAGCTCGGCTTTCCTGTTAACGCCGTCAGCGGTAACTCCATTTGCAGCCCTTCTTTCTCGAGGCGGGGTGGGGGAGGACAAAGTCCAGTTCCTCTAAATTGTATGCATTATTGGCAACCATAAGGTTTTTGGCTGAACTTTTTACTCTTCTGAAAAAAAAAAAAGTTCTCTATAGCTTCTAATTTCACTGATAATCCCCTGCGCTACCAGCGGACAGCTAAGTAGTAGGTTTGCACAGCTCATGAAAGCTGCGCTCTGTTTTAGCTTTGACTGTTTTCACTATCGAGAGCCGATGCCGTGACAAAACTGCCGTTTCTGTCCGTCTCGTGTTTGCGTAGCAGAGCCGAGCGGTGAGGCATTTTGCTCTCTTCTGTCTGGTTTGGTTTCAGAGATCCTTTTCCCAAGCTGCTGGCTTGCCGAGACAGAGCGAGCTGTTGTCCCCCTCGTGTCCGCACCCTGCCCGGGATCAGTTTCCTTTCTTTCCAGTGCAGTCCCTGCTGAAAGGGACTTCTCCCGTTTGCCAGCTGGAAAACACACCACTATTCAGTTTTACCCCCTGGGGTAATCCTTCTTTGAGGGAACACAAATATTTGGCAGTACCTGATATAAAACATTCCCCCTGGTTTATATGAGAAATAACAGAGCGATTTAAAGATATATTTTTATGTTATTTGGGTGAAGCGTAATATATTAATGGGCTGTACAAAGAAGATTTATATTTTAAAACCTTCACGCAAATCTATTATCATTTTAAATGTCATTGTCTGAATTATAATATAAAAATAATTTTTGTCTTTAATATTGCATTTATAAGTGGCCCAATGACAATTCAGATGTCTCATAGAATGATCATTAACGAGATAAAGTATATTTTGGATTGACAGTGGAACTGAATTCTTTTTATATGAGTCAACCCAGCAGAAATATTAAAAAGATGGTATTTGTTCCATCCATTAGATGCCTCTTAAAGTCTTAATTGATTATTTTTCTTGAAACAACATGTATATAGCTAGGAAATATATACAATATAGAATAATAGATGGTCCCCAGAGTAAATACAGGGCTATAATATACTTGAAGGGCTCCACAGAAATATGTGGCTTAAATAGGTATGAAATAATCTGGTTGGAAAATCTTCGTCAGAACAAAGTTGAGATGAAAAGTAGGGAGGAGAGTCTAACCCTAACAAAAAGTAATGTTGGAGTCTAGGAGTGTGCTTACCTATGTATTTATTCTATGGTAAGTCTATTGCTATAATATATACTTTTGAATATTTAGTTTTTAAAGTTTTATAAAACATTTAAGTTAAAATGTTAACAGTTTGACCAGTTAATCATTCAGCTTTCTTTTTAGGTGATGGTAATGAAAGGGTATTGCCACTCTCACAGATGTCAGTAAACTATAATAGACAAGAATCTAAGTTTAGGACTTGCTATTCATGGAAGAATCTTACCTCTTGTAGACGTTGCAGTCTCCAGCAGCACGTAACATAACGACAAGGGCCTTGAGAAGAGGGTAGGGCATGTCAACCGAATGCTTTTCAGACAGCTGCTACAAGGGCAACGGTCTTCTATGTGGAATTCTCCAGTATCACTGATGTTACCTCTCCCTAGGGAAGAGAGGTCATCTTTAAAGTCTACTCTGTCCACATTTACAGCCTTTAAACCTGAGGACCTAAGGCTTTTTCATCCTTTGTCTCGTAGCATGAGTGAAGAAAAAGAAGTTGCCATTGTTCTCCTTGGGGACTTTCCCTCTCAGTTGTTCTCTCAGAGCTGGGTTTGCTGCACCAGCAGAAGGACCGGTAGGGCTGGCCACATTTTCCCAAGCGCCTCAAAGATACTTGATTTTCACCAGTCCCTGTAGATGAATGACAAACCAAGGTCATCTGTTGAGCAACGCTTGGTATTCTCAGCAACTCCTGTCTCCTTGGTTCAGTAGACGTTTACTACTAGGATATGTATTTTGGCTGTCCCTAATATGCTTCCTCAGTCTGTGCGAGTGAAAGCTGCAAACTTCAGGAGGCTGAAGTTTCAGCTAGGCCTTTAGACTTGAAGAAAAGCAGGGCCTTGTGGGATATTGGCAGAAGTAGCTGTGTAGGCAGAGAAGTGCAGGACTGATGGGCCCTGTTGTGCAATCTCGCCATCAAAAGAACAGGGAGGGAGAGGTGAACGCATCTCAGCTCTTCCTCACCTAGTTCTGTGGGTGAGGCTGCTGGGCGAATGCTGCCTCCACCTCATGGTGCAGTGAAGTGAGTTGGAACTAGATGATCTTTGAGGTCCCTTCCAACCCGAACCGTTCTATGATTCTATACCAGACCTGTATTTGTAATTGCAGCCCCTTGGGACATAAGTCCTGGGACTTGGGACTTATACCTGAATTAACTTTAACCTCACTTAACAGGGAATGGTTGCAGCAGCAGCAGTTGGGTTGCTAAGTGCCAGATGCCTTGCTCGAGGGGGCATCTACAGGCTCATGCCGCATCACCCGCTGTGGCAGTGTAGTGCTCAAGCTAGCTAGATTTGGGGATTGACTTGCAATTGCCATGCAGATATGCCTTTTCCTTCCAGAAGAAAGTGTAAGGGACTGAGATAACCAGATTTCTAGTGTCTCCTCTGCCAAAGTTTGAGGAAATGATGGGGCGCAACGCATGACCACAGAATCAAAGGTGTTTTGCTGGAGGGCTTCTCTACTGATACCGCATAACCGGGCGACTCAGTTTGAGAAGTTTATAAACATTATGAGATCAAAAGGGAATTCAGCCATAACTTTCACTTTTCTTAGCCATTTACTCTTAGTAATGTTTTTAAATTTTTAATTTACAAATGTTTTTAAAAGAAAGAAATGAATGGTTTAAATTTTCCCTGTTAAATGTTGGTGAAAGTATTACAGCTCTCATTGACGTCAGTGACATGATATTACCAGTTTGTTCTCTGCCACATCTTACAGAGGAGTAAACTGGTAAGTATATATTATATATATTTATATATAATGTAAATATATTGACTTGTTACACCTATAATATGTTGAAATTGGTTTTTAAAAGGTGATGTAAATAGTGGTTTCCTTAATGAAAAATACATATTTTGTATTGTTCTAATACAAAGGAAAAAAAAAAACCTTTTAATCTTTTTTTTGTTATGTATATTCCATGTATAAGTGTAAATATGATCACATAGGTTTAAAAACTTTTGCATGTATGTATACAGTTGCAAGTCTGGAAGAATGTATAGAAAAATACTTTTATTTAAAGTTGTGATTACCTGCTGCATGAAAAGTGCATGGGGGACCCTGTGCATCTGTGCGTTGGCAAAAAAAAAAATAAAAAAATGTCTTAACAAGTCAGGTCAGTTCAAAACACAACAGTATTCCACTTCTGGACATGACTTCTGCTGTGGTATTTTAGCTTTGTGAAAGAATGTGCTTCAAATCAAAAGGGTCTGGGGGGGGAAAGGAAAAAAAAAAACCAACAACAAAAAAAAAAAATCACAAAACTACTTTTAAAACATGAAGTACTCATACATCTATAATCGGTCATGTAAGTTCAGGACTCCATTTTGCATAACTGAAATATTGTACCAGGACTACTCCATCCCTGTAAAACAAAGGAATATTGATTTTCATTGCCATATATAAGAATGCGGGATTTTACCACAACCAATTTTATTGTGATGTGTCTTCAGTAATTTATCTAACTGGTCTCATTTTTTATTAGAAATTAATTTCCTCATGTGATGTCACAAAACTGTACATACTGCAGTGTGAAGTTTTTTTAAAATCTTTCAGTGTTTACTTCCTGCAGAAGATTTGAATAAATGAGAAAAATGCATTGTCTTGATGGTTTTTAAATCTGCTTTATTTCCTGTGTACTTTCCATTACTGGAGTGTTAGCGGGCTCTTTGCATCAGTGGTACCGATACAAATTTCTGACAACAAAAACATCGCCAGGAACTTAGGGACACATAGCCTTCAACAAGGCTACTGGCTGGAAATGGAGACTTGCAGAGCTGGAAATGAAACACTCTAAATCAGGTTGGCAGCTTTACTTTACAAAGCACTGTTATGTTTTATTCAAATACCCTTCTGCTTTTTAACTTGAAATCAGCGGCCGTAAACTTGAAACCTCTAAATGCGAATTTTCATGTGAAAATCAGTTTAAACGAGCGTTGAAACGTTTTTCAGGTCCCCTGTGCAGGGCGGGAAAGGTGTGGTTTCCCACTAAAAATATGCTTTGGTCCATAGCACAAAGAGGGCTTTTTAGTTGAATGCAACCTAGGTTCTTCAGCAAATGTGTAGAAAAGTGAACACAGTTTGCCCGTGAAGATTATACAAAGACTTAACAGTGCACTTGCGTCATATTTTGCGGCTTTTAAGTTAGCTTATGGCATTAGTGCAAACGGTGGTTTGCAACTGAAGTGCAAGTGCTGTTGCTCCAGAGGATTTTTGTTCTGAGATGTACAGGCACACTGTCTGCAGCTGTACAGTTGTAAGCAAGCGCTTGGGTCATGGCAGTCCTGAGTATCAGGAACAGCTATTTTTATGAATCATCCTATGTTTTCTGATCTCCTAGCAGTAAATAGGCATGCGTGAAGTTCTTTGGAAGCTTTCTGGGAGACATAAATTATAAAGTTAATTTAAAAACAATGATTCCAACTCCATAGATCTCAGCTAGGGCTTCGCGAAGTGTATACCTGAGCATTTTCATTGATTGGTATCCTAAATGGAATAGGATCAGCATACTGGCTGTCTTTGCGTGTGTCATCTTAAAGTATGTATACGATGCCAGCAGTGATACCCAGCTGTGCTTCAGAGGGAAAAGGCCCGTGACCCAGCTTCTGCATAGACACTTCCCGTACACAGGCTTGCCCCTGATTTCAGGGATGAATGGCCAAGCCAAAATACAGCCACATGAAAAAGCAATATACCGACGGAGCCAATCTAGTCTTCTGATGACAGTGCGGCTTGGAAATAATTTCTGGAATACATGCTTCCTCACTCACTTGGTTCCTTTTGGTTTTGATTCTGTCTACGTAGCAAAACTAATGGTATGCCTTTTATTTCTCATGTGATGATGCTCTAGAACAGTTCCTTGAAGCATCTGAAAGTCACTGATTTTTGTTTTATTACTCAAGGGGAGTTCAGGCTTTTGTAACTTCGCTATATTTATTCAATTTATTGTGCTGTAACACCAAGTAAAACTTGCTTTGTGTCTACCACAGCAAACAGGCCTGCGGAGTTGAGCGTATGGTATGCTAAACAGCCTGTGGAGTGACGAGGACGTTGAATGGGTATAAATATTCTGAGAAACATTTCACTCCGAGTGAACATTGACAACATTTGCTTAGTGATTCATAATAAACTCACTGAAAAATGCCTCAGACCGCCAGTGACTCTTCACAGGCAGACCTGTGGTCATGCAGAATCTTGTTGATATTCAGTTTGTTCCTCACAAACTGGAAGATTGTGGTGTTGATGGTTTTTCACAAAACAGCTGCTAGATAAAGAAATGAAAGTTTCTGCTTCAGAGATTTTAAAATGTGGGGGGGAAAAACCAGCAATTGTGTTCACAGGCCTCGACGGCCCTGTCTGCCTCTCCTCAAGGAAATGAACTCTAGTACTGTGGGCATCAAGGACACATGTGTGTTCTCATCGATCATGTGCAGGCCTGTGCATGCCGCAAACCTTTACCAGAGTAGAAAAGCTTGCTGCAGTAATACAAACATGTCTACACATCAGAAAAGTAAAGTAAATTATTCTTCATTAACTGTAAACTTTGTCAAGAAAAACATGATTTTGGAACTGAAGAATACAGTGGCAATGTTTTTACACATGACACAGCTCAGCTTATCGGATGTGTAATGCCCCCATGGGAGTGTCTGTAGGGACTTGATATGAGCCTCAAGCAGTGGCTAGAACACGCAGGTAATAATTGTTCATAAATGTTTATTTCCTTCTGATTGCGGGAGTGACTCAAAGGGACCATGGCCCAAACTCCGGGTATGAAAATCCTCTCTGCTGGTAAATACCAATGTTGCTAATGAAAGAGCATATGCTGATCCGAGCTCATAGCAGCCTACTTTGATTTGCCTTTTTAAGGACTGCTTGCTCTTAATGAATAAAGAGATTTGTCATTATTTCCAGATTACTTTTCTGATTAAACTACTCAGCATTTAACTGAATGCAAAACGAACGTTATTGACTTGCGACTGTGCCAGTTAGATAAGCTTGATCCTTGCCTCCACAGTTAAACTCAGCGTGTGCCTTCAGTGCATCTTGGTGTGTTGGGAAGAGATGGAGAAATAACTTGTGTCTCCCTTCGCACTATTAGCTGATACTGATTCTCTTTGCCCAGTCTAGTTTGGTGAGGCAGGGACAGTTTCTTACTAAATGGGGGGCGAACTGGGCTACTCTGTAAGTCAGTGGGGTCTCTCTGGCCCTAGTCTTTACAGAAGCTGGTGTTGACTTTTAAAGCCACACCCTTTTGCGTGCTCAGACCTCAAAGGTGATTTCTGTAAATGAGTTGTGGATAACCACTGGGACATAGATACATCCAGTCTGCTGCCCTTATCTCTTAGCGTTTGCCTGTCAGCACCTTTGCAACTCCAGCAAAATGTTACTTTCCGAGTTCTGCCTAACTAGAACCCATACCCAAATCTCGTCACTGGTACCGAGAGAGAGAGAGAGAAAGAGATGAAATTCAAGTATGTTTTGGAGTTGGATGTCCTGACACTTAGTCTATTCTATGCCATGACTTGGGAAAAGCTTTGTTAGAGGTTCTATTGCAGATGGAAGAAAGTCTCTCTAATACTTCTGGCAAGCAGCTAAAGGCCACACAGCCCTTTGCTCAGCCTCCTGTGGGGTGGAGGACAGGATCAGGAAAAAGTGGGCTAATTTAAAGACAGTTTAATAGGACAGAAAGGGATGATAATAATAATACAGACTATACAAAACAAGTGATGTACAATGCAATTGCTCACCACCCATCAACTGATGCCAAACCAGTTTCTGAGCAGTCCTTCCCCCCAGCCAACTCCCTTAGTTTATGTATGGAGCATAATGTTGTACAGTATGGAATATCCCTTTGGTCAGTTTGGGTCAGCTGTCCTGGCTGTGTCCCCTCCCAGCTTGTGCTCCAGCCTCTTCACTGACAGGGCAGGAGAAGCTCAAAAGTCCTGCACGTGGTGTAAGCACTGCTTAGCAACAATTAAAACATCAGTGTGTTGTCAACATTATGCTCATAATAAATCCAAAACACAGCATTATACCAGTTATGAGGAAGAAAATTAACTATCGGCCAAAACCAGGGCAGTATCCAGCACTTACTCCGTACCATCTATGTCATACCCAGGTCCCACACTTTTCAATACGTTGCAATTAATCAGCACCATTTTTCCTGTCTTTTGAAATATATACACACAGATATCATTCCCTTAGTCTATGGGACATCCCTCTGAAATGTTTGTTGAGTTTGTTTAGTCCATGACTTTGGGCTCCATCTCTCATAACAGTCCTTCAGGGCAGGAGACATGGTGTGTGGTGTTGGGTTGTCGCATGCTGAAGCCAGTTCTGGTTCCATCACTGCTGCACTTTGCTCAGTTTCATAAAAGTTCATTAATCTTGGTGATTCTTACTATAATACACTTGATATGCCGTATAGCAGTCATACTAGTGATGACATGCACTGTTATGTAGTAATTAGCATCATGCAATTCAAAGCATTGGTTATTCTCACTCAAAATCAGATCCCCTTGAGGTACACATTGGACTTCCCCATCCTTCTGCATCATCTGCAAAGTGCACCCAGGTCCTTGAGCAAAAGCAATCCCACGGATGGGTGTGCCTTTGCCTGAGGCAGGAATAACCCAGACTGTCTTCCCCGGTATGTTCTTTATGTGCACTGCAGGGACTTTGGCCCCTTGTACGGTACTTGGGAGTTTGGATTGGGCAGGGCCAGATCTCCTAGAAGACCCCCCTAGAGGTAACTAAACAGTTGGCCTTGGCTAAATGTGTATCCCAATGCTGGAGGGTCCCACCACCCATGACTCTCAGTGCAGTCTTTAACAGACCATTGCACCGCTCGATTTTCCCAGAGGCTGGTGCACAACAGGGGCTGTGACACACCCACTCAGGGCCGTACTCGCTGGCCCAGGTGTCTATGAGGTGGTTCCAGAAATGTGTCCCGCTGTCTGACTCAGTTCTTTCTGAGGTGTCTTGTCACCGCAGGATCTGCTTTTCAGGGCCCAGGACAATGTTCTGGGTGGTGGCATGGGGCATGGGATGTGTTTCCAGCCATCCAGTGGTTGCTTCCACCACTGTAAGCACATGGTGCTTGCCTTGGTGGGTTTGTGGGAGTGTGACGTAATCAGTCTGCCAGGCCTCCCCGTATTTATATTTCAGCCATAGTCCTCCATACTACAGAGGCTTTAACCGCTTGGCTTGCTTGGTTGCACCACGNGGCTTTAACCCCGCTTGGCTTGCTTGGTTGCACCACGTTTCACATTCATGGGTAACCTGTGAGATAGTGTCCATGGTCAAGTCCACCCCTCAATCACCCCATCTATATGTTAGCGGTTAGAATTGTGCAAATTTTTTTTCAAATATGTTATTCACATTTACTCTGAAAGGAACCCTTGGTTTCTTTTAAAGAAACCCAAGTGACTGTCACATGCCTTACAAAAGGTTCTGCACATGATTCGCCTTGGGTGATGCAGGAAGCCCGTGTTCCTTCAGTTGTTACACACTACGCTCACACTTGTGTGTATCTGTGTGCCTGTCCTTCCTGTTCGCTGTGGTGAACCAGTGCCTTGGGGTGTTACCTCTTGGACTACAGTTAATTTAAGGGGAGGAGGAAGAAAGAGAGGAAAGGAGCATCTTTGGGTAGCAAGCTACAAAGACGTTATTCTCAAGTGCCTTTTACTTTCTAATCCCACCTCATTTTCCTCTAGCCAACATGGTCACAGGGAGGAAGTCTACATTAGCATCTGCAGCAAGAATTAAACACACCCTGGAAACAAAAACCTCATGCACCTATTCACATTACAGGTGACGTACTAACTAACATTAGCTCAGTTTCACTGCTTTAATCTTGGAATATTACTGGTGCAAGTTTACTTGCTTCCTGGTCTGAAATCAAAAGAAGCCTTACACTTCATTATGCAGAAGTACCAGGAGCTGGTTCGTCGGCCTGTAAATATGCTTGAAAATCTGAAAGGAGTTAGTTTAGCTAATCTTTGCACGTAGTGATGCGTCCATCTCTCTTGCGAGCAACTGCGAACTCACATGCCATTTTTCCCCTTCCTCTTCCCTATTATTTTGAGTCCTTTCATCTCATTTTTAATGTACACGGGAGGCCAGTCATCACCCATGAAGGGCAGAGGAGGCAAAAAAAAGTATGTATTTTTAGACAAAAACCTGCTTTGAAATAAGTATTTGCTTATAATAAGTACTACATAATGCACTGACTGTATTGAACGCTGTATCTCGGTCTCCTCCTGGAATTGTTCACCCAAGGCATTGCATAGTGCCTCCATGCTGAGAAGAGAAGTGATCACCTCTAACAGCACCTGCCCCCAGTATCTCTTTATTTTAGAATGCTGCTTGCTATGGCAGAAAGAAGCAAAGTGTGTGTCACAAAGCCTTTTTTCCCCCAAAAAAATATTGCTATTTGAGAGTTTTTAACAGTGATGCAGAATAGAAGGTGCAAATCCAAGGGCAGAGTAAAAGAAGGAAAATGAGAGAGAAGGATTTTTATTTTTTTTTCTAAGCATCCTCCGTGTGGTCCAGCTGGCAGCCTGTTGCCTGCTCCCGTTCTGGCCCACCAGCTGTTTCCCAGAGGGAACGCACAAGGGCGGTGCAGGCGGTGCTGCCTTCCCGGGGGGCAAATGCTGCCGTTTGCATGAGACCTGACGCTGGGAGCTGGGAGCTGGTGGTGGCTGCTCTCGCCGCTAACGTAACAGTGGCAGCTGCTGACAGAGGAAGAGAAGGCGCAGAAATGGCCCGCTGAAAAATGTTAACAGCCCAAAGGATCATCCTCTGTTTTTGCATGGCGTAGATTTGCAGTTATTAATTTAGAAACGGAAGGAATAATTGTCTAGAAACAGACAGCAGCTATCGTATTGAATACATCCCACTCTAAAACTTGGGACAAAGCTAGTTACATAAGAAGATGACTTTTTTTTTTTAATATCCAGTGGCTTCAACAGATTTTTTTAATTATCTTCCCATATCTGCTTAGCACTTGAAAACTTGGTTCGCTTTAGTAAGAAAGGTGCTATTCCAGTTTTCCTGTCATCCTTCTCTTGTTACATAAACATTTATGTTGTGCTTACACTAGAAGAACACAGCTTGCTATGCCTTGTTTGATTTCCTGCCATACCTGTAGCACAGTACAAGGCTGCCTGCAAAACGTCTCCTGACAGTACCAGGAACCTCCTGCAGGGAACAGAGGTCTCCTCTGACCCAGGCTAACTGTTGTGCCTCACTGCTAGGGTGCCTGGAGCGCCGAGTTGTACCGTTGCTGATACGAGGTGCTGAGCACTGGATAAATGTCCTCCTAGTTCAGTTTTCCTGTCTCCCACTTTGGATCTAGGGGATACTGAAATTTTTGGCAGTACATAAGAGTATGGGCTGGAGAAGTACCAGCCAGTTTCCAGGCATCTACTATGTTCCTGTTACCCTGCACTGATGGTGCAGCTGTGCCAGTGTCACCCTTTGAGCATGTGCCCAGTTGGCCCAAAGCAGACACTATTACACTGGAGCCGAGACAGTGCTGTCCGTTTTGATGTGGAACGTGACTGCCTGTGCCGTGGAGCCCCGTGCTTTGCAGGAAAGTAGAGGATTCAGCATACGATATGAAATTCTTGACATGTTTAGAAGCATCTGTAGGGCAGGGTAGTGCTCCTTGTTTTGAGGAGTCATGCCAGATGCTTGAAGTTTGCTCTCCTTCTCTGCCTGAGGCACTGTTGCATGTATTTTTCTGGGCTGGGAACCAGGAGGGGAAGAACTGCATGAATGAGAACAGTGCTCACAGGGCTAAATGCAGTCCATGTGGTGAGGAACCAGATCAAGAAAGTGGTGAAGCATAGAAACCTTAGTCCAGAAAGTTATCAAGGCCAAGAGAGTTACAGAAGTAGATAGGTCAAAGAAGGAGTGCTTGGAAAGATGCTCCCTGTCTTTTCTACCTCATGCAAATTCCTGGTGTTACCTGGGACCTGGCAAGGAATAAAAGAGGTACCAAAAAGGGGCCCTGCTGGCCACAGCTGCTGCTGCTGCTCCCTGGGGTAGGGGATACACAGTGGCCAGCTGGGCAGATGGTTGCATCCTGAGCCTGGAGGGAATGATGGCGGGGTTGGGCTTGTTGAAAGAGTCCAGGATAAGAAGGAGATGCAGAAAAGGACCTCGGGAGGAGTGCTGTGGTACCAAGATGCCTTGCTTTAGTGTCTGAGCAAACAAGGCCATGTTACAGAGCCAAAATTACAAGGCTCCTGTAGAAGCAGCAGCCCGTTTGCTGTTTTCGTATTCCTTAGCAGAAATTACAGCTGCTGCATCATCACTTTACTTGAGTTCACCAGCAATAATTGCAGTCGTCCTGCCACGAGCAGGGGTTGCTCTTGCCACAATATTTGGAAATACATAGTATAGACAAGATCTGTATTACTATCAGGTGATGCCTGCAGCCTGGCATGACTGATTGTATTTACTACCGTCATCCTCACCAGGTGAAGAAAGGTGGTCCTGAAATTATGATTGACGAACCCCAGGCTTGCATTCTGGATGACTGTGGGGTTTCATGAAATTTCAGGTGGGGCATACGGCCATACTGTGTGTCAGGATTTCTGTGTTAAATGGACCAAAAAAGATTTCTCCTTGTTTTAGAGAGACTTCAATGCTAGTAGAGTATCAACCCTACGCGTACCTGAGATAGCCAAGGTAGTATCATTTGTCCTGTGTTGAGTTTTGGTGTGTTAAAAGACATAAGGTGTGCCCTTCCTATTTAAAGCACCTAAATGTGTAGATGCCCATCAGATGGGAAAATCCCTGGAGAAGCTGGAGCGGCTGTGATCTGGTAACCTGTCTGTCAGAAATGTCTCTGCAAGTGACAGACTGCAAAGTGGAAGGTAAATTCCACAACTCTGGTCTCTTTTGCTTCATATTGGCATCTGTTATTTAAATTACACGCTGTAGCCCTGCCCCCGCTTTGGTCATCTCACCTGGGACCTTTGAGTAAAACTAGGTTAAAATGTACTTGCAAGAGAAGTATTTTGGAAATATAACTGAATTACAATGCATTAAATGCATTAAATAAGCAAGTTGAAAAGCCAATGAGGATGAAGCAAAAGGAAGACATTTTTCTGAAGCCAGAGAGTTACCTACGTGGAAGTAGGGCACTGGCTGTGATTTATACCTGAAACCTGTGAAAGCTGACCCCAGGCTTGCAGTTGTACAGCCGGTCTAACCCCTAATAGGCGCGGACAAGTAAATAAGACCTTGCAGCAGTGAAAGTCCCTTATTGCGACTAGACTCGTGGGAGCCTGATGACAGTGTTTCTTTCTCAGCCAGGCTACACCTCACTGTGTTTTGCTCAACATAAAGCTCCTTCACTTAGGCTAGTTCCAGTGTTCAAGATTTCAGTGTATTTTTAGCTTGTTGCTTGTTTATCATCTGCCATATATTTCTAACATCAACAGCAGGGAAAGTTAAACATGGGGTCTCATGTTTAAAATAGCTTTTCTTGAAGAACACAAACACAATCAGTGCTTTTACATGCTCTGATTAGGTTTTGGGAGGGAAAGGGGACTTTTCTAGGAAGAATAAAGAAGTGGAAAACCTTTAAAGCTGACTGTGTCTTCAGCTAATCCAAAATGTTTGGATTTATGTGCAAAATAAGGAATTTTGGTGCAGGGGATTATTTTAGCGTTTCTTTCTGTGGAGAGAAATGTGAATGAGCACGTGTACATAAACACATGCAGAAGACAGGTACAATGACTCACACAGACAGCAGAAAAATGAAGAAAGCTGACGGTGCAAGGGCTGATATTTTAAACAGTAGGGGTGTATAGTGAGCATTCTTGTAGAGTAGCCATTATTTATTAAGTAGGGACAGAGTGAGTGGAGCTATACAAAAATATAATGAGACATGCTTCAAGGAATTTGCAGCCTATTACAAACTCAGAAAAAACACTGCAGGCACATAAAGTACATTAAGTGCTGGTACAAGTTAGCAGTAGTGAAGGAATCTGGCTGAGGTCATTGTTGAAAAGTATTGTGAAAAGAATAAGTCTGGAGGAGGAGGAGAGGGGAAAGTCATCTGAGGTGAAATTCTTTGGAAGACTTAAGTGGACCTGGCACCGGCTCCTCTGCATGGGGTGGATTTTATCCTTGACGCTGGGGAAAGATGACTTCCCATTTGAAGAGGCCATCGGGGAGTGGAGGAGAAAAGGGAGGCAGGTTGAACTAGGGAGAAAGGTTTTATGGTGGGACTTGAAGGCAACTTTTGAAGGCAAGGAGGGGAAGATGAGAGCAGGACAAGAGAGAGGGAAGAATTTGGGTGTTTGCAGCTACAAAATAACAACTCACCTTGATTTGGAGCTGGTCAAGAAACGCTGGTTACCGTTGGTACTGAGCTGATTTTCAGGAGTTGAGTCAAGCCAGAGCATTCAATATCTTAAGAAATTTAGAAAAATGGTAAATAAAACAAGAGTAGAAAGAGGAGAAAGGTTTATTTAATTGATGAATTTACTACCTCGACATTGATATTCCTTATTCTGGGAGAGAGCGTGTTGTTTCTTAACTTGAAACACGAATTATTATCTATGGATTGTGTAATGGAGGTGATCAGAAAAGAGGCCTGTCACTGTGGGTTTCCCCAGTGATCCCTTAAAAATTTTTCTATGAACGCAGAAATCAGTATGAGGGAAAAAACACGAAGATCAAAAGCGTGATGAGAAAGAAGTTACTTATTAAATCAGCCAGAGAGAAAAAAAAAGTGAAAAAAACACTGCTTGTTTAATACATTAAGAAATCTAAAATATGCCTTGAGGTGTTTGGCTAAGCGCTCTGATGTTCTTGGAAGTGCTGCTGGTGCCCACGCCAACTCGTTTACAGCTAGCGTGGGTATGACGGTCCACACAGCCACAGCAGCACTGGGCTACGCAGGCGTGAGACTGGCCCGGAGATTTGAGCAGAGAGGTGAAGTGTCGTCTGGATCTGAGAAATGAGCAGTAGTGAGGTAAAACTAGGAAAGGCTATGTGGAGATGGCTGACTCCAAGTCCTTGGGTGCTCCCTTTGTTTATACTTGGGTGCTTTTAACTAGCACAGAAGTATAATCTGGTGTGTGGGTGGTCCCCGCGCTGCAACCCAAGGCTAGTCTTTGCTTAGTTAAAGGTTAGCGCTGACAATACCATTTTATCACTGCAAGCTGAAAAAAAAAAAATGTAATGGGACTTCCTAGCAGTTAATTTTAGGGAATTTTCCTGATTTCTGGTTTCAAGGGACAAGAAAATAACAAACTACAGCTGATGTAGCATAGCTGTTGGGAGGGTTTCGAACCAGCCATGGTTTTATACAGAGTCTGATGAAGTAGATGACCTGACCTGCTCTATAAATTGTAAAAGAACCTACCCACCCCTTCTCTTGTTCCACAGTATTAGTTCGTGCTCGTTGGGACTGCACACACACAGTGGAGCCAGGCAGCTACAGGTAGCAGATGAGCCTGGTTGTTCTCTACAGCAAACTGTGGAGAGAAGGGGCAGATGGTCTTTCTTCACGTCTTCAGATTGTAAATTTCAGGAAGGAATTCTTTGTCTTTTGATTTACCCAAGAATATCTTCTGGCCTTGGATCTGTTAAGCTACGAATGCCTAGCTTTTGCGTTTCCACTGTGAAAACAGAGCAAGCTTGTTTCTTTTGGGCGTGATCTTTGGCTCTCCTTTGAGGTAGCTTAGTGATGTAACTTAATGAGTGTTGGTAACACCTCACCTCTGCAGACTGACCTCACTTACCGTTCTTCTGGAAAGCATTCAGACTTAGACTAAACAACCGCACATTTAGATATAAATGTAGGTAAACTGCATGTTGTTCCCAGATATCTGACCATGCATTTAGGGCGATTTGCCGTTATCTTCAGTTTTTGCATTCCTCAACAGCTCAATTTGGAGCAGGGGCTCTGGAACTTCTGGGTTCCTGCATCTATTTCATAACAGTGCAGACACTTTTAAATCAATAATTCAACCATCCTGACAAAAAATTTGCTTTTTCCAGCTGTCTTTCATAGGCTTCTTAGGCATTTTCCAGGGATGCTTGGAGTCCCTGTGGCCCCAGTAGAAAAATGTCTGCTGTTGAGAGACAGTCTCTAAAGATTATTCATGAGTAAAAGATGCAGAAATAGTTGCTAAAATGAAGTATTTTGAAATAATTTAGATTTAATAGTATGCCAGGTGACTTTTCACCTATTTAGCATATTAGTTAGTATGAATATACCTTCTGTGTGTCTCCTCAGAAAAATCTGCTTAGAGGAACCTGCACATATCTGGAAACACAAACTAGCGCTTTGGGGGAAAAAAAAAAATAAAAATGCATCTGTGGACTGCTGCCCCTGCCAGATTACAGGAGTTTATTACTCTTAGGGGAAAGCTTAATAGTCTGTTAATTGAGAAGACAGAAGATCTTTTACACTTGGCTGCACACTATTATTAGGAGCATAGCAATAAAGGGAGCAAACCTTAGCCTACATATTCAAGAAAATTTTGCAAAATAAGTTTAACAAGATAGTGATAGATTATCCGTGCTACAATGCGCGTGGTTCTCTGCAGAGCACAAAAGGGCTAATAGCAATAAAAGCATTGATTACGGACAGGGGCTTTGCTGATTTTTGTTGTTGCCATGGACCAGGTGCAGGTGCCTAAGCAAGCCACAGGATTCCTCAGCGCTGTGTGAGGGCCAGTACTGTGAGAGGAGCTGCCCTGTTTCTGGTGCCTCTGACTTACTCCACAGGCTGCGGAGTTGCAATGCCATAATAACCACGGCAGCGTGGAGCCAGGCCTAGCTTGCAGAAAATCACCGATTTATCCAAAATCCCGCCGCTTTTTAAGCTTTGAATCCAGACTGCTAGATGGGTGTGAACGTTGAGTTCCTTAAAGGTACAGAACGGTTTGCTCCAAGGTTTTGCTCGTTTTGTATGCAGGCAGAACTGCTGCTTTTCGGAGTGTGATCCGATGGTACTATGATTCACATGTAGTAGCACTGGTACCGTGACAACTCCAAACTCAGCCGTGCTTGTGAATTTCAATCACAACTCCCAGTGCCAGCCCCACCTTTTATAATTCCCATGGATTGTTTTGGGGTTTTTTGAGGGGTCTTTTTTAAAATGGTACAATGTCACTCTGAATTCCTTCTACAGATTCTGTGTTACTGCCCCAACTTAAACAGAGAAAAGCACACTTAGCCTTAACTTGCAAACATTTTGGGTCTTACAATTTTATATCTAAGTGAATTATAGCTCTGTAAACAAGAAATTATTTGATAATCAGAGAATCATAGAATCATAGAACACTTTGGGTTGGAAAGGACCTTAAAGATCATCTAGTTCCAACCCCCCTGCCATGGGCAGGGACACCCTCCACCAGACCAGATTGCCCAAAGCCCCAGGGGACCTCCACAGCTTCTCTGGGCAACCTGTTCCAGGGCCTCACCACCCTCACAGGGAAGAATTTCTTCCTTATATCCAATCTAAATGCACCTTCTTTCTGTTTAAACTCTATTGTGATTGATTCTCACCAACTTAAAAGACGACAGACATGCAACCGTGCTGCCAGTATGAAGTCTATGAAAATTAGATCTCAGGTGTGCTTGTGAGTAGCTCCTGGCGCTTGCATGTGGCTTTGCCTGGGCAGCTGCCTGAGCTCACGTCTCCATTCCAGGGAGACGCAGAGGTCTCTCGCAAAAGAAACTGTGGGCTTTTGAATCTGCATATCTAAATCCAGTATGTGTCCAATGGATCTGCGTCACATACCATTTGGGAGAAGATTATTTTAAAGCAATGTTTAGAGCGTCTGCACGGGGGAATGTAGAGAGCGTGCAAGCGTTGCGAAGCAGGGGTAATATTTCTTTTTCTGTTTGTACGTTTCTTGTCACTGTGATTTAGAGATGCTACCACAGGTTTTAAAGAAGTGTCTGGGTTTTTTTCACCCAGCAGCGTGAGTTAATTTCAGTGCAAATACTCCTGTCCTTTGAGTATCCGCTACAGGAGAGACACTCACTGTCTAGGGGTCCTTACACTAACACACAGGACATACACTAGCCTTTCCCCCAAATCTGAACAACACCTGTGTGTTAATCAGACCATCACTTGTTTTTATAGACAAGCAATTGGTTCCAGTGCAGAAGGCAAAGAGCCAGAGGAAGGCACAGCACTGGGGTCTGTCCCCTTGTGGGGGTGAGCCTGCAACCAGCCAGCCCCCTGCCCCGCACAGCCCTTTTGGGCAATCGGCTGTCTGAGGGAGCGGTGGGCAACTATTCATAACATACATATTTTTAAAACTTTGCAGTTTGATGAAGAATTTTCTGTTTATGCTCCTGTTTAAAAAAAAAAATTAAAAATCAGGGCTGCTGGGCAGGAAGAGTTGGCATCTGGCACGATGCGACACAGCTACACTGTACGGAGCTTTTGGTGGCTGACACACCTTTGGTGGCCGAAAAGGGTTTTACCAAGAGGTGGATTTTAACTGAAGAAAACTTATTAACTCCTACATCTGCAAGCACATGGGTGTACCTTCAGGCACAGGCGCTGGCTCTGTTGCAGTACAGTGTTCGTCTTGACTGTCAGGTTATACACCTGGCTGAGTTCTTGCTGACTCTAAATTTCCAGTATTTTCTTCTGTGAAGTTGTTTGCTTAAAAGTATGTGTAACTGTGAGAAACCATTTCAGGTGTAGATGACCCCTTCCCGGGAGGCAGGCACAGCACCCGCGAGGGCAGAGCTGCAGGTGCCGGCACCATGGTGGGCCTGTCGCTGCCCTTGCCTCCCTCACGGCAGGGTCCGGCTGGCCCCACAGTGGCCATGAGGGCTAGGGCTGCCTCTGGGCCACCCCTGTTCCCTGCAGAGGCAGTGGGATGGACCTGCCTGGAAAGGCCCTGCCGGAGTGGGTTGCGCAGGCCATGTCCCCAGCAGCCCTGTGCCATGGCGGGAGCCACGGGGATAAAGAATGTCTGCTGAGCTCTCCGTTGAGGCACTTTTCCTGATACATGGTGGTATTTGAGAGTGCTGGAAGGCAAATGGAATTCGCTTGCAAGACATTCACCATCCACTGACTTATTAAATCCCAAACAAGGGGAAAAAGCACAACCAATCCCAAGATGAAGAACAGGAACTTTTCAAGCCTTTCTTTCAAACGCATTCTTAAAAAATGCAGCGGATCTATTTTGTCTTATGACGAGTACTGACTAGCCTGAAGTCTCCTGATACAAATTCTGTCAACTCTGCCAAGAGCTGAGATTATTTTGGGCTCATCCAGATCATGTCAAACCCGTTCGCACCCTCTTACCCTGGCACCAAATGTACTGATGTACTGCTCTAGCTGGGTCATGCTGCTGCTCTGACCACATCAAGTATGATGCAGACATAAAAACCAAACAGGTGCCCGGTGTAGGAATGTGCTGCTGCCAGGGTTTCCTCCCGAGCCTTTGTGTCCTGGGAGCAAGAGAGAGAGGTTCACCATGCCACCCCGTAGGAGAGGGCTTTGGGGGGCCAGAGCTCACAGGGGCACTTGGGGATTGCTCAGAAAGGAGATGGGGCTTGAGGAGAGTGGTTCTGCTGATGGCAGCTCTCCTCCACCAACAACTCAATAAAATGTCACCACGGACACTGTCTTTAGGTCTTGCTAGGAAAAAGTTGAATGCTGCAGCTGGCATGACATCTCTCTGTGCCCAAGCCTACAAGCTACTTAACAGGGTTGAGGTAGACTGAGGAAACGTCATGACTGCTAGAGCTGCCACAGAGAAATGTGGAGTAAGACACTAGTGGAATACAGCAGACAGTGCCCAAACTGATACCGGCTTCCTAGCCAAGGGTTTCGTAGCACCTTTCTCTCCAACAGTGAGATCTGCTGGTTGCAGAGAAACAGCAATAGAGCCAGCCATCAGTGTCACCAGCTAGGGAGGAATCTCAGCCACTCCGCAAACCAAGCAAGTGACAGAGACTGAAATGCGCCCAAAGAAGGGAGGGGAAGTTTCTGTGCCTGAAACTGCTGTTCTTTTTTCACGTTGGTGAAACTCAAGTCTGCACAACTACGTCTGCAGAGAAGTGTGAAGATTCCTCGCAAGAAAAACTTGTGATAACAGTTGGTATGCTTCGCAGAGCAGAGATGCCGACAGACAGCTCTCAGGAACTGAATGGGCGCACTGCATGAGAATATTAACATCTGCCCACCAAGAACGAAGCAGTGGGGCCACGTTTTCCAACAACTGAGATGAACTGACAGAGTTTGGGCAGCTGCTTTCAAATGTGGAGCACTCAAATATTTGCACCTCTCCTCTGCAATTTGACAGCCCAATTGTGTGTAATACTCCTGGTGGCTAAAATTTCCCCATACACTTGGTTTCCATTGCTGCAAACAGACTGGGCGCTCTGAACTGTTTGGATTTTAAGGAAACAAGCAAACATTTTGCAATTATTCTTTTTTTGCATGAGCTTGTTTTAATATGTTCAGATGTGGAAGTACTTAACTGCATAATGCCCCAGATGTCTGAAGATCGCTTGGGGATGAGAGCATGCATTGGTGACGTTGTAGCCTGGGACAGTGCTTTTTCTGTGCATTAGGAATGACTACAATTAGTAATGTAAATTTAGGACAGGAAACCACCTACCAAGAGAAGAGATTGACTACAGGTGGAGCCATGCACAATAATTCTGAAAACCAAGCAATATTTAACATTCAGATAAAATGAAGGTAAGTCTGAAACTCAGTCACTCAAAAAGCAAGTTAAAGTAGGTCAGTGAGTTTAGACCCAGCACTGCAGTTTGAATAACTTACAGAAAGTATCTGCATATTTTTTCAA
Organism: Psophia crepitans; assembly: GCA_013399095.1. Taxonomy (NCBI): domain Eukaryota; kingdom Metazoa; phylum Chordata; class Aves; order Gruiformes; family Psophiidae; genus Psophia; species Psophia crepitans. The sequence goes on along the minus strand of VWZZ01002124.1, from coordinate 173,136 downwards.
AACATAGGCACTGCCTAAAGCCATTGCTTTGCAGCAGATCCAGAAGTCGACTGAACATCCAAAAGTCTGATCCAAGACCTTTTTCCAATGCTGCAGTAACGTAGAAAATGAGATGAAATCATCATCCTTTTTTAAGAAGTGTTCAATCAGGGAAAAAACTTAAAAGGGTTAAGCTTCAGCGAACACGCGCCCTACTTTTCATATGAGCTTACTACAAACAGCTGTAACAATACATCTCTGTGGGAGCAAGCCAAGCATGAAGCTTGGTTTTGGCCTTTGAACGGCCCATTACACCCTACCTTGGGGTTTGTGTGGTGCCACAATACTTCCCTCTGGCTCAATCCTGCCCACCACCTGCCCACCAGAGCCTATCTACGGCTAGGGCCACCAAAAACCTCCTTGCATGTGTCAAGGTTGATTCAGTGTTAAGAATGTGGATAAGAGAAGGTAGCAAGTATTCAGCTGCCCCTGGGCAATGTAGGTTTGCACTAAGGAGGTAATGCCTCTCAGAGATCCCAGCAGGGCACCCAGAAATGCAGCAGGCAGATAGGGACAGCGCTGTCATGAGCAACTGTACTGGTCACTGTTAGAAAAGCACGCAGCAGGATCACTGTTTCCTCACATGGGTCCAATGCTGGTAATAAAAATAGAGTTAAGGTTAAGTTGTTACTGGGGAAGAGCAGCAGCACTGGCTAGTTACTGAGGCTGGCAGGTGACTTCTCCCTTCTTGTGTCGGTATTTCTTCTCTCCTGAAGACACAGAAACTTCTGGTTCTGGCATGCTGTTTCTCTGTAGGTTTTCAGTCTAAAACAAGAGAGTTAGTTTAAAAAACCTCAAAAACAGAAGGAAAAAAAAAGAAGAAAAATCCTAACCCAGAATAAAGTGACATCACGTAGCTGGCTAGAATCCTTAATCTCTCTTGATAGCACAGGAAAGCTTGCACAGACTTTCACAGTGAATGACTCAGGTTGGTATTTAAATTTATTTGAGAAGAAATCAACCTAAAAATATAAGTGAAGACTGATGCAGTTTTCTAGGTTAGGTCTGCCTTATTTAGTGAGCCTCGTTACATGTTCAATGACATAAAACCAGGTGGCAGTTGACACACTAAACCAGTCTAAACAGGTCACAGTCTGCTCCAATGTCAATCATTTGCCTGGGGTCAGGAAGTAAAAGTAGGCCATGACTTCATTTCTAAAAACATCAGATTCGGTTTTGTTCCTTGTTAGTTTTGTTCTGCTCTCATGTTGAAATACAGCGGTCACAAGCATCCCGTGTAAGCAGCTGAACCTGAGACTGTATCTTCAGGAGGAAGCCCCTGCACAGGCTGGCTGCTGCTCCTCTCTGCGAGGTGTCCACCCCTTCCTTTTCTGGCTGCTGAAAGGGTGGTTGTTTATTATCCCTCCTGCCTCGAGCAAAAATCATTTCAAATTTCACAGAACAGCTCTCTTAAACAGCTCGCTCTATGTATGCCAAAGGTATACACAGTCACCAAACGCGCTTACTGGGGTAAAAGTCTTAGCTAATAGGCTGGCATCACAGTCTTCCCTTCGCTGCACCTCTGCTGATTTGCACCAGCAGATTGATACCCCTGGTGCCTCTCTTTGCAGTTAGCCGGGTAATTACAATAATATACCCTTTTGCTAAGATAGACTTTTCTGAAAATATATTTTATACAGCAGCCAGCCAAAAGCTGATGCTGCGTGAGAAGAGAGCTTTTGTAAAACTGCATTTTCTACGAAACAAAAGCATACATTTATTTTGATGGACAGCACTTAATTGCAAAATCCTACCAGGTTCTTTCCTCATTTTCATGTCTCCAAGTAGTTACTCCGTGGGAAAAAAAAATCGCATTCCTTGAAGTATCAAAAATTAAAATACAGCATTTTACTTTCTTTCACCTCCAATCAGGCTGCAAGGCCAGGAATTAAAGAGCAGGGTTCTCCTCTTCAGCCCTGTGTTAAAGTGCGGTGACAGCAGTGGTAGGTCAGCAGAGATTTGGCCTGAGATTTTTCCACTGGGTACACACCCCAGTCTGGGTTTCTTTTAGTATGCAGCACCACTTCCGCTGTGTGATACTTCATCGTGTCACTGATGCTTTCACCGGGTATTTGGGAGGCTTTAGTAATAAAAACATAAGCAACTGCTGAATCAAGTGAAAATTCATCACAATCCTTTTAGATAAGATGCTGTAGGACCCTTGACACAAGTCTTTCGGTGATAAATGTCTATTGTGTATTAAATAAAATTACTAAGAATCGTATTCCAGTTTTTAATTCCAGGCAGCTGTGTGAATCATCAGCATTCCTAAAGGATCTGAGGTAAATTCAATTACTGAGAAATGTTTCACCTGATATAGAAAAGTTGAGTGGTGTGCATTACATTAATAGATGTTTGTTTATTGATTTCTGAGGAGTTATCCTATTATAGTTTTTTAATCCTGCTAAAGACTGCCTCAGGTTTTTGAAAAACACTGGGTCTGAACAGCCATATTGAAGGAGTCACTTATTTGGTCTTAGTGTGAGAAAAAAACCATGTTGGAAACTAAGATTTAAATTTGGCAAGGGTCAAGTCTGGAGTAAGTATTTTAAATGTGCTTCTCAATAGACAAGAGTGAACAAGCAAAAAAATTTCTGGGAGTTCGTAGATGGAAAGAAATATTGCTGTTCAAGTGTTAAGACAGAAATTTGCTGGAAACTAAGATGGAAGCTTTCCAAACTCTGATACATGCTGTAGAATAAACCAGCTTTTAATGGTTTCTTCCATTAACTGTTGTCTGTATGGCAATTCTGTGTGAATCAGTAAATTCAGTGTAATGTAGTGGTATGAGTTCAGCATATAGATAGCTGGTGTGTTGGGGAAGTAGTTTCATTAATGATTACAGAGTGATCTGAGAGCCCCCAACGGAAATGCCACATACTCTTGCTGTTATTAGGCAGGCACGCCTGGGGTGACTTCAGCAGATTTGCAGCTTCTATTGGACAGGGAGATGCTAACGTCTTTCCCAAAATTACCACTGTTGAGAGATGCGTGAGCTGTATGTATCATGTATCTCGTGTCAGTACCCAGTTAGAGGCAGCTGCTTGCTGGAGTGGGCAGCAGGAGAGAGAGGGCTTGTCAGGTCGTAGGCGTCGACTATGGCTGACAGAAAGTGGCTGAGTAAGGCCTTTGAGTTACGACTGTCAGTCTGGCTGAGATGAGTCCTGTGCTGCTTAGTCCTGCTGCGGTTTTAATCCAAAATCACTGTGCATGGGCTTTCCACAGAGGATATGAGTTATTGCCAGACCTCTTTTAAAGATTAAACTGAAGGAGGGTAGATTTAGATTAGATATTAGGAAGAAATTCTTTACTGTGAGGCCCCATCCCTGGCAGTGTTCAAGGCCAGGCTGGATGGGGCTTTGGGCAACCTGGTCTAGTGGAGGGTGTCCCTGCCCATGGCAGGGGGGTTGGAACTAGATGATCTTTGTGGTCCCTTCCAACCCAAACCATTTCATGATGATTCTGGGAAATACTTGCTTGTCACCTGCTACAAAATGAGATACAACAGTGCCATCTCTTCTTCCCCATTTCCAGCAAAAAAAATTCTTGGTCAAACCCAGTACCACTTCTTTTAGCCACCCATGTGTTCTCTTTTCTTGTGGCTGGTTCAAAGTATACCTTTACACACTCGAGACCAAACAAAAATGAATTCTCCAAGTCTATATATCTGAATACAAACCTGAGGCTGAGCCATAAGCAGTTAACAACAAATCCCAAATCCTGGAAACAAAGAGAGAGACCTGTGTTTCACAGTTATATAAATACATTCTGATTTTGCAAAGCAACATAAGTGCTTGTCATTACCTGGTAAAATAAATATATGTGATCTGTTTAAGAAACAACAAAACAACCCCAAACCAGAAGAGTATGTATTAGACTTGTATATGAATCTCCAAAGCACTCCCACGTTGTGGGAATATTTGGTGGGGACTGCAAACTAAAGTTAGATAACATTCCCGGTTAAATTGTTGATTACTCATTTTTCTTGTTTTCCTTCAGAGGAACTCTTGCCAAGGTTATGTATTTTAGGATCATAACTGTAATTGTATCCTCAGAGCATATCAGTTCAGTTTGTGTGGAGAGCATCATGGCATGTGTCATATGAATTCACTGGTCAAATGCTATCTAATGCTGGTCTGCTTTACTTCAGATTATCAGTAGTCTGTAAGTGTAAGACCATGATCTTTGTTGTCAGTCAGTAGATATCTAAACTAGAGATCATCAAACCTTTTTCTCAGAATTATCCTGCTGTTGACAACATAGGCTCCTGAGTGAAAGAAAAGTGCTCTATGTCATTGAGTTTGTTGGAGGTCTGCAGAAATTAGGAGTGCTCTGTTTTAAGTTTCAGAATAATTGGAAAATAACAAGTCATCTTGTATTTACAGGAGCACATTTTCAAGAATAAAACTGAGAACTTTGCCTTGTAACCACAGCTTAGCATCCAGCATTGGGAAGTCAGCGTAAGTTTTAATAAGGTCTTTAATGAAATTGAAAGTTTATGTTAACAGAATGTCACAGCTTCTCAAAGTATCACAGCTGTATATGTTTACAGTGTAAAGTATTAGTGTCTTGAATATAATGAAAGTAAAAGGGCGAAAGATGTTCTACCGAAAAATCTATTTCTGACTTCAAAGAAACCTAAACCAAAGAGGTAGAAAACGTTAGTTCACTGATCGCTTCCTCCAGAGCCCTTAGAAGTCAATGGGAATTGCTGGATTGGATGCCATCAACCACAGCAAATGTGAAAGCTTGGTATGAAAATACCCTCATAAGCAAAAAGAAATGATGTCTGATGGTTGTGGATGCCAGAAAATTACTTTCCAAGGGATTCTTAAAAACACTACTTGTTCAACAAATAGATGTAAAAATATTTCATACTATGTTTTATACCTGTGTTCCAGGGTCCATGCATTTAATTGCAGCCAACTACTTGAACTAAGAGTGAGGAATTCTAACATGTGTTGACACATTTTGCTCAAAATTGTGAACTCCGTGCATAACTGAGATAGTTATTAAGTTTAAGTTAATTTTTACATATTTGGATAATCTCCTGAAGCTCATTATGATTGCAGGCAAGTTACTGTAAAAGTTATTGAGCCAGGTTACTGTTTGTTTTAGTTCACATTGTGTTCAACTTTTTTTTCTAGAACTGCTTCAAATCTGCATATTTTGCTATAACCAGCAGTGAAATCTCCAATTAAGCCAAGGGGCTGAAATAACCGAGATTTACACTGGTGATTTACACTTTCCTACACAGAGGAATGTAGGAAAGTTTTCTTCTTGTAATACTTGGCTCTAGTGAGTTTTATTAACATTTTATTTCCCTATTGTAGCCAGGTGATATTGGTTATCCGCCACACAATATAAATTAAACAGCAGCTGGTTGGCTCCCACATTATTCTTTACATGTCTTCAGTATAGGTGTTTCAAAATTCAGCCTGGTGCATCACTTTCCATATGTTTCACACTGAATTCTCAGGAGAGGAATGTCTGCCTTTGCCTAGATGCTTCCAGTCACACCTGCCTGGTATGGGAAGTCCTGGTTCATACTTTAATCACAAATGTACTTTTTCTAGATCTCCACAAGCATTGGCATTTGCTCTTCTTCTAGCTTGCTGTCATTTATTCACTGGCATTATCAACATGGGCGAAAATAAAGAATATTTAGACAAGGAAAAAAAAAAACGTTTTGCCACTGTTTGAAAGATTCTATCAGAAGCAAGCTCATTAGAAGCAAAATGACTCAAGTGAGCCTGATGGCAGCAGCATAAAATATCCAGCAAGTATTCTGTATATCAGGGAAAAATGCAATTTTTTTCTCTTAATTAAAAAAAAAAAAGATAGAGAGGTTTTTAGTGTTTACAGGTTACTGTTGCCCTGATTAGCTGTAGATGTTATTAGACGCATTGGAGGTACCCACTGAGATCTCATTTGTCAGTATTGCAGGTGAAACTTTAGAAAATGGAGGATTATAATAACAGCAGCTGCAAAGGGCCAGAAGAACCTTCATGCTCCCCAGGCAGTGGGGTATGCGGTACAGGCGGGAGGGGCAAATGTTATTTTCCACTTGCTGTACAGTGTCATCACCCCAACACATGCCGCTAAGCCTACAGGTTAAGTGTTCCTGTTCAGCAGAATATGTGGTATGGCTGTGGCTGATATTTTCTCATGCTGTCTCATTTTCCTGTGCTTTGAAGACTAAGTCAGCCTAAAAAAGCAAGCAAATTATAAAACTTGCCCTGTAAGAGTATTTCTTTTTCCCAGGGTTACCTGTGCTAAATGACATATTAGGGTGAAGAGCCATAGCAGCTAATTTGCACAATGGTGAGTGAAGACTCTGGTTGTTATTTGTCTGGCTAATGGACCTACGTACAGCCCCTTCGTGACTGATCAGCCTTCTTTAGAATCTCACTGCTATCCCACTGCTATGTTGGGGAATATTAAAATTTGTAACACACAGTGCGTATCTTACCTCATATGTATGAGAATCCAAAGCTGTAATTGCACTCATGAAAATGAGTACAAACCTGCTATTACAGCCTTCCTTGAAGAAACCCAGAGGGCACCAAGAGTCTTTAAGCATCCTCACATGGGACCCCCACCCTCTCCTCATGGGTCCGGAAGCCCCATCCCACCTCCTGGAGCCTGTACCTGTTTCCAGGCCTCCTTTGGCTCCAGACAGGACCCCTCAGCTGGATCCTAGCCCCAGTCCAGCCCCTCACCACCTCTGGAGTTGCCAATCGGTCCTGCTGCTGCGCCTAGTTCTACCCACTGCGTTCAGGGACTGGAGAGGGATGCTGAGGACATCCTGGGCAGCATTAGGGAGAGTGTTGCCAGCAGGTCAAGGGAAATGATCCTTCCTCTCTGGTCAGCACTGGTAAGGCCACAGCTGAATTGCTGGGACCAGTTTTGGGCTCCTCAGTACAAGAGAGAGATTGATATACCGAAGACAGTCCAAAGGGCCACTAAGAGGATTTAGGAACTGGAGTATCTCTCCTGTGAGGAAAGGCTGAGAGGGCTGGGACTGTTCAGCTTAGAGAAGAGAAGGCTCAGGGGAATCTTATCAATGTAATTAATTATCCACAGAGAAGGTGTACTGAAGACACAGGCAGGCTGTTTTCAGTGCTGCCCAAGAAGCACCCAGTGGTGGACAAGAAGCAATGGACACAAACTGAGACACAGGAGGCTCCACCTGAACATAAGGAGAAGCTTTTTCACTATAAGGGTGACAGAGCACTGGCACAGGTTGCCTCCATTGTTGGAGTCTAAAAAGTCTTCTGGTCATGCTCCTAAGCACTTGGCTCTAGATGGCCTTATGTGAGAAGACGGTTGGACCAGATGACCTCCAAAGGTCTCTCCTGGCCTCAGCCATTCTGTGTGATTCTGTGTGGCAGGGACATGCCTGTACGCAGGTCATCTTGGCTCCTTGCCACCGGGGGGAAGCCCCCATGCCTACCTGACATTGGACACAGTTTTTATTCCGTCTCAAGCAGCACAGCTGCCAAGGGCAGCAGTGCAGAAAAAGCTGCCAGCGTATCTTAAAGATGCCTCACTTGCCTTACCCAAACCACCAAATGGCCATATTAAAAGCAGACATCAGGATGGAACGAATAAAATTATGAAGAGATCAAACAGACTCTCTCTATCTAGCACAGCTCACATGTTAAACTTCACAAGAAGCAGGAACATTATAAATCCTTGTGTAGCATGACACCTTTGGGAAATCGAAGATGTATAGTAGAAAGGCAAGGCTGAGGACATGCAGTCTGGTACTAAGACATACAACACTGACTATATTTCTGCAAGGATCTCTATATGGGGTCTCACCATGACTAGCTTTAAATTCTTTGACAGATCTTGGAGTAGCAATTTTTATCTGAAAAAATAAGTCGATCTTGGCAGTTGCATAAGGTCTTCAGTCAGCCACCTCTCATCTCCTTCACACAATGATTAATGTGATCAAATGGAAATCTTATATGTAATAATGCTTCAAGAAGACATGTCCCCAAGGACGGTGGGATAGCTGCTAGCATAATTACTTGTGGAAGTAGAAGGCTATTGTTTATCCTTTCACTATTCGTCCAAATATGTGGAAAAGGAGAAGTGGTGGAAGACTTCAAGGATGCTTTAATTGCATAGCTATGGAAAGAAAAGAAATGTGATTGTTCTTTATGCAAGAGAGCTCTGGCATCTACCTGGAATTTATACTCTGGACATTATTAGCTCAAGTTGTTCTTAATATGAGTTCATCCTTCTGATAGTGCTGCCTAATGACCAGGCAGTTTCTGAACTGTGTGTGGTAACACTGAGGTAATTATGCTTGGACAGGCAAACCTAGGAAAAGCAGAGAGATTAGGAAGAATTCTGTACTAGACAGGATAAAAAAATTCATCTTAATCCACTATTTTGGCTAGGAGTGGCTATTAGTGCATGCTTAAGGGTGACTATAAGAGAGAAAGCATACATTACTACTTCTCCCAGTATGCCCTTTCAGCTTCTAGCACTCAGCATCTTAGTATTTCTTGGAATCAGAATTCATACTCTAAGTGTTACTAATTGGGCTAAACTGTTCCATTTTCTTGTTCAAGACTCAGCAGTCTGCAAGTCCTCAGCAATCCACGCTGTTCTGATAGACTCTATAAACTCATCTGCTCCTTTCACGATGATATAGAAGCTCATAATTCTCCATTTTAGAATAGTTTCTTGCTCCCAGTAGAGTCAAACAAAGCTTTGTACTTGCACCTGGCCTATTCATTTTTCTGTCCTTGGTAATGCTTCCCAGAGCATGACAAAGGAATGCACCTTCACTGGAGAAATGAAGGTCACCAGCTTAACTAATCTGGTGATTGAGAGCCTAGCCCAGGGAGGAACCATCCAGAAGTCTTCATTCACTGATGACTGCAGGAATGCGTGCCTGCTTGCTGGAAGTCATCAGACTGTCCTCAGTTGCCTTGCTGTCATCCAGAGACATTTGTCTTACCATTAGTATATAGCAGACGGAGGCCGTTGTACCAGTGCACCCAAGGCAGTTTTTCAGCTTTTTCACAGTTACAATAGATGAAACAGAGTTCCAAGTGATTGACACGTTTACTTTGGTAGCACTCTCTCCAGGACAACAACATATGAGGATGCAGCATCTCTTTGCTTTTGGGAAGAGAGCTTGTTTTGATCATCAGCAAAATCATATTTGGAAGGAAGGATGTATCCAATGCTCTGCCCGGGCTCTGATGTTTACTTTCCGCTGTTTTCCACAGGTGCTGCTCTAGGATGGTGTCCAGTAAACATCTGGTAAACAAACCCATTGATGCTGCTAATGCCAAAGTTTGGGTGTCCACTAGCATAGCTTTGTAACAAACGCTGAGCTTCTAACTTGCAGCAACGTTCCAGGTATCAAAACTGTTATGGCAAGATCCCTTCTGGGCTTGCAATGTCCTCAAACTTGTCTTTTTCTGCAGAAAAGTACAAAGTATTGCTAGTATAAAGAGGATCACCTCAAGGATGATACTTGCATTTTTTAAGGATACCCTGAAAATCTTCAGCCAAATTGGTAAGATTAATACTACTGAGTGTCAGGAAAAGCCTTTGAATTCAGATTTCTCCATCAAATCTTTTGAATGGACCCTCAGTCTCTGTGATGAAGCACCCAGTGAAGCCACTGACGAGAAAAGAAGAAAGGCCAATCAAAGAGAAACAATAATAAGGTTCTAGTCACCTAAAATTTGCATATATAACCTGGAACCGTACCTGTTCATCCCGGACGGGGTTTTTTTTTGCACATTATTGTATGTAGACATGGTGAAAGTGGAAACAGCTAGAGCTGACTGGCAAACAGTGATTGCCAGCTCTGTTGGACAACTAATAAAATATCAGTTAACATCCATGACAGAAACAAAACCAAAACTAATGCAAACCTTCTTAATGTTTGCAGCCCTTGTACTGTTAAACTTCAGAAGTTTGGATTCGTTTCCATACTTTATGAAAGTCCCCTAAAATAATTTAATTTTTTTTTTTAATGGTAGCACTTTGTTTTTCATTTCTAGAATGGACTTTTCTGATTTTCATTTTTCTCAATTCTTAATTAGAATTATTGCAGTTGATCTATCTCTCAGTCTGTGAAATTTCAGAAATGAAGCTTATTCAGTCGTAGGATACTGTTACATCAGCAGAGACAATGGTTGTACAGTAGTATCTCTTCTTTAGCTGTAACATGATTCCTGGGCTTTATCTGTAGCTCACTGAAGATAAGTGGAGAATGCTCACTGAGTTTGTTCAGATCTGAACAGGTCTGCTGAACTCAATGCACAGAAAAAAACAGGATTTCATGTTTTTTCATCCGCAGAACTTGAAATTCTAGCAGCTTTGCCCACTACGTCAACGTCACTCTTCATTTAGCCACTTTTAGATGCATAATCTTAATAGGGATATAATTTTATCATCACTGGTTTAATTGGTTAGATTATGATGCTTCTTAATATGAATGGAGATGGTGTAGTTACAAACTTCCTCACAATATTTCACAAAAACTTAGCATGTATTTCATGTGTTAGAGACAACTAGGTCGAATGTATGTTTTTCCTACCCGAGTAACTTCTGAGTCATTTGTGAGAAGAGATTCAACACCAAAGTTAGAATCTGTAAAATACCATGACATAAAACCCCCAAGCTTCTCATCACAAAGAAGTACAGCATTATATTTTTGCAGCATGTCTAAATTCTATAATGATTTCAGTCTACAGATTTGAAAATGCCCAAAGGACTGATCAGCACCTCATCAGCTTCAGTGCTTCCAGTGCTTTGCTTAAATATGGCTGCCTCAGTTAATACTCTGCCTACAGGCAGGCCTATAGAGGGGTTTTACATTTGGAACAAGTTCTAAAATTTAAATCAGGAAAAGACCTTTGCTGCATTTTCTGTCAACCTTAGAAAAAGGCTACAGAAGAAATGGTATAACCTAGTTTACCAGTTGTAAAAGGATTAATGGTAAAATTTTGTATTCAAGGGTACAAGAGATTGGTGTTATGTAACATTTCAAAGCTGCTGAACAAAGCAACTTGATAGTGGAGGTAATACGAAGTGAAATACCCAAGGTTTAAAGAAACTCTGATGGAATGATGCTGTTAAAGTCACCAGGAATGCTGCATCTCTGGAGATAGCCTTAGCAAGGAATGAGGCCAACGAACTGAAGCTCTCAGCTTCATCTTTAATAGATAAGAAGCTCGTTTTGCAAAAATCAGTGTAGCACAGTTAAATTGAGGCTCTGGTAATTATAGTAGCTGAAGTTCCTCTGTTAGATCTCTTCCATGTTTTTTCCTGTTTAACTGTTTATGCTGCCCTGCTACCCTGCCCCTCTACCTTTTTCTTCCCAGCCTCCAAAATAACACCAGAGTTGACTGGTTAGACGCAGCATCCAAGAAAAAAACAGCCTGTCAGAAGTCAGGCAGTAAGAGGTATTATGGTAGTATTTCAGCTCTAGGACAGTAGCAGTGTGCGGAGAAACTACCAAGAGCAGTCTCAGAGCACAGTAGGGTTAATGCATCTCTGCAAGAGAGAAGCAGCAGAGCATGGAAGTATATAGGACAAAAGGTCAAACAGTTTTTGGTAACAGATTTAAATGTAGCTTATGGTCTGGATTTTTAAGTGTAGTGCAGTCAAGAATCAATAACGAAGGTTTGGAACCCACCTACAGTATTAAAAACTCTGCAGGTCCTCAAAAAAGATAGGCTGGATGTCATAACACTTACTGACCCCAGAAGAATGTGAAGCAGAGAATGTAGCAGACTTACAAGGAAAGATGGTGCAAAAGCCAAAGACTGAAAATCAAGAATAGAAATTATGTGGGAAAATCCCCAGAGAAGAAATAGGCATGCTGCTGCTACTGCTGCCTTTTCCAATAAAAAAGAATAATAACCATTTTTCAGTTGATTTCCACGTGACAAATGACAAAAGAGCACTTGGAATGACTATGACAAGAGCCTATATGCCCCACACCCTTACTAATTCACATATTGATTTTTTAGAAATAAATTCTAGCCTTTCATATGTCTGGTAAATGCAAAGCAGTAACTTGAATTACCATCTGCTTATTCTTATATGCATACAGAGATGTGATAGTCTTAACTAGAGGGATTTGCAACCTTATTACTTTTTATCTCATTTGGAAAAGTATAAATTGGGTGTTGAAACTACAGTGAACCTTATTAAATGCCTTCGCTATCCCCATGGATTGCCTTAAGTGCACAGTAGTTCCTTCTTGTTGCTGTAAGAGGAATGAAAGATTTAGAAGCTCAAATCTACCTGAAAGGCAGCACACACATGCAGATCTGAAGAGGGTTGCTTTCTCATTTGTAACAATGCCAAAATTTTATTATGATGCTTTGGAAGCATCTCTAGGTATTGATTCTGAAAAACGATGGCACGGGTTCAGCCCTAGTGAAAGCAATGGAGTCAGCTTCTCCAGCTTGCTTTTGAGGACTTCAGCCATCTATCAAGTGAATGTAGCAGGTTTTGCATATCCCAATGAATCATTCCTGTACAGCAAACTGTACAGGACTGAACAGGAATGCTTAGCTTTCTCTCGAAGCTACTAATCTAATATACATTTCACAATTAACACTTGTTTTCTCCTCTCATGGTGGATGTTTAGTGACTTTTTGTTTTGAGATTCAGTTGCTGTGATTTCAACTTTAAGCAGCTGATCTTTATTGTCAGAGAGGCTGCGAGCCCTTTCATTTTTAGTCACGGGGACCGTCACGTGCTCTTTCCATTGTGCCTGTAGATCTTTTCCCTTCTCTGGCTCATGCTGCGTAACCTCCTTTCTCTCCTACGTCACAAGCGCTGCAATCCTTTTCCTTTTCTGTTACATGCACAGCAATAATCTCCTGCTAACGCACCAGCTCTGACTAAGAGAATAAGCCCTGTCACCTCCAAGCTCAAGCAGCTTCCTGAATAATACCACATGATGGGAGATTACATGCTTAAAATGTATTTCAGTCTTAGAGTTTTCATGCTGGTTGTAAGTCATTCAAGTCCTTCCTTACAGGTTGTGATGTTGCCCAAATCCCTGCCCCGGCCTATAACTCTGAGGTCCATTGTCTAGTATGACCTGACTCCAGACTTGGCCTTCTAATGAGTCTCCAGGTTGCTGGTGAAGCACGTGCCTCCTGATGTGCCTTCAGCTCCCAGGGACGGCACTTTACCATGTTCCTCGATTAAGACGTTGCAACAAAAGTGCTGTGCCCTGGTGGAACACTGAGACCTCCAAAACTGCAAAGTCCTATGCAAAACAGGTTGCATTTTGCAATCCTACTGTCTCAGAATGTCGCTGGTTATTAGTCTCCTTATTTACTTCTGTAATGCTGTAGGTCTGTATGCATTCGTATTTATCTAGCTGAGATTTTCACTACGATTTCAATAAATATGGTAAGTGTAAGTCTTTACACAACATTTTTGGAAATAAAGCAAGCAGGCTGATACATCTGAATATCTTAATATACACTAAGAATGGCGTCCCTGAATAGCTCAGTTACATAAAATCCAAGTTTATTTGCAAGTACTGGGGTACATAGGTGCTGTTTTATAAAATTTTAGTATTGAAACAACTTTACATGTTGGATGAAATGTTTCTTTTCATCTCTTACTATTTTTAAACTGCTTCTTTTCCCTGGACTCTGAAGACTGGCAAATAGGTACTCTAGGTTGCAGAATTCTGTAGTGAGGCTTTGACACACACTGCAGTCAGAGATATGTAAAACACTATTTTCTTCTGCACATAGATTTGTATGTTGTTTTTTTTTACTGAATCAGAGTGATGCAGTGAAGTCAAAGTTGTGCGGGCTGCCTCAGCTCATTATGTGCTCTACTATACAGCTTTGAGACTGATATTTTGCTCTGTGGTATGCTAGCTGTAAAATTAGGGTATTAATTAGTTCTTGCCTTCTTTAGTAAGCCTATTTGAGGTGAGATAAGTCTGAAGGGATAATTATACATTATTACTTTGATAACGCTGTTCTTTTTAATGTATGGTTTCATGCAATAGTTCCTAAGAATCTTACTGGTATGCTATTGAAGCATTCATTAGCTTTTTCCCTACTAAACTATGATTTTTTTCATTTTTTTTTACAAGACAGTATGATTTTTCTGATGTACCTGTCTTTCTGGCTGGGGATTTTCAACCAATGCTGAAGGAGAGAGAATAGGTTTCTCTTTCAGCACGCTTTTCTTGGCAGGCAAATGAAATGGTTACAATCTGGAAATATATAGAAGAGTTTTAGGGTGAAAATAATTTTCTCTTTATTTGGCTATGTAAAAGTTTGCCGTCCAGTCAAGGTCAATTGTGTAGCTAAATATTTTCTAGTGACTACTTAAGTCAACTCTCAGTCTTCCTCATAGTGTCATTATTCTTTTTGAGTCTGATGTGAAAACTGTCATTGATGCAACATCATGTGTGTTTTCACATATGAAAAGAAATGAGTTTTCTTTCTGTTGCAGAGCTGTGATTATTTTTTTTAAACCTATGTGCACAAGTTTCTGTATTTAAAAAGTGTAAGTGTATTTCGAGGTAGAAATAATTTATCACACGTAGTAATGTAAGAGAGGTCAAGAGTGCAGAATTCTTTCTTCTTGTGATTTCAGTTTGTTGCTACCAAGAACCTGTCTAGCTGAGAGATGATTATTCGTGCCCTATTACATAGCTATAAATAACTGAAAATTCAGTGGCATTTATTCACAGAGCTGGAGAGATTACTAGGCACAGCTTGGTTTACAGGTATTTTCTGATGTGTAAAGCTTTTACCTGAGTTTTTCACTGAAGTTTGAGCCTGTACTGGGTTAGATGTGTCATTTGTAAGGGCATCAGGTAGCAGAAGGTCAAAAAGGGAGGTCTGGTCTGTTTGCCGGTGTCTCTAGACTAGGACATGGCGCAATTCAGGACACCAGAGTTAAGTTGTAAAGTTGTAAGGTGGAAGATGGACTGTGGCCTCTGTGCTATGCTGAGCTTTATTATCCTGAGTGGGACTGTGTGAAATACCATGGCTTCTTTAGGCTTGGGTGACTTCTTAGAAGCATCATTAAAACATAGACAGAACTTGCTTCTATCAAGGTGCCACAGAAGCTTGCAGTTGAGTTTTATAGACTCTGTAAGCTGCAGAAGCTTGATCATCTACTCTGACAGATGTATGGAAACTCCATGAGTTCAGCATCATTTCTTCTTCATTTTAGATGGTAAAATCTGTGACATGGGAAAGGGCTGTACAGTTCAATGAATCATAGCGTACAAGAAGTCTGTAACTGAGATCTGTTTTTCCTGACTCCTACTGAGTGGATACATCTTCAACTACTCTACTCATGCTCTCATAACGTGCCATCTAGTCTTTGTTACCAATACGATGGCATTATGAAAGAAACCTAGTTAGAAAACTGAAATCGTCTTCTTTAGCCCTGTTAGAAATTCAGATGAAAGGTAATGAAAGACACCACAACACCGATACCATAACTTTTTTAAAATACATTTTATTCCTGGATTTATTGAGAAATGTTATTAGTGGATTTGGAACATCAAATGAACGACTGTGTAAGGCGAGGAATAAGAAGCTGACAGCAAACTATAGATCAGAGACAGCTAAAGCAGAGTGTTAATTGTGGTTCAAGGACAAGCTATGAACAGGAAAAAAAGTAAGAAGTCATAAATGCCATTTTTCAGCCCGTCTGTACTTAAGTCCCTGCTTTGCTGAAAGACATCTGGAATGTTACTTGAAGTCTCAGTTTTAAAATTAAATTGAGTACTTTGGAGCCTAAGGCCATGGTCAGCCCATGGCTGCAAATACAACCAGGCACGCTGAAGATGTTACTGCCCACCACACGGCCACCCGCCAAGCTGAGTCAGAAGAGCCGAGGTGCCTCGGAAGGAGTATGAATTCTCCTAAACTGCCTCAGTACGAAGTTGGTTGGGTTAGTTTCAACTGCTGCCCGAAGCTGTTTAAACATTAGATAATTGACAGCTATTGTACTTATGTTACTCTGAAGCAAGTAATGGTAAACATTTTAATGTTGGTTTATGAGACAGCTGAAATATATTTTAAGCAAATAATTTAATAAAAGCAATAACAATAGCCACTAAACTTCTTACCAAGTATGCAGAGTGTACCAAAGACTTCAACAGTTCTGAGAATGATTTTTGTGCTGCAGTGCTTAAATTTTCAATCAGAATTGGCAGGAACAGTAAACTAATTAATGCTGGATTACAATGGCATTCCTACAAATGTGTATATGACATCTAGATTAACACCAAATGAGGCTTTCATAATTAATGTTGCCATGATGAACACCAAAGGTATTAATAAAGATTAGACGAATTATTAGACAGTGTCAAGCAAAAGAAGATAGTGCAAAAAGATGAAGTTCAGTGTGAAAAAAATCAGTGTCTCCTCTTACAATTCATGTTAGCAAAATGATAAGGATCTGACAAAAATTGAAAAGCCCAGACTGTTCTCTTAAAAATGCTGCAGCCTCACCCTTTCCGGTGAGGCAGGCACGCGTTCCTGCTGCTTCAGGGACACTCTGCGTGGTTTGACAGATGTGTGTGCTGCACACTGTATTCAGCACAACCAAATTTGGATCCACCCAAGGACTATTGGCAGCATCATCATGTACGGAGAAGAAAGCATTTCTAAAATCTGCCGTATATGGTTTCCTTAAAACTCAGATAACTGAAGAAAACCCCCCAAACCCTGATTCAACAGCACGTAGATGGCACGTGTGGGTAGTACATGAGAAAGTTTCCCTTGCTGGTTTCTTTGCTTATCACCTCTCTGTAGACTTTCTTTTATCTGAGTAGCCTTCTCAGCTGTCTCTGATTTTCTGCAGTTTATTTAAAGGATTAAATTTAATCGAAGTAATAGATTATAAATCTGAGGATCTATTTTAAACTATGACTTACTATAACCTAGTAAAGTCTGCATGTGTGAAAATGAAGTGTGTTTTTAAAATATGCTCACATATTTAAATTACTGACAAATGTTAATAGATTTTGGTGTCACGTGGCAGATAATGGCTCAGTTCATGGTGGTGAAATGAAGGAGCCAAACCAGACATATCCACTGGGCATCATATGGTGCTGTAAGAGCAAAGACAATGTTTGGAGGTTGTTTGGAAAGAGAAAAGTTCAAGGGTAGAAGACAGATTTGATCCTGTACACTGAGGGGATCGTTACAGATGAAGAAATAGGGAACAGGTCACAGAATTTCACTCATTTTTCTACTCTGCATCTGAAAACTTGAACTTAGTTTAGTAATATATGTCCTCTACAATGGCACCCAGTGCAAGGGGAGGGCTCAGAAGGTTGGCGAGGAGTCAAGGACATGGCTTGACTTGCGCGATCTCATCCCAGTTCACGAAGAGAACATCCTGCCACTGCTGACGATCATCAGGTCATGGTGACCCTAGCCTCTCTTTATTGCAACGGTGTATTGTTTGTTGTGTAACCGTGTGGGCTTGATATACATAATCTGCTGTTAAAAAGGAAAAATACATAAGTTGAGGCAGGGATGTCCCTGAACCGAGCTCCAACTTGACAGCTGACCCAACCGTTCGCTTTTCACATGCAGCGTCCCAATGGATGAAGCGTGGATATATGATCAGTAAACTGATAGCTAGCCGGCCCCTGTTGTGGTCCCACATTGCACCTGACTTTATTGAACTACACAACTGTTTCTGAGAACCTTTTCACCGACACCCGGCATTATCAGAATACAGTATTCTTGGCATTTTTTTTCTGATTTCTCCAATCGCCAGAGAAAACACAGCAATGTCCCTGATGGTGAGTGAGTGAGTGAGTGAGTGAGTGAGTGAGTGAGTGAGTGATGGGAGCTACAGCTCCCTCACGAAGGGAACTGCCAGGCTGGAAAAGCATAAGGAACAACTAGACTAGCTACAGTAAAACAAACAGCATGATCCAATTACAGTAGTATTTTCAGAATATGTTTTTAAACATTTTTAACTATGTCACTGAAAAATGGAAATGATAAGAAAAATCTTCCTGACACAAGATCCGGAGAGGTTAGAATGACTTACATGTAATTAGTACTTTATTTGATGAAAGTAGCTGTTGTCTGTTCATGGAATAGCTCTGTGAAGTCTGCAATGTCTTTTCATACACTCGTTGTTCAGAATTATTTGACAAAGCATTACATGTCTTGTTTAAATTGAGCTTTCTATGAGATTTTGATTTTAGCACTTGTTTCTGAAGTCCTCTATCCTCTGACTGGACAGCTGGTGCAGGCAAGACACTCACCCATGCTTGTAAAGTTTAATTTAATTTAATTTTTTTCTATCAATCTCCTCCTTGTCAGGCAATTTAAGAAGGATTGCGTAAGTATCTGTGCAGTTTACACTGTACAGAAATTGAATTGGAATAAATTTTAAAACATTTTGAAAATAGTAGCAGGTTTAATCCCAGTCCAGCAAATCTCCTGAACTTCACTCTGTACAGTAGGAAATACAGTCTGGGACATAGAGGAGAATAAGGGTATGAGACAGACCATCATCAGCTCCCACAAACAGATCCCCCTGTGCTTTATTGCTGCAGCTCAGCCAGAGTGTCAACAGTGGAGTTATTTCTGATCCAGGAAACAACTTCTCAAAAAAATCCAAATTTTCCCCATATAGCCTTTTGGGTTTTACAGAGAGTTCCCTTTCTTTTGAGAAACTGAAACCATGACATGAATGTGAATTTTTGTCAAAGGTGACATTTTACCATGGAAGGAAAATGGAAGCATATACATGGCAGGAGGGCAAGCCATAAATGGATGCTTCAGGGCCTGCCTCATGTAGACTATAAGAAAGAGGTCTAGTTGAGCTTTTAAAGCTGCAAAGCAGCTGTATTAACCCTCTTCATTTCAAACTGGTTTTGAAACCAAATGGCCTAATTGTCTAGGGCCAGATTCATAGCTGAAAGAGGTCTGCTCTTGCAGCTCTGCTACCAAGGCCTGCTGGTGGCAGTGTCACTAAGACCTGAAAAGATTGCTTTTGCCACCATAGCCAGTTCTGACTCCCTGGATGAAATCTACGACCAAAATTAAATCTTCAAGGAAAAACACTCTTATGCTTTTTGCACCAGAGAAAAACTGCAAAAATATTATTGAAATGAAAATTCCTCTCTGAAACTACAGTAATAAAATACTTTTATGTTAGACTATGACCCTTGAGAAATCAACAATGAAGTTTTATAAAATTGAATGGTGAAGCGTTTTTAAAGCGTATGTTTCAATCTAGAAAGGAGGTTTCCAAGAGCTTGCCTTACGTTGAACGACGTACTTGCCAACTGAATAACATGGTACCGAGCCCAGGATGGTAAACCTTGCTGAAAGGTAAGATGTGAACAGGTTTGGAGCTGTTCTAGTGTGGTTGCACCCTTCTTAATTCACTTATATTATGGATAGAGCAAGCTCTATCCAATTTGCCTAGAAAGTATTGTGTGGACATACAGTAAGATGCAGCTGCAACAATACAATTTTTTTTTAAAAAAAACATAATAGCAGTGGAAACATTCCCAAAGAAATACTAGGGTAGAAGGCACGTCTGAAAACAATAGGAAATGGGATGATAATGCAACCACTTTAGAACTCCTACAATGTTTGGTGGTCTACAATGAAATAATTTGACTTTAAAAAAATCAAATGTCAGTGGATTTTTTTCCAACTCATGACATCCGCTGACCTTTGTGTTGGCTGTTCTCTCTGAGAGAGACGAAGCACATGCAGCATGTGGAGTCCCATGTCATGTCGGTCATCATTCTCTGCTTGACATTTCTTGTGTTCCTAAGTCGATATGTTCCAGATTAATGAGGCATTTGTTCTCAATCAAGAAGCTATTTAAGAATACACTTTTAATTGTAATGGGTTGTATATGATTAATTATTTCTACATGGCTTGCTCATATTTTTGAATACTTCAAAGCAGATTTTTTTTTCCACTGGGTACTGCCCAAATCTTTTCAATGTTCATACTAGTTATCACCCAATAATTTATGGAAGTGGATTGTCTTCATGAGGGGTTGTGAACTTCTTTGAGAAATTTGCCTGGAGCTCTTCGCAGTAATGACCTTCAATGTTCTTTGTAAAAGGAATAAGAGAGCTAACACACAAGTTCATTGCAAAAGCTGTGTGTTTAAGTTAATCTATGGGGTTTGTTTTTTTTTTTTAAAGACTCCATTGTTTTAGGACTACTCATCTGACAGTTGGTTCTGATGAGAGTATGTAGCCATTTTAGTATTGTTCTGTGCTCATCCTTCTGCTTTAATTGAGGTCTAATCTTTTAACTTAGCTACGTCTTTAGAAGAAACTGTTTTTCAATGGCCACTACATTCCAAACTGGACCAAGTTGTTCCCTACATGTGTGCTCCCTGCATGGGGGAAAAGAGATGTGCCATGTGTTTTCATTTGCAAAGCTTGCTTCAGACTTTTTTCACACCCAAAGGGGTTTGTTGCTGATTTTGAAAGGACAAAAGGCTCAGTATTTCAGGGCTCTGGATCTTGAGAGATTATTTGAAAACTTTGATTTTGCAACTTTTAATTTCTCTAGGATGCATAGGACATAATTTTGGCAAGTGTAACCATGGACCTAATGGTGGTTCAGCACACCAGACTCTGAGCTTAGAAGAGAATTTGTATTCATAAGGGAAGAAGAGAATTAGTAAATAATTAAGTTGGCATTGACACTAACTTAATCCTACCCTTCCCATAAGATCTGTTGTACGTGGCTGGAGAGATTGCAAACAAATCACCTGTAGAAGGATTCAGGTGCAGTGGAGGCTCTTTCCCTTTTCACATCACCTTTGTCTGCAGCTGTCAGGTAGATAATCTGATCATCCACTCACAAGATACATTACGCTTTTATTAAGTGGGTCCAGTCTAGTAAGATAATAGCCATGAAAATGCTACAATAAAAGAATAATAAGAACCCAAAGTGCTTGTTAGAGCTGTCTGTAGATAGCAGTCTGCTATTCACTGCCTTGTGACTGATTTTTTACAAGTTTCATGTGAAATGTACTGTGAGCAGCTGGCATTCAACTATTTTTCTTGGCTGCTTCCATTTTAGATAAGTAGGGGCAACATTAGGAGGAAAGATCCATTTTTTCAAAGGGACCCCTTAGGTCTAAACTTAGGGACTATAGTGTCAGATTGTGTGCTGTCTGTGGGTGGCTTTTTGTAGCATATGGTGATTGAATCTTTCTTCTCTCCTTCTCTTCTCGTACAGAATATGTCATGAGGAGCGCCTCCTCCAGAAGAGCTTTCTCTATAGGAAAGACATTCAAATTACTTTGATTTTTCCTAGTATCTATCATGGCAGTATGTTCCTGCAGGGCAAGGGACAGAGCTTTGTCAGTTAGGTTTACAGTAAAAGGGCATGAGTGGTGCAGAATGACTTAGTAGAGAATTAAAAGTAGGAATTGCAAATGAAACAAACCGTAGAGTTGGGACAAAGTGCAGAGATGGTGAAAACAGCCAATAACCACCCCTCTCCCCCCCCCAAGTATGATGTGTCATTCAGGGCTCTTCCCACAAGTGCCGGTGACTCATTTTGGTGAAATTACAAAGGTTAGCACCCTTCCCCATTCCTCAATGGGAGATCATCGCCCTTGATGCAGAGGCAACAGTTCTGAATGTGCAATCACATGCAAGCTACCGCAGCTCATGGCTGATTTGTTTTAATTTAAACTGCTGCATAGTACATTAAGACACAGAGGAGCAGAGTGAGAAAACAGGGGAGTAGAAACACTTGACTCTCTCTCCAGCCAGGAGGGCAGGTGGGAAGCACAACCCTCCACTCTTCCCAGTGCAACTTGATGGTGCTCATGGGTCAGAGCTCTTGTTATAGAAAGCACTTCTTCTAACCTGGTGGTCAGAGGCTGAATTTTGCTCTCAGAAGTGCTTTTGTGTAGATGCACGCATGTGAAGGGGGTGAGATGATGGCAGAGCTGAGTAAAGAAACTCTCTGAAGTACTGTTTTTGAACTCTGTGGCTACGATCACACTATGAAAATACCCCAACAGCCCAGCTTCAAGAGAGCACAGTACGTGTTAACACTTTTGGCCACAAAGTTTGTTTTAGTGCAAAGAAAAAGAACAACTTAGTTTTTTAGTCTGAAGGCTAAGACACAGTAAGAGACTGAGTTAGCCTATAGAAAGGCAGAGCAGAGACATGGAACAGCTGTAGTTAAAGGCCAAAGGGCGTAAGCGGAGACTGATCGAGAAGCAAAAGTGAACTAGAATAGTTCGTGTTTCACTGAAGCTGAAAAAGCACACTGCATTTGAAATGATAATTTATGGAGGTCTGATTGCCAGGTATTCAATTTGGTCCTGGAATCACTTGAATTCAGACTGTATTTGTGAAACAGTCATGCTTCGCACAAATATTGTCAGTGTCAGCTGTATTGAACAGTCTGCTTTTTTTTTGGTGTTAAGCATAATTATAATTAGTTGAATAAAATGACAATTATGTCCAAAAGGGCCCTCTTCCAATAAAAATTATGCTATGCTACCTACTGCAAACCTCATAAATGGTTTCATAACCAGACTCAGTCATCCTTTCCTCTATCTGGATGGCCTGTAACCTACAGAATCTGTTGTTAATTTGTGAGCTTGGGGTTTGAACTGAGCTTGCTGAGAAGGTCATGCAGAGTTAGTGCCAAGCACTCTCTTCCGAGAGACTGATGTAAATACAGCGGGGCTGGCCCTCCGAGATCCTCGAGTAAGGTCACCATCGTTAGCTGAACTTTGGGACCGCTGGGCCTAGTAAACTGGTTCCGCCAAAATAGTAAAAACTTTCCTACTGAACTGAACTTGAAACAGCTCATATGTTGGAGTCAATTGCTCATCACATAAAGGAGAGAGAAAATGTTTCTCAGAATAGTCAAGGAAAACTTATCTTTGCTCTAGTCTTCATGTGACAGTGTAAACGAGTGACTGAAATGATAAAGGCGAGATGCTTGTAGAACTGCTTGGTGAATGGTAGGTTAAATGGAATAACAGGTCATGCAAAGTCTGTAGGAGAACTAAAAATCAAAAGGGTTATTTAGAACAAGCTTCCTAATAGTGAAGATTTGCATGTCCGTAGCAAAGTGCCTATTATTTTATAAACACAGCAGTGAACATTATTCTATGAGTAAGGCCTGGAAATGGAAAGTATGGATTATGTCTTAGTGAAAGAAATTCTACAGCTGAGTTAGATTTAAAACTTCGTGTCTCAAAACTGAATCGTCCTCCAAAGTTTGGGTCGAGTGGAGCAAGGTGAGGAGAAAAAAATCTTTGGTTGTGTTCTGGAGTGAGACGGTCAGATCTAAAGCATACTGAAGTGACAGCTTGTATTGATTTTGCTGAGGTTTGTATCAAAGAGCAGAGTCACAAGTAATCGTCAGAACAACACTTTCAGGCACACTGTGAGAGATTTTTGCTTGTGAATACAGCAAGACTGAAATGCTGAGCTTCAACTTAATAAATGAAGCAGGACTGAACAGTTCTGGGAATATGTGAACTTTAATAAGATGATTTTTAATAAAAAGACCACTCACACCATGGAAATCCAAATCTCACATTATGAGAAATTCCCTAAGGACAGTCCAAATCAGAATTTGTTGGGTTT
The DNA here is from genome assembly GCA_013399095.1 of Psophia crepitans. NCBI lineage: Eukaryota > Metazoa > Chordata > Aves > Gruiformes > Psophiidae > Psophia > Psophia crepitans. Next base: position 149,465 of record VWZZ01002124.1, on the reverse strand, counting down.
TTTTAAGACTGCAGTTATCCCAAATTCATGCATAGTGATCTATTATCTTCCAAGCCAACGGCATTTCCTATTTCATTTCATAAATGCTTATCCTGGCCATTAGACATGGGACAAATACTAAAACCAAAAGTAACATTTTTGTTGGCCTTTCCTCTTTTTGGAAACCTTTTGACCAACAACAATTAGGATCAGTCCCTTCGCACTTATTGAAAACCCCTCAGGGACCTCCCGTAGCACAAACGTGTTATATAAAACCAGATATATTTTAAATTAGCTGGTTTGTATGTTTTCCAGCAGCATAGTTGCTAAAAGGTCAGTGTGGAGATCTCATTCTTTAGAGAATGAAGATAATGAAAACACCTATACTCGACACGTTCACCATTGACGGAAGTGGTGAACCTGAGTTTGAGTGAAAAACACTGTGCAAAAAGTCCTGGTGGAGAAACATCTGCCGTAAATGTTTCAGCAGGGAAAAGATATTGTCTGGCTGAAAAATGTAGGACAAATTCACAAATGTAACATTTTGCTGTTTAACAGATATACGTGGCCTTAGGGACCCATGTGGCTCCATTACTTGTTCAAAGTTCAAAATAAAGAGAAAAATAAGATTTGACAGCCACTTCTGAGGGAAGTGATAACAGATCAAAGGACTTTCTTTTATTACGATATTTTCGTCATTATGGAAAAGAATCACTTTGGACTCAGCTGCTGCTTGAAATCTTTACCTTTTAATAAGTGAACTCTGTAAATGTAGCTCAGAGAACAAAGGTTTCTCTTTTACAGTTAAACTTTTAACCCTTGAGGTTGAATTGGTGGAGACCAGAGGGAAAATCCACTGTGTTTTCACTGAACTTTTTACCCTTTGAAAAAAACTGAGCAAGTTTAAAGTTCATACACTGAGCAAGAGGTCTCTGCTGGGGATTTCTGGTATTATTAACTTCCTGACCTCAGATAATTAAAAGGGAAGAGCGGAGGCAGTGCAGACTTTGACTCAACTTTGAACTTTTAACCTCTTGAGGAACATTTTTAGTGTGCAAATGGTACACACAGTAAACTCTCATTAACTTTTTTTAACCCACGGACAGAAAAAAATGTCAGCAGGCCAAAATTATCCTTTGTCCTTTATGTCACATTTCTATTTGGGTAGCAGTTAAAACTCAAGGGGGATATTGTTTGGATACAAAAAGCGACAGAGGCAACTGTTTTCCAGGAACTGGCAAGTACAGTAAGCAAGCAAAAGGGGGAAGCAGCCATGAATCCATCAGACACTGCAGCAAGGTTTGTAATTCAGACTACGTTGGGTTTTACCTTTAGGACATACACCAGTGTTTTAGTGTTGCCCCTTAGCAAAATTTTCCTTACAGAGTGGAGGTGTTTTATCTCTTTATTCAGCTGAGCTTTACTTCCTGAACATTAAACATAGTGATACTCAGCAGCCCAGGAGATTATGGATTTATTGACTAAGAAATAATCAAACAAGTAGCATTGTGAATTCTGTATTTGAGCTCATAAATTGTACTTTCTCATGGCTATAACATAAATGAAAAAAAGTATCTTTGCTTCCTGTCTGAGCAAGATGAAGATTTTTGGTGGTCAGTTTTTTGTCAGGAATACTGTTTACTATGAACTAGTCTGGGAAACAATGTGGGAAGCAATAAAAGCCTCATTTAAACCTCCAAGCAGTAGTGTTATTGGTGTGCAAAACAGAATTATCGTGAATCCATGTAGTCAGAAATAAAATAACTTAATGGGGAAAAAAAATAAATACAAAGGATGTTGAATGAAAATATTTCCCATAAGAGAATGCTGTATTATTGTTTAGCAAAATGTCAATAATTGGTGTCCTCTCCATTTTTTCACCATTATAAAAGGAAGAACACAAGTCACTTTATGTCTTATGGTTCCCTAAATGTTTATTGCATATCACGGTGTTCCAAATCATAGCAATTGTTTGTCTTCTCCACTAGGAACTCAACAGTGTTCAACGTAAATTGCAACATTCATTTCAGTTTTCTTTAGACGCAGAAGCATAATCAGAAAAAACTGCAAAATATATTTTGAAAGCAGATGTGCTAGAGCATGAAATTGCTGCATTAGGATTATTAGAAGATTAGCAGAAATATTTTGAGCTTGGCTACATGTTATGGTAAGTATGGATGCATGCATCTTGAAAGTTTTGAATTTGGAAGATTTTTCAAACCGCTTGATTAAAGCCAGCTGAACATGGGGAAAAAAATCCCTTTTGAAACAAATATCCAAATCAAATAGTTATTTAGGGGATCATTCTATGTGTCCTAGTGAAAAGAACTCTGAAAGACACAAGTCTTGAAAAATTTGGCAAAAATGCACCTTTGCTTGGAAAGGCACCAGATTGGCCTGGTTTCCTATTGGTTTTCATTGGTTTTCTACTGCCTAAAAATATTGTCTACATTACCGGATAGTGTGATGCCATTCAAATAGATCTGTAGGGTGAAACGGTGCAGTAGGACCCAATATTCACACTGTATGCATGTGGAGGATATATTTCGGACTAGCTTGGTCTGATCCCATGAGCCAAACACCCACAGTGGCAGGAGCACACCATGAGCACTCCTAACGTTTATTTTCTGGTCTCTTTTTAACCTGGAAGAGTCTGTTTTGTGTGCTCTGTGATCGCCCGACAGTGCAAACCAGAAGGCAAGGAGGTGATGAAGGGATGCACTTCCAAAGCTCCCTCTTGTTCTGAACTGACTCACCTGTGTAGATGCACCTGCTACGATTAAGACGGGGAGCAGGACATTAGCCTCTGTGCACAAACAATGCTGAAAGCATCCTCACGGTTTGTAATTGATGACGTAGGCACATGCTCACATGCAACTGCGTTGGTGTGGTCACATGTGTGGTCAGGCTGTGCCTGTGGTGGGGTTGGAGAAGTGGGCATCCTTGGGAAACCTGCAGTAGGATTCAGTGGCTGGGAAAGAGTCAACCCATAACCCTCCTTCCGCAAGTGCTTCTATAAGGGTCGATACGCAAACAGAATGCCAGAAGGCCACTTAGTATTAATCCTTCACTACCACCAGCTGGGTACATCAACTGTGCCCCTTAGTAGTTTTCACAGCGACCCACACTGGGATGTGTGGGGACCACAACTGTAAGTAGAGGGATGCTGAACGACCATGTGGGCCTGGTGGCCAGGACGACTTGCTGTTAAGCCTCCCCAGTGGTGTGCGATTTTTCCTGCTTGGAATAGGACTGTCACAGCGCATCTCAATTAAATGTGCTGTATTGAATCTGAAAGAAGTGTTGCCCTGTGTCTATGAAGTCCTGACTCAGGAAAGCACTAAGGCTACTGTTCATATGCTGGAAAAGTGAAATTATGAACAGACAGTGCTACTAGTCAAAAACCATAGTGGAGGGAAGAACACCTGAGTTGCTACAGATAAGAAAATCAGTAAAATTACTTTTTCTTAAACATAAACATGAATTTTCATATATGAGGCCTTCAAATGAGCAGTGGGTCTTGCTGAGCCTTGGCCAGCCAGGTGCCTTTCTCCTGGATGGGGACATGGACTCTTTTTCAGGGCAAAGCGAGAGAAAATGAGGGATATGCTTATAAAAGCCAGCATCCTTCTGCTCCACCATTGGAGCAGGGTGAATCCTTTCATCGTGCCCTGGCCTTGGAGGGGAGTATGAAAACGATGGCAAAGTCTCATGCTCAGGCTGACCTGGTTCATCCCCTGCTGCACCAGAGGCACCCCGAGCAATCTGGAGCTTGGACAGGGTTTCCCTTGCTCCCTTTGCAACTTGTAGCTCTGAAGATTTTCCAGATTTTCAACTGCAAGGTAGAAAGCTTCAAAGTCTTGTCTCTAGGTCAAAGTGGGCAATTTTCCCTGTGAATGGCAAAAAGTACTCTTGGAATAAAGGCCCAAGTTGTCCAGACAAGCTTTAATTGCTCTTGCAAAGTGTGGGATTAATAAGAACATCTTTACTAGCAGGTTACACAGATTTTATTTTTTTTTTCAGCATAGACACAACAGTGCATTTTCCCCTGATCCAGATCACTGAACTGTCTGAGCTGTTTTAGTGCAGAGGTTTTCCAAAAAGTGTTCAGCTTGTGGTACGTAGTTGGCACAGAAAATTTCAGCTGGAGCTAGACAGGAGGAGTTTGGCAAAGTTACAGGCACTTGATAGCAGGGTGTTCATCATAACAAGCGTTGGGAAACTGCTACCAGCCCCTCCTGCAATCTCACAGTTCATACACAGAGACAGAATATGTAAAGTCAGCATGAGTGTGTGTGCATGTGAGCGTGCGGATGGATGGGAAGTGTCAACATGCGCGTGAGATGTGGACTGCCGAGCTACTCATGTGAGAAAGTAAGTACCAGAGCTTGTCCCTAGGCATGGATTAAGAAAGGCAATTAAAGTCCTGCTTAGACACCAGGCGTGCCTTCTTCTATCAGACCTTTGCAAACTCACCTGTCCTTGTGCACCGCTGTGCCTGTGGAAGCACTGAACTTCTGCTTTCCCTTAGATTTCAGCATTGGTGGCTGTTCTCTGTGTCAGGACCCTTGGCTCTGCTGATCTACCTTTGCTGTCTCTCAGAGTGAAGAGCAGTCTCATCTGGTTTTGCAGACTTACCTCCTGAGCATGGAGAATATGTTCAGCTTGTATTGGAGACGGAGATGCAAGCAGGAAAAACTTCGCAATAGGGATATTTAGCACCTGTATAGGACTCTACAGGAAGTTCAGTTAATCCTCAGAGTAACTACGTGATATAGGAAAATATTGTTGGGACAAAACTGCACTGTACTTGTTCCTAGATGGAGCATACAGGTATTATTAAAACAGATAAAATATAACCCAAATAATTATTATTATCTGTGTATAGATGGAGAGCAGAAGTTAAATGGTTTACCCGGACTTCAGGATGAAACCATGTCAGGATAAGGTTTAGAAAGCCAAAGCCTTGTTCTCAGTCCTGCACCCAGCCCGTATGCCGTTACCTTTCTCTCATGCTGAATGTAGGTAGCTTTTCTTTTCCCTGCTTTCTGCGTGGGCATGTAATGGACAGTTTATAAAAATCGCAAAGCAAAATTCTCACCTGGCCCTCACACTGAAGCAAGAATAAAAGAGGAATCCTGGTGAATGTCACTTCCCACACACTCTGCCCTTGAATCCCTTGAAGCCAAACGATCAAGGCTAATTGTACTGCATGGAAGGAAGGAAGAGGAATTAAAAACCTGCTCCACCTTACAAAAGAATACTTACAGCTTAAATTCTGGTCAAGGTGAGGGACAGAAAGGAGATATAAGTGAATTACAAACCCTGACTGGGCATTTAGAGGGGATAACACCCTACTTAATAGAGCTAAATGGAAAGGCCAAAAATAGCTCTAAACATGTGCAGTTCATAAGGGTAATAGTGGTAAAAACTGGCAGTGAACACATCCATCCTTTCGTCACCTGGTTCTCCCCTGCCTGCAGCTTCTCTTGGCAAGGCCGAGCACGGCTGCAAGCGTCCAACCAACAAGCTGAGCTCCAAACGTCACATCTGTAGGTAGAATTGGATCATATTAAAACTTTCCCCTGCAGCATGTTTTGCTGACGGGCCATTTCACCTGCTTCGCCCCTCACACCATGTGGATCGTGTGGCCTTGGGAAGACCCAGGTTTAAAGTGCCAGACAGGAGGAGTGGCTGCAAGGAGTGCAAGGAGAAAGCTCTGACAACAAAGAGACCATATTGGGTATCCAGACAGTGATTCCTTGACAGCTGGAAGTCAGACTCCTCTGAAGGTGTATGTTCATGCCCTTACTCTGTGTCTCAAAGGCAAGCTTGAAAAATCTCACCTTCAGCTTAGTTTTGCTCCTCAGCTGTTGTGCTTTTAGATTACACATAAGTCACATAACATGTAAAGATTAGTATGTAGTGACTACTGCTTATGCCAGGTTGGTTGATGGATGTGTGTGTCTCTTTTTCATTATTACTTTATGACCCTGCAGAGAAGACATCTGAGTGTCCATAGGGGTGACGACGACATGATCCCTGTTGAAAAGTGCTTGCAACCAAATTTAAGACTTGATAGTGAATGATATCCAGACAAAATGCTGAATAGATACTGTCTGAGCAGTTTTATTAGCAAAACAGACTGCACGCTCATCAAAGCCTTCTTTCTTTATGGTGAATTGGAAACAGGTTTTTGTTGTTTGGTGGTGTTTTTTTTTTTCTTTTTCAATGTAAGTGTGTGGGGCTGATCCATTGCTACAGGTGTTAAGAACAATCAAGCAATACTGGTGAGGAAATCAAAGGAAAGTTTAAAGTTAAGATCAAAGCTAATCCTATAAAGCTGAACTTTTCATAAACCTGCACCATGGTAGACAACTTCTTTCCTGTTTGCTTTTTGTTGTGCCATGGCTCTACCTCTGGCAGTTTAACAGAAGAGCATCCCGGTCAGGTTAACAATTAAATTTCAGACTTTGTTGTCTAAGCTGGCTACTGGCAGAGAAATCTTCCTCCCGTGGATGGTATTTTCTTGTCAGGAAGGGACAGGATATTACTCTCCACTGGATAAATCATAGAACCATACAAAAGGAGGGACACATTAATAGTCTTTGTCATCTTCATGTCCAAATTTCTTATTAGATGCTTAATTTTTGTATTCTTAGCAGTGGGACTTATTACACAGAAGAAAGATCAAAGGGTGTTCTTGTCTCATGCCTTGTGCTTGACTGAGCTGGTTTTGGCTGGGATAGTTAATTTTCTTCACAGTGGCTGGTGCGGGGCTGTGTTTTGGGTTTGTGCTGGAAGCAGTGCTGATAACACAGGGGTGCTTTGGTTCCTGCTGAGCAGCGCTTACACAGAGCCAAGGCCTTGGCTGCTGCTCACAGCACCCCACCAGCCAGTGGGCTGGGGGTGCACAAGGGGTTGGGAGGGGACACAGCTGGGACAAGTGACTCCAACTGACCACAGGGATATCCCATACCATGGGACATCATGCTCAGCATATGAGAGGCTGGGGGAAGAGGAAGGAAAGTGAGTGGTGACTTTTGGAGTGACGACGTTTGTCTTCCCAAGGCACCATTACGCGTGACGGAGCCCTGCTGTCCTGGGGATGGCTGAACCCCTGCCTGCTGTGGGGAGTGGGGAATGAATCCCTTGTTTTGCTTTGCTTGTGCGCGTGGCTTTTGCTTTACCTATTAAACTGTCTGTATCTCAACCCAGGGGTTTTCTCACTTTCACTCTTCTGATTCTCTCCCCCCTCCCACCAGGGAAGAGCAAGCGAGGGGCTGCGTGGGGCTCAGCTGCTGGCTGGGCAAGACTACAACACTAGCTAAAGCCAGATAATAAAATATATTACTCTGTATGTTCCCTGGTCAAGAGTTGTGAGGCAAAAACCCACATAACTTGTCTTTATTTTAAAAGAGTATACTACCGATCTGATTTTTATTTTTTATAATTTTTTTTTTATTTCACAGTCTCATCAATACAAAAAATCTATCTGCTGTTTAGGGCATGAGTCTAATTCATCTGATAAAATGCTTTTCCTCAGACACATTTCAGTGTGTCCACTGAGACAACATAGTATGTTTCTCTGATGCTTGATGCCTTACATGTTATTTTATTATTATTTATCCTTAAAACATTTTCAGTGTCTTATACAATATTGCATAAATTGGATAGTATTCCTAGTCTCAAGTATTAGAATGAGGAACTAAAAATAATATGTAAAATCTACTGTTAATACGTAACTAATATTTCTAAGGGTTTTGTTTGGTATCAGGAGTACAGGATCATATTCTGGAAGTAGTTCAGGAAGTTGTGTTCTAAAATCCCAGCCTCAATTCCTACCTTACTGGCCACAGGACCATCAGCCCTGCCAGATACAGTGCTCAGTGAGTACTTGTTTGTATGTGTGGGCGTTTGAATGTTTGTTGTTCATCCACAAGTCTTCATTTTTTTCATGCATCACAAAAGTCAAATCAAAGTGTGAAGCAGTGGTCTGCGACCAGGGTGAAGATACCATGAAATCAGTGGTCACAGGTAGTACAGAAAAGATTATGTTGATTCTGCACTACTGAAAAGTTGCTGTAAGTAGCTCAGAAATTTGCACTTTACTTCCTCTTATAAAGGACCTTTATTATATTCTAGAAATGGATAAGCAAAATTAATTCATGTTTGTCCACCATCATGTATCATTTAAGAGGAAGTCAGACAACAAGCAAATAAAAGAATTGGTGTGTTTCCTACTTCTCCTATTTAAGGAAATCAAAGTAAATTGTAGTGAATATTTCAACAAAATCAAAGGGCAGAGCTAAGAGTCTGACCCAGGGAAAGAATATCAGGAACCATCATCTGGCTCGAATTATGGCCGTACCCCAGCTTCCCCACCCCCAAGAAATGCAGATTCACTCTCCTTTTAAAGCACATTACCACCTAAGCAAGAAAATCCCCTCGTCTTTGCTAGTCACAGTTGTAAATTTGACACGCTTGCTTTATTAGCTGATACACACCACGTTTAACAAAATGCATTTGTGTCGTGCCTCAAGATGTTCTTGTTGACAAGTACCCTGCTCCCTGAAGAAGGGTAGTTTTAATGTCACAGGAAACTTCACGTTGTGTTTCTAACACGGATAATACCTAACGTAAACAGCCCTCCCCAAGGAAGAAAGGGGAGAAGTGAGAATGCAGCAAGTACTGCATGAAAACTTCGTTAGGACGATGCCGAGCCTGCCTTTTCTCCCCGGTGGCGACGGGCACAGCACCGCGCTCTCCTGGAGCGTGCTGCCATTTTCTCCTTTTAGGGTAGCAAATCTCGATCTGTAAAGATCACGGTGGCACAGGAGCCGCAGCCAGTTCCAGGAATGTGCCGCTGCTCCCTGGTTCAGCTCATCGTTGCTTTCATCAGAAGTGTCACTGCAGTGGGGAGAAGTTGTTAGGACGAGTTTCAGGAGGCATTGACATAATCAGGTCAGCTGGAGGTGCATAAACAAGGGAGGGGGGAACAAACCCCGCAGAGAAATGTATATCTTTCCATCCTGTCCCTGGGAGACACGAAGCAAAAAGCCTTTGCTCTCACCTGCTGGAGTGGCATCCTTGCTCCCCCCTTTTCTTTTTTTTTTGGCTGTAAGGCATTTTCTTCACTGCAGCCTGACAGACTCAAGGACATTTTTATCCATCGCGTGGATCTTAGGCGAATTTTCCCTTTCTTCTTCTTGTTATTGTGGCAGGCAGATTTTTATTTAATAGGCTGCTTAATGGCAAGTGTCCCCGGCTGTGGGGATGTCTGTCAGTGAGATGGAGAGAGGATGGGGTGTCTCTGGGGGATTTGGGGCTCCTGTGGGGGGAGTAAAGAGGGAACTTTAAGGAATATTGTACATTGCAGGAACATCTAGGGAGCTTGCGTCTCTGACAATGAGAACATAGCTGGGCTTTTGTACTTTCTCCTCTTGTGAGCCTATTGAAAGTTTCTCATGACAACTGTGATCTGAAGAGAGACAGGAAAAATACTGTGTAATTTGCATCTGGAGATGGCACATGCTAACGCAAACTTTAGTCAATCGTAGAGCAGGTGGCTATTACGGCTGAGGCTGAAAAATACTTTTCCAGTTTAAAAAAATAAATAAATCTAAAACTGTTGAAATTACTGGAGAATGCTCTTTTCTGATGTGACGCTAACGATATCAGAAATGGGGCCTGCAGTCCTAGCTGGAAGATGGAGCACTGTGTGTTTACTGGGCATTTAGAATACATACTCACTAACATGCATGCCAAGATTTAATGCACTCTCCAGCCGTATTACTTCAAGATGACTGGCTTCATGAGGAAGAAAGATCGCAAATTCTGTCCTTTATGCTGTCACTGTTGCTGAACAATTAGTTTTCTTTTGGAGGGAGAGGGCTTGGGGAATATGAAAAGGAGTCTCCATCAGTCCCATCTCCGTCAAGCATTCCAATTAACCAAGAAAGGAAAAGACTGGTGTTTCAGGGAGATGGGAAACACATTTTGGTCATGAGAAGCTGAATTTTGTGATCTGCTGCAGCACTGAACTGTGAGAACTCATGGATTAAGGGGACCAGCTTTAGGAGGTCCTCTTGGGAAAAGTTTGAGGTGCTCTAAAAAGAGGATGCAGTTGGCGGGTTAGATACTGTGACCTTCTCTTTACAGCCGTGCAGCGCTGAAGACTGCCTTTGACGTTAGTGGACAAAGATCTGCAGGGGTTTTGGATAAGACTGATGTCCTTGTAAGTACAACCTCCCGCTTCTGGCAAGAGAGTGGCAGTGTATTACTGTCTGCATGTGGATTATTACCATGCTTTCTACCTACTTACATTTCACTTGCAATTTTGGATAAGCAGACTCGTCTTCTTCATCTTATGCCCCGAGCTTTTGCCTGGTACAGCTGCGTAGTGTTAGCAGCTGCTGGTTTTCGTTACAGAAGCAGCTGCATTTTAGGAATAGGCAATGAGATTTCTGCTCTACGGTTTGTTTAACCAGTTTATGAAGCACTTGGTAGATCCAGGTGTGTAAAAAATACTTAATAATGTTGATCTTGAAGTAATAATAATTTGGTAAAAAGATATGATGATACATGTTTTGATGTGCAATTGACTACTGGTTTGTTATACAATATGCAGAACATGTTGGCCTCATTGAACAAAACCTCAAGTCTAGAAATTAGATTATTATTCCGCAGCTCAGTGATTAAAATAAAATAATAAAAAAATACTTTATCAGTTGTATTTACATTCTTGCTGCAAATCAGGTCACCCTGCCCTTCGAGTTCTGTTTTCCACAGAATGGGCCAAATCCATTCCCAGTGTGACTCCCTCAACGCCAGCACAGTTGCACAAGAGATGACTGTAGCTCATTAAGGCTGCTGAATAACTCTATTTTGAATAGGGATAAAAAAAATGCATTTGGGTACAGTCTTATTCTTTCTGGCATGCTAGGTGTTTTTTTTCATTGACATTAACTGGAGCTGGAATAGACATTATTTACTTAAAATTTTCCTTCCTCCCTTCCTCCCTNCTTTTCTTTCATATATATATATCTGCTTTCTAGCCACTGTACAGAAATAACCATAAGACTGTAAATGACAACAAGAATCAGAAAAGAAAATAAGTATCATATCTCAGCTGTGTCTTCCTCCGCAGTAGTATTCTTTACTGAAAAGACAAATACAGTTCTGCTGCAAACACGAGAAAGGAGCTGGGTCCGTTTGGCTTGTTGCTTTCTCTCTGAGCTGGGAGCAGCAGGTATGGACTGGCAACGAGAGGGAATGCGCTCACCTGGGCACCCCGCAGAGGAGGTGCAAAGAGAGGCTGAAATGTGGGTGCTAGCACCCTGAGCCTGCCGGGAGAGGCAAGGGGACGGGAAAGCCCTCCCTGCCTTGCCTGGGTGGGACACAGCAGGGAACTGCCTACCCTGGGTGTGAGAAAGGCATGGGAGAGGGATGGAGCTTGCTGGGAAGACAAACGTGAGGAATCAGAGGCTTCCTAGGGAGTGTGGGACTGACAGGGAGGTCAGACAAGGTGCCTGGGGAAGAGACAGTGGGACTTTTTTGGTACAGAGAGGAGAAGAGATGGCTGGAGTGACCCGTGCTGTGTAGCAGGAACGCTTTCAGTGGACAACTGATTTAATCCCTCTGCCCCTATACAAGAGAAACTGGCCAAGACAGTCGTCTTTCTGCTGTCTCGCCTCCAATTACTTTGCCATAGACAGGGACCTGCAGTGCCCCAGACTGTGTCTGGTGGCAAATAAATAAATCTGATTGACTCGCGCCGTGAACATTAATTCTCTGGGAGTAGCAACAGAGTGGTATTGCCCTTTGTACACACACGGGCCAGGAAAAAATATACTGTAGCACTTTTCTTCCTGATGTTTAGCCGAAAGTAACATTAAAGACCTCGGCTCCTCCCAAGAGGTCATTAAGCCCCAGGAAATGCCCTGTTCCTCTATCGTTATTGCTTAATTATTTTCAGCTCTGTAATCTAATTTGCAGTTTGACTCTATGTTGATTGTAGCTGCCGTACCATAACCTTTGCGGTACAGACAATGCGACGCAGGGCTGGCCGTACTGACGTCTAAATCTTCTGGTGGAAAGCGCCCTTTTCTAAGCCTACAGCTCCAGGAAACAACTCGTTTTCTAGAAAGCCTGAAACCTTTAACATTCTGGAGATTTCACTTTCTCCTACTTTCCCTTAAAAATGTTTTACAGACTTTACAATGCAAACCTGAGTAATGAAAGGTCTTTTATTGAGTGTGTGATGTTACTCTTTGGTTTTAAAGCAGGATGTTAGAAAAATATGTCACACAGAGGAGCTGTTAACATATATCTCTTATTTTAATTACATATAACAGATGCTTGAGGTGTTCTAAAAAGCAAGGAAACACACTCATAGCTACACAGGGAAGCTGTCTGAATATAGGAATTAAAATGAGATAAATCATCAATTGAAACAATTTAAAGCCTGAAGTATTATTAAATATGTGCTGTCTAAAGCAAATAGTTTTATTTCAAACAGAAACAGCTGAATTTATGCAATACCTACTACTACTCGTTTTCTCTAGAAATCTCCAAAAACTAACAGGAAATTAGAGCCATAGGGAACCGTCTGCTTTGAGATATGTCTCATCAAGACTCCCGTTCTTATGTCTGGAATCGTTTGACAAAATACAGGGACGATACATACAGTTCATAGTATGTGATATATGAGATGCTTTTGAGCTCAGAGGTTCTTCTGGATGCATATTAGTCATGTGAGCCTGCAGGAGAGCACTTAAGCTGAAATAAAGCAAAAAGGGAAAGAATGTGAAGGGGTCTCTGAAGTGTAAGTCTCCAGGAAAAGCCGTTAAAAAGGCACAGAAGGAAATCATCTAGGCTAGGAGATGAGAATGCGGGAAGCAAATGGAAATTAGTGATCAGCAGCCCAAGGACTACGTTTTGGGAGAATATCCTTACTGAGTAGGAAGTATTGCAAGCAAGGTTGTATTCTGTTTTTCCTGTAACCTTTTTGTTTCCAACCCTCGTGCGCATACCTCTGAACCTTGGCTTCAAACCAGGTTAAATAAACCTTCCCATTGTTTTGCTACAGGGCTGGCTTGTGTCAAGGTGCACCAGGATGGAACAGAGGTCCTGAGCCGGCAGCCCGAGGGGTTCAGTGCATCAGAGGTGCAGAGGAGGGGTGGGAGTGCCTGTGCTGTTTGTACTGAGAGACCCTGGGAGGTCCATGCAGATCTCTGAAGCTTGTGTTGCCACGTGTTGGGTTGTGGGGCATTCCCCAAGACTGGTGCAGGAAAAGCTCTTTGTCTGCAGTGTTTGGGGGTACATGAGCCATTTCTCAGCCTGTGGGGATGGTGAGGTGTCCCTATGTGGTGCTCGTGCCCTGCAAGGATCCTGTCTCACTTTAAAATCTCAGGATCAGGTAAAAAGAGATTTCCACACAGCGGAGATGGTCCATTCTGGCTGCTGGACTCAGCTGTGTGGGATGACTCTAAAATGCAGCGTGCTGTTCGGCCTTCCTCATGTTAGGGATGTGGATTATGAGAATGTGCAGAAGAGTTATTCCTGCTCCTCTCTTCTGCTTCTTTGTCGCATAGCTCTGCGGAGCTCTGTGAGCCTGCAAGCTCCAGCAGTCCTTCTGCCAGGAGGACTGCCGTTATCCCCACAGCAGGGGATTTCAGGGGCTAGTGTTAGTACACTGAAGTGGTGTGCGCTAACTAGCCATTACGGTGAAAAAATACAATAATACTCTGGAGCTGTCTCAGAGCTGTTGTTCAGATGCACGTGTGTAGAGAGGGAGAAAAGAAAAGTTGCAATTAGCCTCCGTATCCCCTGTATAGCAAAATGGTTGCTGCGGCATCCAGATTGCCTCCTCCCTACTCCCCAGCCCTGTGCCAGCAGTATAACGGAGCCCCCAGTAATATCAAATAATCATGGCACTGTGGTTGCAAAGCATTTCCTCCTGAAAAGTACTGTGGCAGCTAGGCCTGCCTTTTGAATTAAAGAAGTTATTCTGGTAACAGAGTTAACTGGATTGATTCAGTGTAAGTGATACTTACATGAGTGTGTAAATAAGACTCCATTGTTAGCTAGAGATGTTGCACTATTCCAAGTCCTTTCTTGTTAGTACTAGGGGAAAAATACTCTTCCAACAAGTATCTTGAATATTGAACTCTGCTTGGCTGGTTCAAAATGAATAGGCAGCCTTACGATCTCAGCTGCATTCATTCTTAGACTTGAAAATTCTGATTGAAGTCATTGGAAGACCTTTGATCCATTAGCAATTTACCTCTCTCCAGGTAAAAGACATAACAAAAGGGAAGGAAATGGCAATCTCTCCTTTCTATCATGGAGCATGATGACTCTTTTCTGTGATCAGACATAAACGTAATGATTCAGGAAAAAAGGCTTAATGCTTAGAAGAAAGGCTGTAAAGGGAAGGTATTCAAATGACAGCTAGAAGAAGGGAACAATGCTGATATAATTGGAGTAGACAAAGGATGTTCACTTTGTGACACATTTTGAGAAACATCCAGGAACATTTATTATGCCAAAGCGGGTTCATGGTTCAGTGGAAATGCCATCTTCCATTGGGGAGGTAAGCAGAAGAGGCAGCACTCTGATCAGACAAGGGAACAATAATAGCGCAGGGTTCCAGAGCAGATAGTTTAGATATACTATTATGATAATAGTCATGCTAAGTGTGCACAGGCTTTTCGTTTAGTGGTTGTTCCATTGAGGAATGACTTCATACTACTGCTGTTTGCTGTCTGATGGGTCTTTTTAATTCGCTTCATAAGCACCAGCATTCAGATGATCTTCCACCTCCTCCTCCTCCTCCAGTTGGTACTTATGAACTAGAGACTATCTGTCTTTATTTCTGGATTTAAAATATGTGATAAGAAGGTATGGTGAAGCCTGCTCATGCCTTAAGCAATGTCTGATGACATGGGAGTTACTCAGATTTACCTACTCAAATGCTGGCAGACCTGCCACAGCAGTCTCACATAACGATATGCAATAACAACTGGAGTCCTTGGTTTAAAGAAAAGAAGTCTGCAGGCATGGCTTTTAACAAAACCCAGAACTTTTTATTAGAAGAAAAGTTTCCCTTTTCTCACTCAAGCTACAACAGTTACCACAGTTTCGAGGTACAGGGAGGTAAATTACAACAGAGTTCAACAACAGAAGCTGGAGCAAGGCCTTGGACCATTTGGTCTGACCTGAATGACATGTTTCACCTGGCTTATCTCTTGGTCATCAAATGTGTGTGTGCTTGCATATATATATATATGTACACACACACACACACTCACACTCACACACCCCCCTATATATTAATATATGAACTATACAAGTAGTCTAATATCCATATACATGTGTGTATCTGAGCATATACGTGTGTGTATATATATGTATTTCAGTTTGTCCAAAGGTGAATTATGTTCCTTTAATTATCTGGACTGAAGCCCTGGGAAAAGAAGTATGTTTGCTCCTGGTGGTATGAGCAGCTGAACCTGCTCAGGGATGGACAGTCCCAGGGAGGCTGGCTGAAGAGGGAGCACCCACTGAGCTCTCTTCAGAGGAACAGAAACATTTTCCCATGCAACAGCAGGGCTGCACAGGGTTTGCGCCACCCAGTAACCGAAACCAAGGCTGAAAGCAGGACCTGCCTGCAGGGACACCATGGGCAGACACGGGAGCGCTTGGCAAACTCTTCTAATACCCTTCTCAGTGGCTGGGATTTTTCTTTGTCTAAAAAGATAATTGTTCTGTTTTCAATGTCTGAATAGAACCTGGGAGTTTTGAGCATTTTTAAGTTTTTAGGGTAGCTGTATCTGTCTAGGCACATTCATCTCAATGCTGTTGTCTGGCTTGGGCCACACAGTGCTTTCTAATACAAGCCCAATAATTTGTATTAAATGAAGAATAATTTCCATGTGGGCAACAGGTGTTCCCCAAAAGGCATCAGAAGGAAGAGAATCTACCATACTCCTGCTCAGAGTGCTGACTGATGTCCTTTATAACAGTATGGTCTTTGTTCCTAACTGGAATTAGTTTGCTTAAGATCTTGGCCTTTGTTTTTGTGGTTATGACTTTCTTTGCTAAACGGGTGAGCCCCTAAGCTACAAGTACCTTCTCCCCGGTAAAGTGATTTTATCTGCAATCAAATCAGGTCCTGATTTTTGGGTAAGGAAAAGATATTAAATTGTCTCTCAGGATAAGGCATCTTTGCTTTCCTTCATGTACTTTTCGTCTCCTTTCTGTGTTCTGGCTTTAAAATGTAAGCATTAGAACTATATGTAGCACTCCAGAACATATCTCACCAGTCTGTTTCACCACGGTACGTGCTCCTGCTGACTGACCTCTCTTAGGTGCAACCAAAGATTGTACAATCCTTATTTCCAAGGAGATCAGGCTGTTAAAGATCTGGGATCACAGTGAACAGCAGTTCAGAGATACAGTCAGGGTTTAGCATCTCTAAAGGCTACATGTGACATTTCTTTCTTGTTCCCTTCGACTTAAGAAATTAATTGCTATAAAAAGTTTTAGTAGCTCAACAACCTTTTGTGTAGTAAACAAGCTATATCTAGTTTATAAACTATATATGTATTTATCACAAGAAATAACATTGTGGTAGGTCATTTGTTCTTTTGCCAAGAGCTTTGGTATTTTACTGTTGTTTGATATAAACCTGTTTTTGAAAAAAGAGTTATAGATGTAATTTGCATTTTTATGGCATAGCACAGCCTGTGGTGGTTTGATTTTTCCAGATCTCAGAGAGACCTAGACGAGTCTGCTGGTTGTACATGCACCTAAGCTGATCTTTCCATAAGGTGGTCCTCTATATCCGCTTCCCCTCTGAGTTAGGTAGCACATTGCGTGTTACAACTGAACACTCAAGGCCTTGCATTTTGAGCAAGTTGCTCATGTAACTAAAAGTTTTGCGTGATGGTGCTTTTACCCTGTGCCGCATTCTTCTGCAAATGCTTTCGAGAAGCTGCTTCTCTTCCTTTAGAAGAAGAAAACATCTCCTTCTGAACTTCCCCTCTTTCATACAAAATGTTAGGCTGACTCACAAGTGACCAGTACAGGCTTCAGTGTCCTAAGTTAGATATCCACTTAAACGCTGCATTATTCTTTAATAAGTAGTTTAATATCCGCTGGTTCCTTTGTTATGAGTAGAGTGGGGGAAAAAAAATTCTATACATTTCCCTTCTCTTTTCTAAAGGACAAGGAACTTTTGCTGACGTCGCTTTCAGCGTTTTGAACTTTTCGTTGTGCCAGACTACAGAAGATTTTTCAGTGGAGGTACCTGTGGACACAGAGGCAGATTTGGCTGAATAGATTCTCTCATGGGACACACATCTAGTAAAAGCTGCTATTTAATTTGCACTATTATTAAAGTGATATTAGATACGGCAGAAATCAGCCTATGATGTGTCTAATTTGGAGAAAAGCTATCCTTTTAATTTCCTTTATGCAATCTTTTCATGTGTATGTACGGGATACTTCTGAGCATGTAATACTTAAAGAATTGATCTCTTAGCAAGAAATACTTGGCTCTGAGAGTCTTAGAGCTGAAATATTATGTAAATCAATATATTGTTTACTAAACCAAGAAGTAATAGCTGGAAAACAGTTGTTCATTCTGATTTGCACATTTGACCTTGAAGATGTGTCTAAGGCAAGCAGCATTCTTACGGGGCGGTGCCAGGGTGTAGGTTTATTTCTTTTGATTACAATCCTCTAGGCTGCTCTCGGCTGTGTTTCTGTATGGTAAGCCAAACTTATCCTTGGAGTAAGACCATTTTAGTCAACGGATGCATTTGGCCCATTAACTTTAGCCTGCCATAAAGTCAAGGGCAAACGGATATTCTTATGCAAAGCAGAATCACTGTAGATACGCTACTAATCACTGAGGATTAGAATGAAGATATTCCTGTCCTCACAGCACCTTCATATGGCTTTTTAGCCTTTTAAATACAAAATTACAAGGATTTTTTTTTCTCTTACTTCCAAGAAGATATTAGTTTCATCTATTAACACAAAGTGGTGAAACTTTATTAGAAATGCAATTATGTTTTCTAAATCTTTTAGTACTTCTGTGCGTGTGATTGCTAAGCAATAGTAGTTCTAATTACAATTTCATAAGCTGCCTATGGGCAAAATAGGAGGCTGTATGTGAACTTTCCAGTATTACTGTTTGGGCTCGAACATTCTTCTGAATTATTTTAAACCTACATATTTCAAATGAAAATAAGTTCAAACTATCTATGTAGGATGGAAACCACTTTCACCTTAAACTTGTATGTAGAGCTACAGGAAATCAGTGGGATCACTTGGTTGAATATGACATCAGTTGTCTGTAGGCTCTTGAATTTAATTTTAAGTGGCATTTTAGAATATATTTTTATAATATGTAAGATTTTGCTACTACATAGCTACTAATATACTTCCAGTATTCTGAAAAACCCCAAATCCCATGACAGTGAAGTATTTAATTGACAGAATTAAAGGAATTTTCTCATTCAAACTTATACACTCCTTCCATTTTTATGTTGTTTAGACTCATCATGATTGCATTTTAGCAGCAAACACTTTATAGTGTATTTTTAAAATATATATATGAGAGCAAGAGATTTCATTCATAAAGCAATGCAGCTCATCACTATATTTAATTACAATGTTCTGAACTGAAATACATAGCCAGTGGGAATAGGACTATTGATTAAAAACTAGGGTAGCTTCTGTTTAGTCTGTTGGAGGCTCTTCTTTTTTTCCCAATTACTTTGTGTAGGAGAGGTCAGTCTGATTGCATTATAAAATTAGGTTAATAGACAGTATTTCTATCACTGAATTGCATGTGATCCTTTTTTTTTTAAGGAAAGACACAGTAGAATACTTTCAATCTAAATTCAGAGTACTATGCTGTGCCTGGCATAAAGAGATTTTATTTTACCCTTCGAATTCATAACTACAAAACCAAAGATGCCTACAAAACAAAGAACACTACAAACTGATATTTGTACGAATGTAGTCTTTTTTGCACGATCTATTTGCCTTCAATTTTAGGGAAATTTGCTATGGAAATTACCGTGAATGTTTAGAGAGCATATAGATGCAGAAGGAGCATCACATGGATTTTATAGATGGAGATCTTGTAATAATACCTGAGAATTATATATCTTCTCAGGGACAGCAGCTCTTATCCGAGAGCCTAGTTGAGCTGTTTGAGTATCCCC
The DNA here is from genome assembly GCA_013399095.1 of Psophia crepitans. Lineage (NCBI taxonomy): Eukaryota > Metazoa > Chordata > Aves > Gruiformes > Psophiidae > Psophia > Psophia crepitans. The sequence goes on along the minus strand of VWZZ01002124.1, from coordinate 130,242 downwards.
AGCAGGGAGGCAAGTGGACTGAGAGCTGCTGAGCTCCATGGACATGGATTGCTCCATATTCTCCAAACACGTGGCTCCCCCATAGCAACTGCTTTTATTTTGTATTGCAGCCAGGTTTGTATTTGTCTGATGAAATATACTAATTAATGAAATGTGATAAGGTTGAATAAAAAACATAGTAAGATTTTCCAAGATGATAATCAGATTTTGCTTAATGCTGCTTCTCAGTGAGCTATAAATTGATAGAAAACAGAGCTGGAAAGAATCTTGAAGGGTCATTCCCCCTGCCCTGACACGGGATCAGTCCTACCTAAACCACCCTGACAGATGTTTGTCAGGCCTGTTCTTAAAAACTGCCAGCATGAGGACTCCATGGCCAGCCCAGGCAATCCATCTTTACACTTAGAAAAGCTTTTCCTAGTGTCAAACTGAAATTTCCTTGGTGCAATTTAAGCCCATTATTTTTTGTCCTCTCCACAATGGAGAAGAAGAGCAGTTTATTTCCATCCTTTTTCATAGCAATCTTTTCCATATTTGAAAGCTGTTATCATGTCACCTCTTAGTCTTCAATTGCCTAAACTAAACAAGCCCAGTTCTTTCTGCAGTCTCTCAAGGGTCATGTTTTTAGGGCTTCTGATCATTCAAGAAGTGTTTGGTGAAACTGCCACTGACTTTGGGAACTGAGTTATATCTGCACTGTAAAAATCTTGTATTTGCAAAGCATCTAGACAATATAGCCATTTTTACTTAAGTGCCTTGTAATCGCCTTTCACTTCTAAATGTGTTTGCTTAAAAAATAGCAATAGTACATTTTCACAATAACCTTGTGTACCCACACTGGTGGCAATACTCAGCCTTTGACTTCTGTGTTTTAGAAACATATGTAGGACAGATGGGTATCTAGTATACTCACACGACATAACATCTGCTGGTGAATAAAGATTGTTATAAAGACATAAAATAAAGCAGTGAATGTGTTAACATGTACTCAGCCAGGGTTGCGTATACAGTAGTGTACAGAGCTAGATGAAAAGAAGGCCAAAACCAATTATGGAAAACGTGTCCTTATTCTCCTTGAACAATTAAGATATTTCAAATGTTTCTGCTATCTCCGCAAGTATATGCAACACTGAATGAAGAAAGACTATGAAATAAGATCATCAGTCACCTACAAGAGAAAATGCTGATGAAGGCAGTAAAGCTCCTCTTCTCTTAGGGTTACTTTGGCTGCCATTCATTTCCTATGTCTGTAGATGTCTTCACTATTGAGGTATTCATCTAAGCTAGTCACTGTACAGTGTCTTTTTTTGAGTGGTAAATAAGAGCTTTTAGGGTGCAAATCACCTAATCGTATTTAGATATCTATTTCTGGATGAGACGAATTGCTGCTGAAGCACTTTTTTCCACTCCATTAATTTTAACTGGGTCCAGGTGACTAATTTAAATGAGTAGACTCTGCCTACGCTGCCAGTCATGTCGCTCAACTGGATTTTCTTTAGAGCCTCAAGAGTCTAGGGCAGAAAGTCCATGTTGTGGCCTCTTTAAAAGAAAGCAGTGAAAAGATGACTAGCAGTCACTGGGAATTGAGTTGTATCGCTCTAATGCTCAGCAGGTAGAAGATCTGACACTGGCATGACTCCAAGGGGAAGTCTGTCGTGGGTGAAACACAGTTCCAGAAAGGAGAGTTGTACTTTTTCTTTCCAAAGAGAAAGGGAGAAAGAGTCAAAAGCGAAAATGAGTAAGAGAGACCTTCAAAGACCCTCCAGAGAAGGACAGCAATGTAAAGGAGGACAGCAGGAGAGAAGCCAGATGTTTAGGAAAGAGCACTGGCAAGACAAATCAGGATGGTCTTATTTTACCTAGTTCCAAGGGCAGAGGAGCCATAAAGAGGAGCAGGTAGCAATTCCCTCTGAACTGCTGTTTCCTACTTACGTCTGGGTATTAGCAGAAGACCAGACTATAGCGACTTCAAGAGTGTTGGTAGTTGCTGGAAAGGAAGAGCCGGGACTGAGATGGCAAATGTCCAATACCCACAATGTGCTTTGTTGGGGGGAATGGGAGACACCGAGTTTGTACTTCAGTGACCTGAAAGGGTGTGAGAAGGCAATCCTAGAGCTGGAAGACTAATTGATTCAAGTACAGCTGAAAGTTTGGGAATTACCAGGATAACTAGATGAAAACTGAAGCAGATTGCCTGAAGGGTTACTGAAGGGACAACAACCTACAACAATACCTTTGTCCTGAACCCCCAGTTGCATAAATCATCCTTCCTCAGGAGCAGCCTTGGAGAGTAGTGGTTTCTGGGAGCTGGCTCCAAATTATGTCTTTCTATGCTTCTTGTCTCCGCCCTCTTGTTTCTGTGCTGCTACTCACCTGTATCTTTAGCCAGTTACAGTGTACTTTGTCCTGGTCCGAACATATTAGTCAGACCCCTTCCCATTACTTCTTGCTGACGTTTTCTGGAGACACAGCAAATTCAGGAGCAACTGTACATGCCTAGGTGTGGAAGTCAGTAACTCTGACCCAAGGCAGGTATTCTTGTGCTGCTCTTGACTCCATGTGATAATTTTTTACCCCTTGACAGAAATATGAGTAGGTTCTACTTATTTACTTTTATGCAGGCTTTTATTTATGAGTAATAATAATGGTAAGTATGACAAGCTGTTTAAGTATCCCACTAAAGGTCAGCTTTATTCAAATCCAACATGTGACTCTGAAGAAAAGTTTGTTCCAGTTCTGGCATGTCATTCTGTTTTGATTGGTGAGAGTATGACACAGAAGTTTCTCTAAGTTTTGTATTGCTGCCTTTCTCAACCTAATCATTGGGCAATGTCTAATCTTCAGCTATGTATGAAATCAAAGTAAAGATTAACAGATTCTTCAATAGTACTCCCGGTCCAGGAAATCTTCAAGGAGTAGGAGTGTGGCTGGTAGCAATACGTGTGCTTCAAGCTACAGAAACAGGCAACAGCCTATGCCGTGTCAGGCTTGACTCACAGAGGGACTTTTCTGTCTGAGGCAAACACTGGGCAGAGCCTGGCGTTCAGAGCTGCCCAGTGACTGTGTTAACCTAACCCTGTCCTTGGCTCAGGAAATATTTGAGTATTCTGTACAAAACAGACAAGTGAGACTGACAACAATCCGTCTAAAAATAAGTGAAGGTCAGTGATGATGTCATCTTCAGGGAGATCGTCGAGGTTACAGTCCCTACTCCAGCCAGAGGCGAGATTTAAGCGGGGGTTTCCCACATCCCAGAGATGTATTCCACTCAAGCTAACCGAGGGAAAGAGAAAGAGGGACTAATTCCCACTCTTCCTGGAAGCACAAGTAGGGCTGTGGAGTGCTCCCTGGAAGGGAATAGGGCAGAATGCCTCAGAAATGTTTCAGAAATGTGTCCTGCTTCGGTGTGCCCTGCTTCCAGGTATAGAGTCCAAGGGCCCACTGCCAGTATCTACAAGGCTCAGGTTTTACGTTGGGTCTTATTTTAGTTGCCTCTTACAGCTGAGCTGACACCTGTTATCTGAAATCCTTGCTTGACCAGACATTGGTGGCCAACGTTAAGCTGTTGATGTTTAAGCTATAGCTTCACACATATAGTCTTAGCTCAAGAAGTCCCTGCCTTTCCTTGGCTCTGCCTTAGCACTGAACCCTCAGCACAGCTGGGAGTGATGCTGCAGGACCAAGTAAAATGACTCTCTTTGGTTCTGGGTTAGAAAGGTGTTCGAAACATACCCATGTATCAGCACATCTGACCTACCCAATGAGCTGGGAATGAGAACAGAGGGGGTGGAGGGGGTGGGAGCTCCATAAATTGGCCTTGCCACTGCTGTCCAAATGTCACCGATGTCCGAATTTCACAAAACCAAACCTGCAATGGATAAGTGCTCAGGTGTTCTTAACTTATGTTGTTAAGGGCAGTGAAAAATAATGGTGTAGGTTAAGGTGCTTTTGCCTTAAGGTTTCATTTTCATCCTTCTTTTCTTGACTTTTCTGGTGTGCTGATCTTCCTACAAATTCTCCTTTCCTTCATCTCCAATTACAAATATTTCCAAACTGATTAAATAACAACACTTCTATTTTATGTTTCAGTGATGTGGAGCAGAGCTGATTAAAGGATAGGTAGGCAAGGACAGCACAAAATTTCTCAATGTATCTAGCCTGTTATCTCCTCTGTAGCAAGTTTCCCTTCAGATGTTTTACACAGTTCACTGATGCACATGGAAAATTATGTTGCTGTAGTTAATAACCTTATTTTTTCTATTAAATTTATAACCCTTACTGGGAATTAAATGTGAATAAGTCACTTGATGTTTTTGCTCTTATTATAAAATCCATATGTTTCCTGAGGTCTCCAAGTCTTGTCATTTAATCTGACTATAGTGATAATCGGTTTTGGAGAAAACGACTATCTGGTGAATAACCAACAAATTTATTACTGCCTAAAACTACAGAGGACATACTTGTTTCTGTTGAAAGATTAGCATTTTCTGAGATAAAAGACAGTCCCCACAAGCTTGTACTCAGTATATTTGGCACAATTCATTTGTGTCTTTTTCTTTTCTTTTATTTTTTTACAAATCCTGATGTTGTTTACCTTTAACACATCTGATCTGACATAAGTGATATTCGAGGGCATTACATTTGGGTCTTTTTCAGTCTTCCTCCCTGGAACAATGGCTGCAAAGACCGTGTCTTTCAGAAATGCTTCTTAAGTATCAGCAACTTTCCAACCCTGACTGACATACCTACCCTTGTTCGCTGGTGCATTTGTTCACTGGTGCATTCTTCTTTCATGTAATCAATGGTGCAAAGTCCAGCTGGAGGCCAGTCCTTAGTGGTGTACTCCAGGGGTCAGTCCTGGGTCCAATACTGTTTAACATCTTCAGTAATGGCCTGGATTCATGGGGCAGAGTACACCCTCAGCAAGTCTGTAGATGATACAAAACTGTGAGGAGCTGTTCATAGACCAGGAGGTTGTGCTGCCATCCAGAGGGATCTCAACAGGCTAGAGAAATGGGCCAACAGGAATCTCATGAATTTCAACAAAGTCCTGCACCTAGGGAGGAACAATTCCGGGCACCTGTACAGGCTGAAGGCCAACCAGGTGGAAAGTAGCTCTGCTGAAAAAGACCCTGGGCCTTGGTGGATACCAAGTTGACCATGAGCCAGCAATACATCCTTTCAGCAAAGGCGGTCAATAGCCTTCTGGATTGTGTTAGGACCAGCATTGCCAGCAGGTAAAGTGAGGTGATCTTTTTCCATCTGCTCAGTCCTGTTGAGACACATCTGGAATGCTGAGTCCAGTGCTGGGCTCTCCAGTGCAGTAGAGATAGACATATTGGACCAAGTCCACTGGAGTATCTGTCATGAGGAGGGGCTAAGAGAACTGGGCCTGTTTAGCCTGGAGCAGAGAAGGCTCAGAGATGTTTCCTAAGGCTCAGGAGGGTCTGGTCAATACCTGACAAGGGCAGAAGTAGTGAAGAAGAGGGAGCCAGACGCTACTCAGTGGTGCCCCATGACAGGACGAGAGGCAACAGACACAAACTGAAATACAGGATATTCCATTTAACATGAGACAAGTACTACCCACTCTCTGAGGGCGGTCAAACATTGGAAGAGGCTTCCCAGAGAGGCCTGACAGGACATGGCCCAGAGCAACTTGCTATAGATGGAACCTGCTGTGAGTGAGTGGGGGTTGGACTAGATGATCTAAGACGTGCCTTCCTGCCACAGCTGCTCTGTGTGTTTGTGGTTCTTGCATGAACTTAGCAGAAGCACTACAATAGGCCTTGTCTGGAAGCTCTATCTGTGGTCAAAGCTGATACTTTTGTATTTTTTCTTGTTCCAGCAAATTTGCTTGTGTTTCCAGATGCTCATTGTTTTATTTTCCAAGTTTAATCCTAGTGTAGGAGTAAATTATTTTCATGTTCTCGTTGCCCTACTGGATTCTCAAAATGATTTCATGAGACCATTCATAATTGTGCAATACACAAACTAAGGCTTTTCACATCCAAAGCTTCGCCTAACATATCCCATGGTTCTGCTTTCAGCAGGGCATTCTTAAAACCTATGGATGAAACACAAGTTGGAGTTAGCTGCGCTTGCAAAAGATGAGCTTGGGTCTTTCAAACACAACAGAGCATCTTGGTTAAAGGTCAGGGTAGTTTCGGGATGTTACTGTATGTATGTTTGTTAACCATGGTACAGCTCTGAGTAAACAGCTTATTTTTTAAGCTCCTGTCCTCATGTGTTTCCAACAGAAGAGTCATATAAGGGCATTGGGGTTGGTGCACCAAATGCTAAGCTAATTCTGGTGGAGCATCCTCATGCCATCTTGTGTACAATTTTTAAACTGCATCTTGGTTGTTGCTTTCACGCACAACTCCAAACTGACTGGTGAGTGCAGCTACTAATCCCAACTAATTCTTTTTACCTTCTGTTGTTAATTGATTACTCTAATGCAGGGAAAGTCTCTTAAGTGTAAAACCCCGCAAAATGCTTGTATCATTAAACCAGTGGTGTTTTCCTTTCCTCCCTTTGTTTTCTAGTCTGGTTGCTTTAGAACATTTTTAGTAACATCATCCTCTCCAGCTGATTTTCCTTCAAACCTGACTCATTTTGGAACTGGTTGATTTACCTGATCAGATCTATGGGCATTTTGTCTCAGCCTACTGATGCTGCGAGTGAGGTGCTTCTGGGTTGCATGGTGATGAAAACCTGTCACTACTTGGCTTTGACAGGACTCTTACCAGCTACTGACAAAGGCGGTGTGCATTGAAGATCCTTGTCAAATCTGTTCTTAAAAATCTCTGTCATACTTTCTGGCTCCTCTTGAGCTACCCATATTTGGCTGAAATCCTTTTTATGTTGTACATCCCTTTGCCTTGTCTATTCTTGAATCTTGTCCACTTCTTGGCAAGTTTTGCTTTAGATGTCTTGTAGCTGTTTTTCATATCTCTGTTCTATGACTTAGCCAGTCAAGGCAAAAATACTTCCTCTGATACCTCAAGCAGAGGCTGCCTTAATCTGTCATTTTCATAGCAGTTGAGCACTCATTGAATTATTCTCCTTATTTACCACTAGTAACATCATTGTGTGTGAATGATGCTTAAGGCATGGCCTTGACCAATGTTAATCAGTATAGATTCATTGAACGAAGAACCAGTCTCATGTTACTTTCCGAAGAAAAAATGTGAATTTGCAGTTATCAACATGATGATTCCTGTAGTTGCTTCTCACCCCAGCCGAGCTGTAGATGGGAGGGCAGGGGGAGAGGGAATTTGTAGTAATGCAAATAGGAAAAGAAAGAATGGTAAAGCAAATCTCTCTGGCAGAGTGTGCTCCCTCATCTTCACTCCCCCAGTCCATCTGCTGTTTTGTCCTCTGCATTAGCAGGGACAGGGTTTACATAAGGCCAACCCATCCATTTCTGTTTCTAAAATTTATCTCATTCTTAACTCCACATTGTGACCTATTATTCCTGCCTACATCTGCTGAGCTGATGTTCACCACCTTTAACTAGATTTTGATATTCTTCTCATCATTGTTATGGTTACTCAGTTGACCCTTGGATAACAATGCGTGTGGTTCAAATGCTGTAAGTCACAGGAGCATTTAAGTCCAATGTAGCAAGGTACCTCAAACCACAAGTTTTAAAAGTGTTTCCCTTTATTTCTTGTATTTAGAAAAAAAGAGTTCAAATTATCATGCCAAGATCTGGCAACTACCCCTTATCAAGAAGGCTGGTTTTGCTTATCATGAACTGGCTGACATAGGGAAGTCTACATTAGGTTGGAGATGAGGAGAAATTTCTTCTTGGAAAGAGTGGTTGGGCATTGGAACGAGTTGCCCAAAGAGGTGGTTGAGTCACCGTCCCTGGAGGTGTTTAAAGAAAGGTTGGATGTGGTACTTAGGGACATGGTTTAGTGAGTAATATGTGGTAGGGGGACGGTTGGACTAGATGAACCTTGAGGTCTCTTCCAACCTTAATGATTCTATAAATCTTCTATACATCTGTAAACATCTGAAAGTAGGGTGGTGATGGTGGTCGTTTGGCAATATTAAACCAATGAAACCAGTCAGCAAATGCCACAGTAGCTGAACACTCGCACAAACTGAAAAAGAGAGAAAGGACAGTATATGAAGGAGGAAAGAGAGTATTTGTAACACCCAGTTTAGCAGAAATATAACAGTGCACTCTTCCTTCAATCTGTAATGCAGCAAGTCAGCAGTGCTCTCAAGCTAACTGTGGACAGTTTTAACCAAAGTGATTGCCTCACAAATCGGTGGGACTCCCAGGGCAAAATCCAGAGCAACTCTTTAAAAATATATTTCAAAGTGATCAAAGATGCATGTGTCTTACATTGTTCACAAGGGAGGAGCCTTTCAATCGCAACCAGAGTTAACGCCGTCATGAGCTTGAGCATCTTTCAGCAACGTCTCACATTTCTCTGAAATTATCATGCCATGAAACCTCTTTCAGAGCAATTCCTTAACCAAGCTCAGTAGCTGGAGAACAGCCGTTACATCTTCATCCTTCATCTGGTAAAGCAGCAGAACATTTACCAATGTATACACAGCTGAGAAATGCAGTTTGACTGGTACATTAAAGGTATTTGGTGATCTTTAATCTTAGCATAACTGCTGCCCATCAGAGGTGCAGTAATGTGCTTCACAAAGTGCACAAGAGAAGACAAGGCCCTTAATGAGTTTTGGCTGAGCTGGGCACATTGTACACAGTGTTGTTCAAACTATCTCAGGCTTCCTGCCAAGTAATGCAGAAGAAAATGCCTTAGAGTACGCTAGCTGTCTATCAGGCCTGGAGAAAGTTTTCTCAAAGACAGCCTTTGATTTGTGAGTCAACCACTATTAAGCTAGTGTCAAAACCCATTCTAGAAGCAACAAAATGGAGCACACTTCTGCTGTTACTTCTAGAATCAAAATATTAATCTTGAACTTAAGGCTCTAGGTTATTTTTACCATGGTGTATCTCTAGAAGCCAGAAGGGTTTGTGGGGTCAGTTTCTGAAATGATGGGAATAGATGCTGGGGAAAGAATACATGGTAAGGTTGTGACCGTCTTGCAACTGACCTTATTAAAGGAAATAAGAAGGGCTGTATCTTTATGGGGCAAGCCACACATTTTTGCTTGCTAACTTGACTCACTTACACATACTGGCACATATCCGTAGCATGAATGGCAAGTTTGCAGGGAAGTGATTCCAGTAGTCCATGTGCTAAACATGGCAGGTAGGCCTGGCTGGACCAGCTGGTGATGGCATATTGGCTCTCAGGGAGGCCCAAAGACTTTGCATTGTCTTGCTACCAGGAAAATGTCATTTAGCACAGTGCCATGCTCACAGGAGCCTTCTGGGCAAGCACAGTGATCAGCTTCAAGTAGACACTGCAGTGCCTCAGTTTTGGGCCCCTCACCACAAGAAAGACATCGAAGCCCTGGAGCGTGTCCAGAGAAGGGCAACGAAACTGGTGAAGGGGCTGGAGCACAGGTCTTATGAGGAGCGGCTGAGGGAACTGGGCTTGTTTAGTCTGGAGAAGAGGAGGCTCAGGGGAGACCTTATTGCCCTCTACAACTATCTGAAAGGAAGTTGTGGCGAGCTGGGGATCGGCCTCTTCTCGCAGATAACTAGTGACAGGACTAGGGGGAATGGCTGCAAGTTG